>OY982560.1:5637470-5963242 GCA_963859945.1 Euplagia quadripunctaria | reverse complement strand
AAAATAAACCGACTTCAACGAAATTGATTGTAAAAAGAAAGAAGTAAATTTGTATTTTATACTAAAACCTTCTTGAAAATATGTCGAATACTTTAGTGTAATTCATGAAATTGGTAAGTAGGTATTCTTGAAGTGAAAACTTCTTTAGCACGTTGGGTACTTTTGGTATGGGGAAAAAGCACTGAACTCGCGTGACCGTCACACTCAGATAACATAAATATATACAGATGTGTGTATGTGTGTGGATTCGTGGATGTGTTTTCACTTCTGACGTGCAATCCTACGACTGACGGATTTTTTTAAGAAAAACACCGCTAAATAAACATTATTGTACACCAAAAAAATGTTTGTACAAGGAATACATCAGGTGAAATATGTACAAAGAGCGGCCTTATCGATGAAAGCAATTTCTTCCAGAACATTCATAGGGATGGAATACAGAAACTCTTTTTTTGAAGTCGTTTAAAAAACCAGATCAGGATTAGTAAAAAAAACACGATCGGGTCCTATACAAGAATATGTATACAAAATCGCAAAGGGAATCTTTAAAATAACTAAGGCAAAATGTACCATGTAGTCAAACTATGATTATTAATTTTGTACAGTAGTGTGTACACTATCTTACGTGGTTAAAGCGGCTCTTGTCGGTGCCACTTAAACTTGTGGCCACATGACTAATGTTATCAATAGTTTTTCCCACGTATGTTGAGACCGGATTATAAGGAGCGGCTATTGCCTGACTTGTGTAGAACTTAACGAGGTACTCTAGGTTTTATAGTATAGATGTTGTGTGTGTTATGTGTAATGTTCTGAAAAGTGTACGGGGAATGTGTAGATTTGGTTGTCGTACGTAGAACTATCGATCGTGGGGAATCTAGATATATTCGGAATTTAAACTGTGACAATAGAACCTAGTATACATAACAAAGGGTGAATGTGTTAGTGTGTGTAATTTTTTTAGAAGGTTTTTTTTATTTTTTTACTGCTTTTTCAGGGTACTTGTATGTATTTTACCATAAAACCTTCGTTATAATCCCTATGTCATCCCGAGCAGCACTGGCTATAATTTTATTAAATAAAGTTCAGTATGTAATTCGATTTTTAAATTAGTAACTTATTTTTCTGTTTATAGACTCCCGCGGACCACGCGAACAGAACTCATACTTATGTCGTATTATCAAGAGAGACTCAGATTACACAGGATACAGCGATTCTAAACCTTACACATTATTAAAATTACGTACTAACAGCAAATTTTAATATTTATACATAATATTCTAAAAGTGTAAAATAAATTAAATTATGTATTTCATTTAACATAATGAAATTAGATTAATACTAACATTTTGGCCACCGTTTTGAGGGAATTGCGCTCCATTTGCATACTCGACTATTAGATATGTTGCATTTTAAAATCTTCAATAGTGTCAAACAATATTAATTTATAGGCTACCTGTACGAGCTAAGTGAAACGGATATTATATACACAGTGTTTAATCGGCATTCGTGAGTAGTGCTCACGTGAGTGGCATTGCGGCAAGCTCGACTCATATGTTCTCAGCTTTATGTCGCGGTTCATATATATTTATTCGCAATTAACATTTTTAACTGACATTATGTCATCAGAGCACTTGTGATGTAGGTCAGGGTAATTCGCGATTCCAATTAGTGCGGTCAGCATCATTTTTTTTAAATAAATCATCCGCGAAGGTTTTGCGTTTATTATTTCCTGTATAAAATGTTATATTCGGATATAACTAGAGATTAGGAAGTGATAACATCTCTGTCTTTATTTTTAATTGATTTTCTTGAGCTAAGTAAGTAATATAAAAACGCCTTTGATAATGTCCTCAGAGCGGATAGAAGGCAATTCGTTGTATAGATATTTTAAACAAGGTTTTATTTTACATATTAAAGACCGATCTTTACATGTTTTATTTGCTGTTATTTGGTGCCTTTAAACATTCGAATCACCAATGCGTTACTAAACAGAATACTGCATTTATTAAATGAGGTTTTTCTCCATACAAGTCGAATTATATATCTTCCATGTGCAGAACTTACTTCTGGAATGTTTTTCCCCTAACGCACTTCCAAACTGAATTTCTGAACATTAAAGTTTATCGTATTGATCACATTGTAAAATTCTTCTGAAACCTGTCAAATTAACCTACGCCCAAACTGATAACGAGTTATATATGTAACGAGTTATGTAGTGCACTCCCTAGTTATCATAATTTGTTACATTATTATGTCAATATTCTTTATTTATTAACTAGCAACCCGCCCCGGCTTCGCACGGGTAGCAGGGACATCTTCAACAATCATCGACATATTTCAACCAATTTTCACAAAATCTTAACAAATTTTACACCTAAACCTTCCCCTATGAATCACTCTGTCAATTAGTGAAAACCGCATGAAAATTCGTTCAGTAGTTTTTCAGATTATCGCGAACAGACAGACAGACAGACGTGGCGGGGGACTTAGTTTTAGAATATGTAGTGATATATTATTATATTCTTTAATTATTTGCATGATTCAAATAGGTTTTCAAATTAAGGGACCTCAAACTACGCCAGGCGGATCAAATAGGCGTAGTAGATACCTATATCCTCATACGGACAAGCGTACATAAAACGTGGACAATTTAATATACAACCGCTCAAATGGTGGTTAAACTGCTAACAATGGGCAGTCACAGAGATAATTAAGTAATCTATGACACGGTGATGCGATGGTGTGATGATATGGCAAGACGGCCGTCTATAATGGTCACGTTCAGGGCCACGGAGTATCATAGCTATACTAGTTTATTGTTACGACCTTAGAGTTTTGTCTTGTATCACAACTCCATATACCGTGATTTATCTATACTAATATTAGTGATGTACCGGATCGTTAAAAATATATATCCGCGGTTACGGATACGAATACGAATTATTAGTATCTAGATCCGCGAATACAGATACGGACCTCAAGTTTTTTTCTGTTGATGCCGATATGCGTAACCTTGACATGAAATGTGACAGTTGAATTTGAGGACTAATAAGAATAACACGACACGTTTCAACGTGCACTGTGCGTGTGTTTTTTTAATAATTATTTTAATACACATATCATAAAAAATACGGTTTGATCTTGTTATAAAGATAGTCAAATAGTACCTTATAATTGTCAATAATATTAGTAACTCACTGTATCAGATATTTAATATTTGATTTTAGCAAAATTAATTTAAAATTTCCTAAACGTAATAAAATATAATAACGAAAAAGATCCGTATACGGATACGGATACTAATACAGATCTTTTTTCTCCCTCGGATATCTGCGGATACGTATGCGGATATCCGGCACATCATTAACTAATATTATAAAGTTGAAGAGTTTATTTGTTTGATTGAACGAGCTAATCTCAGGAATTATTGGTTTGAAATGAAAAATTATTTTAGCGCTGGATAGCCCATTTATCGAGGAAGACTATAGGCTATATAACATCACGCTACCAAACTATTAGGAGCGGAGCATCAATAAAAAATGTTGTGAAAACGGAAAAATTTACAAAGGCGGAGGAAGTTGCGTGGGTCAGCTAGTTGTTAATTAAGCTAGTTAAGTACTTGATGGTGGTTTTACGCTATAAGGAATAGTATACGTATTAAAAACTGGGTGTTATAAGCTTATCATTAGATTTATGAATGATAATGATACAAGATACGAACAGTTAAATTTAATAAAAACACTTTCTTAAAATTATACTTATCCCTACCTAATATCACTATTAAAATGCTTATGCATAGCGTTATACAAAGAACAAAAAATTGTAATCTACGTTATTGCTATAAACAGAAAGACTTCACAAAAAAAAATTAACAGCAAATCCAATTTTTTTTCCACAGTCCGCTCAGATGAGATCTCATTGCAGTCATTACACCGTATCTCCCATAAAATAACACAACACCATATTCAGTAAATAATGCGAATCGGAAGCACACGAAATATTTTCATTGACATTATCTTCAACATGATGTAAGCGACATTGGACTGTCGCGTGCTACGTCATGTACAGAGATGTGAATTTACTGCCCATTTTTTTAACGTAACTAGTTGTTTAACGACCATTGATGAGCTGTATAAAATGGCAACACCAAAGATTTTTTAACATTGACTGAGTGGTATTATAAATTAAATCATTTGATAAAATGACTCATAAAATAGCCTTGACCGAGACCCAATTAAAAGAGGAAAATCGACTAATTAAATAACGAGCGTAATTGCTGTTCTAAATGTTTATTTTTATTACGTCAAGAGTCCTTACCATTTGCGGAACTCGACGTAAATTAATTGAATAATTACGATTGATAATTTTATGAAAACTAATGACAGGACAAGGATGTTTAAATTAAAAGTAAACATTGATAGTTATTTAAAGTGCCCTGGCTCTACTCGCGTGGTACTCGGTTTCTGTATAGCTGTTTGTTTATCCAAAAAATAACAAATTTATGTGCCAAATTTAACCAAATCCGTGAGGGTGTGATTAAAACAAACATCATCGGTCCCAATGAAAAAGTCATCGTTATAATTATTTCAGAATTTTCCTATTTTCAGGGCAACAAATTTTATGTTTCATTCTCTGAAAACTTTATAAGAAGCTAAATCGGTCAGCCGTTCTCAAGTTCTATACTTCGAACTAAGAGCATTGAATTTTTAATCACTTGGTTGCAATGAAAATGAGCTTGAAATAAACCTACTTTATCTGTACATTGTGTTCGTATTTGTAAAGGTTCCAAAGCTCGCGAAAGTACAGCCACGTTTAGATAGCTTTCATATGAAGAAAGAAGACTTAAAAACTTCTTTATAATAATGTATATAATAATATAGTCAAGATCCTTTGGGAACATACCTATCTATGAGTAAATGTGATATACAGACCATGCAGTTATAATACGTTTACGTACTTGCCATTTTAAAAGTGAATAAGAATATTAGGTGTTTGATTCGATGATGTAGGTTAATTCGTTATTTACGAGCTATTATTTCTAAAGTATTTCTAGTTATAATGTTAGTTTTTATCAGTATTCAATAACAGCCTTTAAGATAGGTAATCTTTAGTGTAAATGTTGATCCTGATAACTGTCAAATTCTCCAGTTTAAACAGATTACTAAACATCACTCTCATTATGACAGAACATTGATCACAGACCTACCATATCAGCCGCTAAATTACGTTTATCAAAGAACTTACTAGTTATTAATTGTTTTATTATAGGATATTTTAGATCAATAAATAGCGATCAGATAACGTCGGTCCGATAGTATTAAAACTATTTAAATTAGATTACGTCCGTATTAAAATTTACACGCATGATTTATTTTATAAAACTACGCGTTCCCCGCACAGGGGTTTACGGTCACTACTCCGCCCCAAAAGGTCGTAGCGTGATATTAAAAGGCTTATAACCTTCCTTAAGAACTGGCCTATCGTTTGAATGCCCAGTGCTTGAGCAAAATATTTTTTTAAATCTGACTGGTAGTTCTAAAGATTAACGCGCTTAAACAAACAAAAAAAAATCTTTAGTTTTATTATGTCAGTATAGATTTGTTGTTACGCTTTCTAGTCTTAACTAACTGCTCTAACGATCATCATGAAATACACGTTATTAACGATACAGAAAGCGACATAGAGTACCTTTCATCCTGATAAAACATTCTGTACATTAACGCTAGTGAAGCCGCGGGCAGAAGCTAGTGTTTGTAGTGAAAACTTTTTTAGACACGTTGGGCACTTTTGGTATGGGGAAAAGCACTGAATTTGCGTGACCGTCATGCTCAGATGACATATATACAGATGAATGTGTGTGTATATGTAAGTTATGTTTTCACTTCTGACGACTGACCGTTTTTTTATAAAATTTACTCCTGACGTAAGTCTACTTAATTAAAAACTACCCCATCTTATTCTGTGCCTAAGGACAGCTGTCCGTACTTTTCTCCGTCACGTAAACTGTATGCAACTATATTGCTTAAGTAAAAAGTTTCGCCACTAATTGATGTCGGGACATGCATTAACACATTACTCAACAAACCCGATGTAAGAATTAAAGTTCAATGTTGATGTCAGACAGAACGTCGCCGTCGCCGTCCTAGTGTCATGGTCTTCGATAGGCCGTCACGGTTCATCAGTTCTTCAAGGGAAAGGGATCAGTTCTTGAAGGAATTATAATTATTCCAAATTAATATATGAAACATGGTTCTGAACCCGATTCAAATTCCCTGCTCTGAACTTATAATGAGTTAATTTAAATTTTTTACCTTCAATGTGTATTTTCAGAAGTTACTTTGTTTCTGCGAAGTACTGTTATTATCTTACTAATATTATAAACGTGAAAGTTTTTGAGGATGTATGGATGTATGTATGTATGGATGTTTGATACTCTTTCACGCTAAAACTATTGAACCGATTGCGATGAAACTTAGTATGTAGATAGCTGGTGACCAGGATTAACATATAGGCTACTTATTATTTGAAAATAACATAGAAAAAATATTACCCTATAAAATGATACGCTAAAGTCTCGATTGATTTTTATTTTACTGAATTTGTGATTACTCCACTACTTACGGCTGAACTTTTAAGTAGGTATTTAAACAAATTAACCTGTTTAAAGAAACAAGGTAGACCAATTTGTTCTTTTAATTTTGATGTTGAAAGTGGACAGCGAAAATTAAAAAGCGGAGAAATTAATTAAGTGGTAACCAACTCGTTTCATTATTGCTATAACTTTATTGAAGTTACCGAAATGTAACTTGATTATACCATTCATTAATTACGTCAATAAGTTGATACTGTTACGCGCATTGCATTTCGATAGTAATGGCCGCCACATTAGGCTTGTATCAAATAAAAAAAAAAGTTGTCTATGCTGCTCCAAAGGTTATTTATGTCCGGATACCGCACCTTGGAGATAGACAAATGTAGTCACACGTTATAACATGTTCCTTGATCTTAATAGATTGGATATCAATATATCTTTCTGATGTAATTATTATGCATTATGCCATTTTTATTTCTAAAGAGCACATCAATATAACTAGCACCTCTTTTTTTAATATTGTAATATAAATATAACATTAAAATAATTTAAAAAAAGGAGTGCTTCTTTATGACTTTGCACTCTTTATTCAAATAATTTCACAATAAATTGGACGTATATTAGCAGACTCAACCCACATTGGATATAATGAGGATTGAGTCCTATTTCTTACGCGGGAGCGTTATAATCATTGTAATACTACGGTGTTATAATTTAGTATTAGTCAATACAAGCATGACCTTTCAAACACATTTAAAATGCAGTCATGTGTTCGTGAATGATTGTTCAACATATAATATACTTATGTGCGTAAGCATAAAACTTAATTACAATACCCAGCCTAAAGAATAACTCAAGTACATTAGCACATACTTACTCGAGAGCCTATTTGCTCACTGAAACAACATTTAATATCATGAGCTAAGCTTTTATGTGAGGTTGTAGGGCGGGGGCATGCGAGGTGCATTGACCACAGACGCGGCGCAAGCGCAGGACACCATGCGTGTACGGCGGTCACCGAACGATCAAGGGCGTCTACAATCCCTAACATGGCCGCGGCACAATTTATAAACTTTTGACTGAAGGTACTAGGTACCTATAAGAAAGTACGGAATATGTGATACCTGCAATCGGCCGTAATACTTTCTTTTCTATGTCAAAAGTCAAATTCTCCAAATAATTACAAAAACATACTAAAGTAAATTATGTATATACATGTGTATGGGTTTTTCGTGAAGATCGTAATATTTGCAAGTCAACATCATAGCGAAAGACTAACAGAGTCACAAGACAGAGAAAAGACTTGATCAGCATGTAGCGTGTAATAAACTATTCCTATGATAGACAACAATTCCTAATTTTTTACTTTTTACTCTACTATTAGCGAAGGTAAACTACGTATCTTACTTATCTGACCATATTAGGAACATGACCGAAACCATTCACGTATCTTTTGTGTCCTAGAATAGGTCCCAGGGTTTTAAAAGTGGTTTAGTTAGGTTTAAAGGTTAACCGAATTTAGAACCAAATAAAAAAAAAACTAACAAGTTAAACAGAACAGTAAATAATATTCAATGAATAAGTTCTTAGACACGTCAAAAACAATTTAAAATTAATGAAGTCCGTTGTCAAATGTGCTTTATTTTTTTTTTCAATACAGAAGAAAAGTCAAATATTAATTTGAATTTCACTTTAAGTTTATGACTTGCACCAGGTGACAATAACGGTAACAGGCGCGTAATATCCACATACTCGTTTTCCATTGCGACCGATAACGCCGAATTTTTATGTACGAATACGTTTTAACTACTTCAAATATTATATTTATTCCCTTCGCATTCTGTTTGTATCGCTTTATTGCTTTTTAAGTGGTTATATAAATTATACATATATCATTTTATTGGACTTCCAGTGATCCTTCACGATTTCCGTTATAACAGCCTTAAAACTAAATTACTTGTTTTAAAAATATTTTTTACCAGAATTAAATAAGATTACGATACGATAATCATTATAAATCAATTTGATTACGTTTTTAATATCTACCGGTTAGACCTTTAGTTAATCAATAAAAAACAATCAAGCCAAGAGTAAATTGAATGAAATGAAATGGAAAAAATGGAAACTCGTTTTTTTAAAAGAACGTGTAACTTGCTTTAATATTTTCTAAATATGACGTCGACAAAAATGTGTAATATTGAGAAAAAATCAGACCGCACCAGGATGCTTAAGGGTCGACACCTTTTTCTATTTAAATAGAGGTTAAAGTCGTACGCCGCTGCCCGGTGCATAGATATTGACCCTAACACAATCAAACAATAAAATAAAATTTGCAAAAATCAGCTAGCGAGTAAGTAGCAAATTTAAAACTAAGAAAATTAAAAAAAAACAGAAGTAGTAGCATATAACAATTTACCCTGTGAGTATTGTCGATCGTGATTCCCACTGGATGTGGTTGCAATTATTTAAAAAAAATTGCGAATAATTTCAAGATAATTGTAATGTCATTACTGGAAACATCCTGTTCTTTTGATTATACAATCCTTCTTTCATAGCCAAGCAGTTACTATTAGACGTATGCCACAATAAATCCTGACGATGAAATAAGTTGAAGCTTTTCTTATTAATTCATTAAACACTATCGACAGCATAAAGTCTGCAGTGGAAAACCGCACTGGTAAGCAAACTTGCGTTGTCGATTTCAAATCAGTGCAGCTTGTTGGCTATGACTGGCTGCTGATTTATCACATGGTCGCACAACACACCTGCGCCCATATGGAATATTAGATTAATGTAGGTAGGTACAATTAACCGCAGAAAGCCTACACATACTAATGAAAAAGAGATCATTATTTTTTTTTTGGAATCAATGTGTCAGGTTTGCTAACCTAATTTTGTGATTGCTTTCAAATTAGTCACTTAATCATTATACAACCTATATGTTTAGTGAGAAGTTATAAAACCGTTATATTATCAGCGGATTTTTTCTTTCTTGCTTCATTATATATCGTAGAGATTCGATTTGGGTTTTAATGTCACGAAACTTAACCTCGGAGTTCGAAAAAATGTTCCAAATCAACTTTTTTATAGTGTGTGCACTGCGATCTGCATAATGGCTCGGTTGATAAGGAATTCAAAGCCGTTATTTGTAATTTGTATGTACAGCTTAACTGTAATCTTAAGTTCGCCGAGACTTCGCATCGATGACACTTTAAATATTTTCTTATTTGTATTATATTGTTGTATTGAAGTTTTCTAGATAAACTATGTTTTGTCCTCTTCTATATAAGTTGACAAAAGAGATTTAGAAAAAGGTGAGTAAACTTATCTTCTTCTATAAGGGTACTAGAGCTATACACAAAAATTCTTTGTTCCCTCCCATAAAGATACAGGTTTAACAATAAAAAAAACGTACTTTTTTTATGAATAATCCCATGATACGCCGTTATCATCATGCCTTTTTACATATTAGTTTAAAAATAGTAGGGTTGCCAAAGTTTCAACCGGTAGTCCAAATCCATCTGTCCCGTTCCTACCGCTCGCTTGGAACTCTGGTGACCCTACCTAAAAACAGAAAAATGCATTATGCTTGTAGGGCTAGCCGTAGGGTCTTTCGTAGAGTGGAGCACTACCTCAAACACTGCGGCTCAAATTTGACCTGGACACTGCTTAAATACTATGTGTATTATAACAATGTTTAAACTTAAAACTATGAATTCAAGTAGCTAAAAAGATAGAAAACTTGAAGGCCATTTGAGTGCGTAAAATGAGTCACTAGTTCAAAAGCTGCCCCTCTGAAAATTACCATTATACACTAATTTGTTCGTCGTGAGAAATTATCTAACTATGTACGGATAGATTTGAAATTGAAATATCAAATGACTCATCGTAGATCAAAAGTCTTGTAGGCAGTAGCATTCTTACAAGCTCTAGCATCAAACATGAACCGCAAATATCCTAATGTTGGTTATTAGCAAGATCCAATTGGCTGTTTCAAGAATTTATTGGTATATCTACCTGTATGACTGAAGATTAAAGTATTTGGAAAATCACGCTATAGCTTCTGTATTATAAGTTATTACGTAGATTGTAAGTCAAAAGCCCCTTCGATATTACGATGATATTATGTGTATTTTTATTATTTTCTTGAAGGTTCTGGTCAAAGGATCATTATGAAATAAGGCAGCGGAATTAGCTTTGAATGCAATAGAAGTCTCTAGTTTGAATCCAAAGAGTAAGAATCCATTAAGCTTTACATATACAGAGTTTTCATATTTATATTTTTTTGCGTCTTGGTAAATTTATGTCCTGAATATGAGCTAGAATACGGCCTAATTCTACGTATTCATAAGAATATGTAGAATTAGGCTGTATATGTATATTTTTAAATAACTACAAAGTTATTTAAAAATATACATTCAAGGGATTTTTTATTTGAACTTCATCTATAAATGTAATGTTTTGAGATAAACAATCAAAACAAACACATCTTTGAATACTTCATAACACAACGAAGGCAATGAACTCAAACCGTGTGTTATGAAAAAAAAAACAGTTATTTAATCCTTACCTCTATAAATATTCATAAGACGTTACATAACAACGATTTATCGAAAGTATACGGTTCTCCGTTATCATAATGCATTTCTCGGATGTGACTGCGCTGCATTCCTTCATATATTTACATCAAACGAATGTAAATTACGTGTAATCTCATAAAACTATCTACTAAACTAAGAAGTATATTCTGTTTATCGTCTCTTTTGGTACTTGATTACATAATATAAGATTCTTAGAAAAACTGGAATGCCGAGAGGGCAGCATTACAGAATAGGAAGATAGTAAAATTGTAGATTATGTTATAATTTATTAGGCTATAATGAATATACATCACATTAACACTCTGAGGTAATACTATATGTAACTTTTTATTTTGTATTTCATTAGTGTATTAGTTATTCGAGAAAGTGTTTCATAAGTCAAGGTACGGTTATGTGTATGTATTTATATAAAAAACGCATAAACTTTGAAGAACTCATAGCTTATGTTTTACTTATATTTAACCTCCTTTTTGGACACAACAAATTAAAGTGCGTTTAAAGCATTTAAGGTGTAAATGTTCTAACGAAAACCTTATTCACCATTGCAATTTCCTGTATTTTTGAAACTAAATGCAATCACAAAATGTTTTAAAGAATTCAGAAAGATTAATCAAATATTAAGATTTTACATCGTGGTAGTTCACAGTTACCTAACGGTTTAAATCCTTGTGTGTCCATGTTATTAACTAGTAACAGTCAGGGAAGACAACCACACAATGTCCATACACCCATTAAGGCAATAGTCGGCTCGGCCTGTCGTCAAACTTCAAACATTTGAGGCAATATAAACAACTGAAGGATAATTATCTTATCCATAAATTGATTTGTTACATTGCATGTAGTTCAAGAACTCTCCATTTTATTGCTGAATGTAATCGATCAACGATCAATCAGAAGGAGGAGACTTTATTGCATTTGAAACGATAATGACATACATATTGTTACGGCGCTGACAGATCATCCGACCACTTATTATGTATAAACAGGTATATATATAACTTGTGTCAACCGAGTGTTTTACTCGAGTTCGATCGCCGGTCGTGCACCTCTGACCTTTTTGTATGCATATTAGAAATTAATTATCATTGCGGAGCGTTCCATAATATTCTACGTACTACTACTACACTTTGAGCTTAGCTAAAGAGCCGGGCGTAGGTTTATATAGTGCTGAACCCTGTGCACAGCAGTGGGACAGTTTCCGTATAGGCGTATTATTATATTATGAGAAAATTTATTTGCTGTAAATGCCTCAAACTTTGACCGTACTTACTCGAGATTAAACATCATATAAAAACTTCGAGTATATATTACTACTTTTTAAGAAATCAGAAGTGAATCAAGCTGTTCTGTTTGCTTTAGTAAATTCAGTAAAACACAATATTTGTATTCAATTCATAATATTCTGTAAAATACATTACTATATAAACGAAAAAAAAGGTTGAACAATTTAAAAACCTGTTTATGGATACTGTTCTATCTTTAAAAGTAACAGTTTTAAGTGTCAATCACGTACCGGGCACCTTCGTGTGGTAGATTTGTAAGTTGGCCATCTGTACTGACCGACAAAAGGGTTAAAGGTTAACCTTGTAATATATACCACTTCTGTCAAGTCAAGCTATAGGTGTCAGCAAAATATCACACTTTGTTCACCTATATTAATATTAATGATTCTATAGACGTAGGCACTTTTTATGATGAATTCCTTCGCCAATTAAGAATTTGAGTCATAATTAATTTGAGACAACCGAGTCAATTGTAAAGTCAAACGAATCGAAGTACCTAAATATGAGACCAATGTTTTAACGCTTATCATTATAATCTGGTACAATCTGGTTCAATAATAATTACAGTCACAAATGATTAGTATTTGTTCAGCCTACTTGTTAAGATTAGCTCAAGTAACAGTACCGTGCAAATAAACCTGTCACTTGCCGCCGTCGCGTCGCGCGTCGATCGCTCGTCAGCGCGTCACAGAGTTAATATTAAACCCCCGCACACGCACCGTTTAGATAAATTAGCTACAATGTGCGAGCTTTCTGTACGTGGAATAAATTACGAGCGTTGGCGGGTATATAATTTCAAATTTATTTACGTAGTTTTTATTTTATTTGTAGACGTTTGTTTGCCGCACATGGGCAGCTGCAACTCAAGAGTCACAAGTGCGTTGCCGGCCTTTAAGGTGGGAGTAGGGGAAGAGGGGGAGAGGGAAGGGTTAGGGGCTCCGGTAACCTCGCTCACTCGGCGAAAAGCAATGCAAGCAATTACTTCATTGCCGATTTTCTGTGAGGCCGTGGTATCACTCCGGTCGAACCGGCCCATACGTGCCGAAGCATGGCTCTCCCACGAATATTATTATATTTTTTTATAAACTATAGAAGTAGGGTTTATTAGACGCGCTCCTTTTAAACGTAGTATAAAGTAAATATTAAATGCATTTTGCAGTTTAAGGACTCCATTATGAGTTACTACAAATTGTAGTCTAAAAGATTAGATTCGTAAATCATAACTCCCTTTTAACAGTTTCAGATTAAAGGTTGGGCCACACATTCGGCGTCGCGGCGCTGTGCAGGTTGTAAATGTACTAGTTATGTTGTAAATGTAATAGTTTCACACTTCAATATAGGCACTTTATTTATTAGTTAGTATTATATTTATTTATTAGTATTTTACTTTTTTTTTGTGAACGTATTCGATTTTTAAATCATCTTTTATAAATATACCAAATTTAAAATAGTAGATGTAAGTTTGTAAACTAATTTATATAAGTAATTTAACTTTTATCACTCAGCTATATTAGCACGTTGGGGGAGGCCTATGTCCAGCAGTGGACTGCGATAGGCTAATTAATTGATTGGCTAATAAGTAAAATTTGCGCATCACCGTAAGCAGTGGTCAGCAACGGTATCATCGTGTAGTGCATATTGAGTCATCGCAAGATATTCAGTGAACCAGTTCCCACTGTCCTAACTAAAGCAGTGTTTAGCATTCGTACCGGATCTTATAGGGGCCATCCATAAATTACGTCACACGAATTTAATGATTTTTTGACTCCCCCCCCCCGTTCTTGTCACAGCTGGTCACATTTGTGGTGCCATATTTTTGTCATTTATTTTTCTATTTTACAACCAGAACTGAAAAAAGCAGTTCTTCTAAAGGCTTCTTCAAATAGAATTCAAAGTGTAATATGTACCCCTTAACTGCATCTAAAAGATAATGAGTTAGCAAGTCAACAGAGATCGTACCAGTTTAATTATAATTACATTTAAGTGGCCAAAAGGAAAGCTTTTCTAGAGGAAAGGTGAAAATTCTCGAGAAAAGCTTTCTCATTTTATGTCCACCAATGACGGCATTACTTTGGCAATAAAATGTATAATTTCGTTTTAACTATCTTCACAATACTACTCTAATGATGAGTTAAAATATAGCCTTCTAGCTTTCGATAGTCTATGTATACCTACCATAAACTATCATGGTCGTCTTTTCACCGGATGAAGATGATTATACGATTACATAAAACATGGGTTTTGCATACAGGTTTTCTACACAGAACAATTATACTATATGGATGGGGCCCATCTAGAGTGTCACACTGAACAACAATTTGTGTGATTCACGAACAGTTGCCCTGAGTCTGAGGGTTCTTTGTGTCTTGTCTTGTTGTCTTTAAATAAAAAACAAGAAAAAATATGTCTGTCTAAATTATTAAGCTGTATCTACATTTAAATCAATAATAATGTATTTTTTATCGAATCTTAACATCTTTAATACCTGCTATTCATTCATTAGATCAGATATCGTGACGAACATTCGTTCAATGTCAAACGAAGCCAGGTTATCGTTCTTTAGTCAACTGAACTGTGATTAATCACCATTCGATTGGATAATCTTTGACCGTATCTATTACGTGTTTAATTATACAATCATGAACTGTAAATCATTAATTGGCAGCTATGAATTAAAAACTTCAGCAACGTTTAAGTTATCACTTGTGAGCTTATTTCGTTGTTCAGGCGTCATAATGTTTACTAACGATTACATGAATAAGCTAAGTTTTCGATTTTATTTTGTTGATTCCCTAATTACTTTCATTTATTGACTTTTATAATAAATTGGTCATCATGAAACTTAAAATACGTTATGCTGTACAAAAGAAATGTCCACAAAAATGATGCAAATATTTTTGATTCACACAGACTACATAGTTATAAATATAATTTGTTAGTGTACCTACTAAAAAATAATTATACATATAATTTAAATAGTAATTAAGGAAGTGAAATACAGCTAGCCAAGAATAAACTTCAACGAAATACCTATCTGTTTGAAACGAAATGATAGTTCGATACGTGTTTTGCTTGCAAATGAGCGATGAGCGTGGTTTTGCCTCGTCAATTACTATTTACCGATGGTTTTCTACCATGTAACGCTGAAACAGGTTGGCTTATCTTGAAATATCTTGTTATTCATCTAAAGTTTCTATAGTTAAAAAAATGTCCCTTATTTAATGGGCTATTAATTAATATAATGTGCTTTAAAGGTGTTAAGGCCTCGTAATTGAGCTCGCCTACTTACTTCTAAGGGACCCATTTTGTTAGCCCCTTCAATATCTTGTTACTAAGTTAGAGGGGCTAAAAACTACTAATAATCTTACTTTACAAATTAATTAAAAACTATTAATGTTTCCGCAAAAAGTCTATGGTGCCATGTTTCCTGCCGTAATCTTGTCTATGGTGAGAACTGTATTTATATATCTACAAGTAACATGTTATTATTACTTTTGTTTGGGACATTTACCTATTATTTACGTAATGTAACAACTATATTGTTGAGTGTTGTTGTTCTGCTAAATTATGTATTATTGGTATAGTATACTCGCCAAAACCTACAATAGTTCACGTGAGGCGATTTTCTATTGACTGGTAAGGTTGTTTAACTCTTAAACTCTTTTTACACGCTTTATTTTAACTTCACTTGTATGTTTGTATTACTTTGTATGTTTGTAACCGACTCCTTTCGGCACGATTTTGACCCACTTAAAACGGCCAGATTTCATTCAAATTTTGCACACCTGTTAAAGACCGATGACAATGCAATAATTCGATTAAATTTTTTATTTTTTTTAGTTGTATTTTCTATAAAAGCGTGTTTTTTAGTTTTTTAAACTATAATTATTGAAAAGAAATTTATAAGCACTTGGATGCTTAGTTCGTTACTAACATTTATGGTGCCCATTTCTGTTATGAAGGTAGCAAAAACGCTGAATTACATATTTTTATCCTAATTGTCTAAGCTCATCTAATCTACCACCTATTCTTAGTTTAATCTTACGCTTCTCTTACCTCGACTCTACTAACGACTAGCTAATATTTATAATACTAAATATCAAGAATTGTTACATATTTCAATTAACCGAAGGATCGTCACGCCAATTACGATTGATTAAAAACTTTCAGATCAATCAGTCAGAATGAACGAAAATGTATTTTTTTGAAATGTTGCTTGCAATGGTGATTGATGTACAACGTCCCTAAATGATGATTTCAGGAATGAATTTAAGCTGGGGAGACCAACCAACATTACTATTACACTGATATTGTTTATAGAATAAGTGTTCAGAACTTACTGTACAAAGATATACTTAAATTATAATTTCGTAACCATCAGTAAACAGGTTAGTACCTAATCTGTCATTTATGACCTTTATAGTCATGACCTTCACGTACAGAATTAAATGAACCAACCACAGATAAATGATGATCAACATCACTCAAAGAGAAAAACATAATGCATACCAACACCTGAAACAATGGAAGCGATAAATAATAATTTACATGTTAATCGATCGGCTTTAACTGCCGAGGCCACATTTACGTCTCCAGTACAAAGCACCTCACATATAGGTACGTTTAAATAAAAACCCTAATAAACTTACCTCAAATACACGAATACTTAATCGTTCAACTAACCTATAAATTCAATTATGTTATCCGCAAGCCGTTCGTCAATGGACAATTCATTTCGCATGATAGTCGATTAATGATCGATTGTATCGGTTCACATGCACGTCACTACACAAACAGATCATAGGATAGAATGATCGTGACTGAACTGACACTGAGTTGACTCCACAACTAGGCGATTAAAGAGTTATTAATTTTTAGTCGATTAAGAAATTTAATCGGGCTGGACAAGAGATTACAATCTGATACTGGATAACGCAGCATCGTGACTACAAATTCAAGGTTATTATTATGGCAATGATTTAATAGGGCACTTACCATATATTCATGGGAAAATTAGGTTTTATTCACACAAGTGTGGGTGTGATGCACAAAATCATCATCCCATTGATTAAAAAAGTAAAAATAACAAGTGGTTTTATTACATGTTTAAAAAAAATATCATATTTATTTTATAAAAAAAAATATTAATTTAAATTTTGAAGTGAAAACTTCTTTAGGCACGTTGGGCGCTTTTGGTATTTAAAAAGCACTGAACTCGCGTGACCGTCACACTCAGATGACATATATTAAACAGATGTGTGTGTTTATTTATATGTACAGGGTGTATTTGAAAATAGAACACTTACTTAAATCACTAAAAGGTGAAAAAACACTATGACTCTAGTATGCAGTTACAATAAAAAATTTCCGTTCCGTTTGAATTTCCAGGTATTTTTACCTCGTTTTCTCATAAAGTATAGCAGTATTCTTGTTTATCTACACAGGTAAACGTCGCGACAAGCTTTTACATCATATAAATATGTATTGATATTATATTGATGGGTTTCATTTTATTCAAAATTGATTTTCTTTTTTTTAGAGCATTTAAATAAAAGCTCGTCTTTAAATTTTTTTTTCTTTTAATTTTTTTTTTAGTTTATTGTCATCAAATTTAAACGTGTATGCCAAATCGGTTGAGGATAACTGCTTCAAAATTCAGTTGCAAGATTTGACGCGAGCAAACATTCATGCAAACATTGCAAGTTAAATAAAAGCATGTAAAATTCTCATAATTTAGCAAAATCCAACCTATTAAGCAATCAGACATGCGCACATTACAATATTTTTTAAAGTTTTCACTATGCAACTTGCAACATTTTAAATAAAATATCCGTAAACTGAAGGCAATTTTAAAGTTTGAGTCTTTTGTATTGAGAAAACAATATCCTATTATGTATCATAGAATCACTTAACCCTGTGTATTACAGCCTAGTATCGTATTAAATAATTATTTCTGAAATTAATTGTTCCCAAATAAAAAATAAATTCGATTGTACCAATTTTCTTCGAGGCGCCCTCTTAAGATAGACTAATTTACAATTCATAACTATAAGGGATCGTCCATTAATGACGTGATGCTCGAAAGAGGGGAGAGGAGGTTCGGAAAAACTCACCAAACATCCCAGGGGGGGGGGGTGTACAATAAGTTAAGTTAAGAATTAAGAGACTGGAAATTTGCAAACGTATATGCAATTGTCGTAGATTTAACTCTAAGGTCATAGGCCTTTGTTAGTTAGTTATGTAACGGCCTTGTGGAGGTGGTCTCCTAGTTAAACTTGTGTGGTACGGTACAAAGAGCACTTCTTTGTGCCATTATTGACAGATAGTAAAGTGAGAAACACAATAGCATATCTAATGTAATTGACATACAATAATAAAGACAATTTTCGTAATAAATTTTATTTTTATAGATACAAATTTTTTGAGGTGTGGTAACCCCCACGGGTCATCTATTGACACACCCTGTTGTGATTACCGCGGGCATCAGTTAGTCATGAATTTACGATATTTGCAAACTATATTTGTTAACCATATAAAGTTAACTTATCAATCAATCAATGAATCAATCAAACAACAGACTAATATCCGTTGCTTGAACGAAATTATTCAGATAAATCATTCATGTATACACAATAATTGTTAGGTTAGGTTAGTATTTAAATATTATATGCGGTTCAAATTGCTGTTCGCTTGTCTAAAAACTAGTTGGTTTTATATTTCAAACAAAACATTTTTTATTGTTGTAAAAAACAAGCATCCCATAATTTTTTGTGCCATTATGTATGAAGTTTCAGTGTGTTACTACAATTTAACAGCGAAGTCATTAAAAATTATTCTTATCAAAAACTACGTAACAATTATGGAAACTAAACTCATAACGGCCGACTAATCAAATTATTGTGGGAACAAATCAGGCAATTACTGACTTATAAACTTATAACGTACAAAATTTTCACAGCGGAATTCATATTTCCCGCTTACATCGCTTCAATTAGCATTAACATCGTCGTTGCACAGATAAAAAATAAAAAAACAACAAACGCAAATTGATCGATTATTTGTTACAAAATTGACACGGAGAAAGTGTCACAGTCTAGCATTTACTTTCACTATCTTTATAAAAAGTTAGGTTTTTTAAATAACTTTCGTTCATTAAACCATTTCGTTGTTCGATTACAATTATTGTACTCGCATAGTTGAACCATAGACGGATTCCGGCCTTAGCAAGGTGAAAGTTATGTATAGAGCCTCTTACCAACGTTTTTATTTGTTTGTTTATTATTATTACACAAATGTTTTTAAGTACAGTGTAGCGGACCTTCACTGCTGCTTTAATAGATCGAAGAATATTTCTTGGATATTAAAAAAAGTAAGTCGTAAGCAAAAAATGAGGTGTAAACACAAGTGAATGTAGGAAGTGTTCCGTTCGAGCGTCTGTCTGATCCGTAAGAACAGGTCTACAAGTGTGTCAAGTGCAGTTTGTTACATCATGCTCTCTCTCCAATCGCAGATCAGATATAAATAGAATAATTAATTCAGAAAACCTTCTGACTGTCACACGTCTCACCTAGGCACAACTAGGGCTGTCAACTATTTTGAGAAAAAAATTATGCTTTTTTAAGAGGGCGTAAATAAAGGATGTTACAAAAGTAAAAGTTGTGCCGTTTTTTACGTCCTTGGCTTTGTGACATTTTTTTACTGTGTTTAAAGATTAGCTACTAGCTTTCGCCCGCGACTTCGTTCGCGTAAATGTAGATTTTATGAATCAATTACTGGTATACCGAATCCCGCGGGAACAGTACTATTTTCTGAATGAAAGGCACCAATGTCCTCTTCTGTCCCTTGACATTATGTGTGCAAAGTTTAATGATGATCGATTGAGTAGTTAAGGCCTGAAAGCGTAACAAACAAATAAACAAACTCATTTTATATTAATTAAAATTTTTTTTAATAGTTACAGAACAGTATTTCCTTCTAGTTAAAAAAAATATATATTTCCCTTCAATCAAATATACAAATATATATGGTATATAATATTCGAAGATATTTCAACTCCAATTTTGTTTTTATACTACCTCATATTTTTGCCATAATTATAATTTACTATAAAGTTTGGTTGGCAACCCTATTTGCATATGGAGTATGATTATTCACTAGTTTTCATCCATGGCTATGCCCTCCGTGACTATCCCTCTATCGAACACTTTTGCAGGCATTAGGTCTAAGTTAGGTTGAAACCTCGTTGGTATCAACATTAGTAATGTATCAACCTAAAAAAGGAGTAATGCCTGTAACATTTCGAGCTCACGGCGAACTTATAATTGGCAAGGTTGCCCACACACGATAATATTGTAATGAGCCCGTTTGTGTTCATGTTACTTCGTACACCTGCGCAAGTCTTCTTGATTCATCTCGTTCAGTATATACAAATTACTATATTTAATCGCTTATACTATTAAATTTGTTTAAATTTAATCAAGCTCCTTGATTCAAATTCGTACAATTATTTATGTTTTGACGTACTTACATTGAAATCGCAAATGATTTCAAAATTATTTATGCCAGGGGTGCTTTCGCGATGAGTAGTAGATTTGATTGCAAAATAAATGCTCAATTATAATTTATTTATTAGTTGAAGCTAGGGAAACGATGCTTTACCAATATCTCACAGTGACATTGAACTATTTTTACACGCTTTAAATTAGCTTCACTTGTATGTTTGTTTGTATGTTTGTAACCGACTCACGACCGACAAATTTTGCACACCTGTCAAAGACCGATGACAATGCAATAATTCGATTAAATTTTTTATTTTTTTTAGTTGAATTTTCTATAAAAGCGTGTTTTTTTAGTTTTTTAAACTATAATTATTATTTAGAAAAAGTTAGACAGAAAAGCTTTAAAAAAGGTACTACACAGAATATGAGAAAGTTTTCAGAACATTTTACTACGAATCTGTAGGATCTACAAATTTAAACCTACTTTTTAAAAAATCATTAGGTTTTTGATTACTTAGGTACATAATGCTATAAGACAGATTAGACTAGTCTTATCTTCGACATTATTACAATGATTGCTCGCTAGATTCAACAAGCCGATATCATGATAAATGGTTCTTTGCTTATAAATTGCCGTGTAAGTAATCAGAGGCAGGAACTTCTTCCTCTCTCACCTATAAGGTTAATTATAATAAGAACTGTTGTCCTTAGATTAAATATATCTTTACTATTATCGATGTTATAAATTACGTTTACATTACAAAATAACACAGACAGACATGGTCATTGTGATATTACGAAATACCAGCAAAATATACATAAGAGAAATTTATGCGAAAATCTGCTGTTCACGGAGAGTGGGGCTGACATCACTGGATTTACAGGGAATCGAAATTTACTAAAATTAAAGGTATTATAAGCGATTAGGAGCGGGTCAATGACATAATAACTAACATCTTAGGAACGGGTGCCCTTTATTTAAATATGTATACAAATTGCGAAAGTCGATTACTATGACTAAAAAAAAATCAAAGTCGGAAACGAGTTGTATGATTTACAAAATGATCTTATTTACGTCGTTAGTAACTCTTTGTGTATCATAAAAGTCTACATTACAACAGATAATAAGAGACTGCAATAGAAATCTCTTGAAAGTCAGGGCCGTATTCTTCTTACACGTACCGACAATAAAGAATCCACGTTTATTTTGAACTCGACGAAGCGTTAAATTTGTTGATTGATAGATCTGCAGGTCAACCACACGAGGTCCCAGGTTCAATGTTCGGCTAGGTACTTTTACTTGATATATTTTAAGATGTATGTTAAATGTCGTGTCTGTAGAACTTTGACACGAAGTTTGTCATTTTATGAAATATTCATGTGTTCTTTATGGGTATTGTAAATCTTGGAGGTTTCTAATTTACTTAAATAATATTTTGGCTTGAGTCATGTTCATGAATATACATTGGTATTGATAAGTTAGATTGGACCTGTGACCTGGTTACTTAAGTGGTCATCTGATAACTGGTGGATGGTTTCTATCATAGGACCAAATTGTTTGGGTTATTTATAGATAGTTATTGTACAGGACAGGATTTAAACTAGTAATGTTACAGTACATACATGTTTGAGTTTTAACATAACGATATGAAAGTTATTTTTAAATTTCCACTTTGAAAGACAGAAATCGTTTCACTACAGTTATTCGCTATTGCCACAATAAATATAAAATAGAATAAAATAAACTGTATTGTACACCAGTAAATATTGCTTAAAGTAAGTTTACCAAAATTGATATGTACAAAGGGCGGCCTTATTGCTAAAAGCAATTTCTTCCAGGCAACATTGGGATGGAAAAATAATGACCAGAAATATAATAAAATGGGTAGTTTTGGTGTGGGAATCAAAACATGTTAGGCTTAAAACTAGTAAATGATACTAATACTCACTACTAGTAATCACTCTGTAACATTTAATATATTCATTTACACCATATACATAAACATATGTAATAAATAATACATATATATTTCTAGATTAATAATATTATATCCGATAAATGCAGCAAATGATAAAAAGGAGAAATTAAGAAGCCAAGTAATATATCGTGTTGTACTATTTCTTTTCACCTGCGCATTTAGGCTGGCTAATAATGTGCATCCTGGTTGCTTCATTTGCTGCACACTTAATTAAATCAAGATTATGTATACTGAAACCTAGCCAAATGATATGCGTGATGCCTGATGGACGAGTGATTCTCACCTGTGCTAACATAAACAAAAAGGTGCTCCCGGGTAAAGTAATAAAAAGAAAGAGATCGCGAATTTGCACGTGATAAGTAATATAAAGGTTATTATACGATGGCTCATTAAAAACCTGACGAAATGAGAGTGACAAATAATAATACGCGTTTATGATATTTACAAGTTTTTGGCCAATTCTTGAGTAACTTTAAGGAAAATGTCACGGTCAGCTTTATGTGGAACAGCTTTTCACCGCTACGTATCAAAGCCCTTCGCTTTTTCTTAATTAAACGTGCAAACACAGCGTCATAAACTATAAAAATATTAACACATCTTTATTTAACGCATTAAATTCTGTATCGAAATTATAAATAGGTACATTATCGAAATTTCAAATGTATTTCAAATTAATGTATCCGTTGATTTTATCTTTATGAAACGCAAATATATTATTATTTTAATTTTTATTGACATTAACGAATGATTGATAGACGTGTTAAAATATCTGTTCGAACAGAATGTAAATTACAAGTCGAACGAAATGCTTAATTAAAAGGTAATGTAATTCTATATGGGCGTAGGGCAGACCGCTGCAGTTACACAATCCTTGGCAAATGGCTCCAAGCAGTCTGCTACAACGCTTTATAAGGGAAACTTTATACTTTGTTAAATCAACTTATTATTTTATTTAATATGTATTTTATATTAACTTGTTCAGTTGACAGTAAACTGTTCAAACAAGTCTCGGTATTGAAGGCAACATGTTGTCCATATTATTGTATGTCAAACAGCAGTTACAAGAATATTGACATCAAGTTTATGGCTCGTTCACGTTTTACATACTTTAATAATAATACTAATTATTTTATTTATAAATTTTACATTAATATTATAAATATTATAATCATTAAGATCGGCAATGTACACATTTTGTCGTAATATTATGATCGTAACGCTCTTATGACCTACGGACAGTCACGAAGTGTTCCGATCAACTTGGAACAGGTTATCGCCAATCAGAGTCAAGGTCGCCGTGATCTACGGGTGGGTATCAATCAATGATCTATGATAGTCATACGCGGTATTTAGGTGCAATATTTTTGACACATTTGTAACTGAAATGTTAAGTCATAATTTGAATTGAAAACCAATTTTTCTCGTTTGATGAAAACCAGATGCCTTGTGCCGGTTGTTGTAAAATTTAAAACAGTACATTTCTACATTAAAATGTCACATGGGTAATAAATTTGTAGCCGTAGAAATGTATGTTACTTTCAACTTAAATGTCGAAACAATAGACAAGCAACAACAAGCTTCCATTATTGCGAAAAAGAATGACCACATATGGTCTGAATTGACCCACGAGTAACAACATGATTAACTTTGGGAAAGATTCCTCCATTGTAAAGTTTCTTACAAAACAGTTTTCTGTTACAGTCAATATATAACATATGTATATATATATAACCATAAATAAACCAGAGAATAACAAACTGTGTTAACATTTTATTTTTGTGGTTACTATGTGGGACATTAAACAGCACTTTACAGGGCAATTTTTCATTCCGTTACTAAGAAAGTTCATAAAAACTAACTTCGAAAACTTCTCACGAACGAAACGAAACGAAGTTTTCTCAATAGTAAATAGTTCCAAAAAAATGGGCGATTTAAAATTTTAAACTAATAAAAAATAAAAATTTTAATCTTATCTTTAACTTTACACATTCCAACTAATTTTATGAGAAACGGAGGTAAAAGCATCTTAGTTTTTTTTTTTTACGCGGTGAATGCTTTTCGTAGGAAAACGTACCTGGAAATTCAAATGGTCATAGCTTGTAAAATGATAGTTTTTTTTTCAAAAATTCTTTTTTTAATTGCATACCAGAGTCATGCCCTTTCCGTAATTTAAATAAGTGTTCCATTTTCAGATACGCCCTGTATAGGCCCAAACTAAATATACTTAGATAACTTTTTTTTATGTCAGTGTAATTAAAATAAATAGTAACGATTTACGAATAGTAACGAGTATTACACAAATATAATACATGTAACTATAATTATTTTTATTTAAGGTTTGCATGTAATTTTAATTAAAAAATTATGACGCACATTATTTGGACGCATGGGGTGTAACATTATACTCTCCTTTTAATTTCGTATGGCCGGATGTGTCGCAACACAAGTCATATCGAACAGTAACCGGCCGTATCAATATACTTTGTATGGTAATTTTGTTTACCCATGATAATTCACGGTGAAGTGAAAAGTTAATCATTGGGTTTAAGTGTAGTGCATTTAGTTCAGGTTGGAGATTAGGTATGGTTTTACCGCAACTGTGATAAGAAATGTGATTTTTTTATTTATAGATTTTAAAGTGACTGGAAAAGACTTAATGTACCTATATTTTATTTGACTAATTTTGGTTGTGTGTCTATGAGACTAATGAGACCGACCAGAAACAGATATAAGAGGTATTTTACAATTTTGCTTTTGGCATTTCTCAAAACGGGAAGCGTCAGCAATGAAGTGCGAGGTGTCTCCATTTGTACAATGACGAACCAACCATACAATCTGCGTATATATAGGTGTACATATACATACATATTTTTAATATTTAAAAACATCGTACACACTTGTGTGAGTAAGGTGTGTGAGGCGCTTAAGAATTTTTATATTCAAATTGAAAACAATGAAATAGAAACCACACAAAAGGAGATAGCTATCTATTACTACTAGTATAGTATTATGTTATCTGTGCTATTACTTTATTGTTACCGCAGAATAGATTTATAAATAATACTTAACTTACTTACTACCAAATATGATAACATTTTTATTAATATTTAATTATAACTGCATGTCATTTTAAGTATTTACCTCTGACCAACGATTACATAGTAAGGTAATCCTACTCGTAAAGAATAACATTCACTAACCCAATAAGAGAGTATATCACCAATAAGGGAGTTTAAATAGTAATACTTACAATAGGTTCGACTGATGGAATATGTTCGGCATAAAATTAGTTAAAAAAATTATTAGCAAATATAGTATAGTTGCGAAACACGTGCGTTGAAAACGATGTGTACAAGTATGTAAATATTGTTAAATGTGCATGTATTTCTAATTATTTCCTTGTAAATATCCAAGGATCATGGAAATAGCTAGATGAAGTTGTTTGAGTAATGCTTTTAATCTAAACATAATAAGTTTTCCGTATATTTCATTAATCACAATACAACATAGAAATCTTCCGATCAGATTGCATCTTTTTGAATATTAATTATATCTACGTAATCAATTGCTTACGTTTCCGCGGTTATTCCGTATCCGGTAATTTGTGTGTGACATACATATTGCGAAGTATCTCTTTCTCCCATAAGTGAGATAAATATAAGCATAAAAAATTAACTAACTAGAAAAACTCGTTAAGGCATTATTACTTATTGACATAATTGTTATGAACCCGGAATGAGAATAGTGTGAAATGTGTCATAAACACTTATACGCGATTCTATATAATTATATGTAACTATATTATTATTTCAGCCGTAACACATTTACGTAACATTGTGCTTTTACAAAGTCTTTGTAAGATAGTCACAGGTCTCTTATAGTACTAAGTTCATAAAAAGGTTCCATATTAAAAAGTTTGGTAGTTTAGAAGTTTTGTTTGGAAGGTATCGTTTCCATCTATTGTAAACATATCGTTAGGAATTGATAATGTATGTGTTCTAAATACATTTGTTTTACCTTGCAACAACTTTCTGTGATCAAAAAATGTGCACTCAATGTACTCAGCACATATTTATTTTCAAACGCGAAGCTAATTAAAAAAAAATCCATTGATCCAACAAAAACATAACAAAAAACTGACACACAAGATTGGATTTTGGTCAGAGAGTAGATAAATGAGTCTCTATATTTCATAGCGAGATGAACAAAGAGATGAACACATTCCTATATATTTTTTAATTCTATGGCGATGTTGTCTATGCAAAATACCACAATGCCATTATAGGCACTCAAAGACAAACTTATTTTTTTAAACTCATTTATATAAATTATGTGGACAGAGGTCATAAGTTCGGTTAATGTTGAACAAAAACCAAATACTATGCTATTTGCTTTGCTCATTGTTGTTAAATATTATTTCCGGCTCAAGTCCTAATATTTATTGACCTGTAGTTTGTTTGTTTTTTATGTGTTTTGCTAAATGACCATTCATAAAAAAATAATGACATATTTTGTTCGCTAATGACTAACATTAATAAACAATCTTATCATAATTCTTTAATTTGCGACCATGTCATAAGTTATATAGTACTTAAGTTTTGAATTAGGTATATAATATGTCAGAGAAAAGTCTTTTCGTATTTGTTATGTTTAAAATTGAAGAAAAATCTTTTTGGTTGTACTGTTTGTATCTGGCTGCTTTTAAAATCAATCAATTAATCAATTAAGACGAATTCATTTATAAGACGTTATCA
The DNA here is from genome assembly GCA_963859945.1 of Euplagia quadripunctaria. Taxonomy (NCBI): domain Eukaryota; kingdom Metazoa; phylum Arthropoda; class Insecta; order Lepidoptera; family Erebidae; genus Euplagia; species Euplagia quadripunctaria. The sequence continues at coordinate 5,935,535 of OY982560.1, read as the reverse complement.
CGTCAAAAAAACATTAGACTTTAAGGTTCTAGTTTTGGACAATGCTCCCGACAATCTCATGAGCTTGAAACAATGACTCAAACGTGCAAAAAATACTAAGTTCTTTAAGCCCTTACTAAAGCCTGACAATAATAATAGATATTGTTAAAAATCCCTCCTTAATTCGGAACCTTGGTACGTATGCTCTGTAATCCCATACAAATTAATATTCCACATTCACGGTTTCTGTATTCGCGGCACTTTACGGGAACTATCCCCCGCGAATAAGGAACCTAGGAAATAACCCTAGCAGGGTTACAGTTAAAATTGTTCATTAATTTTATATCAACCGAAAAAGCTATAATAGTAAAAATTATTATAACAAATGTTGCATTCATTACCTACTTCAGTAGTCAAAAGGCATATAATATAATAAAAAGGACTGGGTTTACATATCATATTGTGTACGGAATAAAAAACGTAGATTCACAGACTATTGTACCATTATATATGTTTAGTGGTAAACTACGGGCACTGGTATCACTTTTATATCAAATCATTGTTTGGTCTAACTACCTTTGCACGACACGTCAAGAATTGCGATGCGATCGCAATTCTTGACGTGCTGTCGCGAACTCGAAAAGTTTCGTTCTTACAAAAAAAAAATAGGAGAGATCAATGTCCTCTGTCATTGAGTTCGTGCGTGGGCACTAAAAAATATTGCAATTTATTCGTTTGATAGTTAGATGGTACCGTTAGGGTTACATACCTAATCTACCATAGAGTGTAATGAGTAATTGCGTAAAGTAGGGTTGCCAATTTCAAAAATAAATTTTGACGTTTTACATGAGGCTCTAATAAGTTTGTTTCTTCTAAACCACTGATCTGCTATAAATTTAGTTCTAATTAAAAATATATAAAAAAATATTTATGTATAAAACAAGTATTAGCTACAAAAATAAGTACTAATAAAAAAAGGATTATTGGATCCCGTGAAAAGGTTACGGGTCCACGTTAAAAAAAAGGTGGGTGTGCTTATACACAATTGAACAGAAATAATTATTATATGTATGTACACAGACATGTATGTTGTAGACGTGTGCACAGATTTGAAAGCTGGAGAGACATTTTACTTCACTAAAACATATAAAACATTTCTGGTACTTAAACTGGTACCTACCATATCCTTAAACTTTGATAGTTTTCATTCAATTGGTACATCATTCAAAATCGTTTTTCAGTATATTGCATTTAAGCACGAAGATAATGTATTTTTTATGAACTTCGATTAATGAATACAATGTTATCTGTTTTATCAACTGAGACGATCTTTATATCTGTTCTCTAAGAAATGATCGGCGCGTTTGATGTTTTAAATGCGTTTATTGCATGTTGACTGTAAAATTAACCTCTGTTATAGATATGTTACGGCTAAAAGCCGAAGTACGGTTATACCTAGTTCTGGCCGGCTAAACCTAGGTGCGGTCGGTAGCAGTTGGCTAAACTTAGGTGTATCCTTTCTATTCTTGGCCGATGCTAGGGGGATTTTATATTTCCAAAAAGTAACAAACAATTTAAAACCAATTGGGTTCATATGGCACACATACTATCTACTATATCTTTGTTGTCAAACTTAATAGGTATATCTTTAGTAAAAGAATAAGTAAATTTAATGACTAATAGGAACCTAATTTTTTATTGTTTTTTACTTTTTGACAATATTTACATTAAACTCCTACTTTTAACCACCAGGCACTGGCTATAATATCTAATTGTAGCCAGTAAAAAAAGCTAGACCTAATTTTAGCCGAATGCAATCGGCTACACCTGGTATTAGCCATGAATAGGAAGGATACACCTAAGTTTAACCAACTGCTACCAATGGCACCTAGATTTAGCCGGCTAGGTGTAACCGTACGAGCCAGATACAATAATAGATGTGGGTTGAAGCATAAATACAGGCACACCGACTTTAGAAATACACACCTACAGACACTAAGTAACTAAATATGTAATACTAAATTACAGCGGATTACTGATTATAAATTGTCAAAGTCAATTTGACATTTTATAAAAGAAACATTTTTTTTTATATCTATAGGTGGCCAGCGAGCAGACCGGTCACCTGATGGTAAGTGACTACCATCGCCCATGGACACCTGCAACTCAAGAGTCCCAAGACGTAAAGTTTGACTACAGTAACGTAGTGTTTGTATACTCTTTGACTGTAGGTATTTCAATCTTAATGCGACAAGATTTTATGGCAACATTGTCAGTGGCGCACAAATGCCATTATTTGATTATAAGTTAATAAAATCTCCTTAATTTCCTCAATTTAGGGAATTCAGCTAGTCACATAATTTAATAGATTTGATTCACTGTTGAAAATGCATCAAAAGATACTTGTCGTACTGCATAGATCGCATTGCGTCATTATTTTCAAACACAAAATCACTGGATTCCGATGTTATTCACAACAAAAGTAAAGTAAACAGGCACTATTATTCACAAGACTATGGATATCTGAATTATTTTAGAATAGATGAATAGATTTGTATATCTACAAACATCCTTGTAGGCGAAATTCTATTTGTAATATGTTTACCTAAATTTGTTAGTAAACATAGCTTGCTTTATACAAGAGACAAGTGCGTATCGTAATCATGCATAAACAATAACAGTGTACCGGCTGCTTTTATTTATATTGACAAATACAAACAAAATTCTCTGTCATCTTACATCTGATTTGAACAAACAGTGTTTGGATGCCTATGGTATATAAATGTACAAAATTTAAACTAACAAAAAGACTCCCACTGGGTGCAGGACTCCTCTCAGTATAAAATGAATAAGGCCACAGTCACACAGTAATGATATTAGCCATATTGTTGTGTCTATTTAGGGTATATCTATACACTAAATAGAAGTACCTACAAACCCTTAATAGCTAACGCAACGTCATAAAACAAAGGCTCCCTAATCCAACATCAATAAAAGTTTGTGTCAAATACAACCAACATGTCAATATACAAAACGATTTAATTTATTATCGAATGTTTTACTTACTACCTACAAAATAAAGTTTAAAATCGCTAATTTCCAAGTGTGGCGTTATGTATTAGCACTAACATTAAAATTTAAGATCATTTGTGCAAGGAAGGTGTTATGAAATATTGTGGGTGCTTTTAGTAAACCATTAAGTTTTATAGCTATTAGTTTGGCTAAGTACTTGATGCTTATTGTGATAAAGGTCTGATAGGTTAGGATTACACACATAATAGGAAATCTATGGTGTGGTTTATTACTTTTTTATAAATTATTAAGGCACACTGGTAAACGATATACTTACGAGTAAATATCAAAAACTATAAACATACAGTGATATGTGGTGAGGTTTTAGACTAACCCCACCCACCTAGCCAAAATCACGTGTATTTTTGATTTCCAAATATATTAAAAAAATTCAGAATATTGTCGTTAAATACAGATATAATAGCGCGTTTTACGAAAAAAGAAATACACGTGATAACTCACTATACTCCCCCTCCAGCTTGCGATATTTCGTGATTTAATCCAAACCCCCTCCCCCCTTTCGAGATTCGAGTGATTCATGGACACTCCCAAATGTAGCTACCACCCCTACTCTCGTTCTGGTTTCACACTTGTTTTAGCTTCCCTTATAACTATTTAAAAAAATCTTGGAAGTCAATTTTAACTTACTTCTAATTGTCGTATTGAAATGAAACTTTGTTAGAATATGTAGTTTGAATGACAATATTATAATTTGGTATCTTGGAGTTGATCTGATGATGATGGAGGTGGATAGTGGAACTCTTCAGTGGCTACTAGTAAACACCTCGAGTTTGGACTCATATGATTCGTTTTGACGAGTCCAAAATATTGGGCTTGCTAAACCGTGGTCTAAAGATTAAGCCAGGACGTACATAGTGGCATTCTTTTTTACTTTTTAATTCTGTTTGTCAATAAAGCATTTTTTAAGTTTTACAATATAATTATTTCAGCTCATTTTACAGAATCATGTCAGAAAGTTATTTACTTAATTACCATTTAATTGCTTTACGTCTTGGTTGCGAGTTCCAATTTAAATTTAGTATATTTAAGCACTTATACCAATACAAATGTGAAACTTTTGAATCTTTTATTGCTAGTAGATATTACTTGTCAGTTGTGAGCATTATTTAATTAAAACGAATGTGAAGATATATATTATTAAAAACTAGTAGGGTTGGGCCTCGACTTTTAAAAAGTCAATTAACTCATAATGACTATTCTGTGCGTTCTAAATAACAATTTTGTAACTTCAAATTGAAAACGAAATTAGTTCTAAACATGTGCTCTTCATATACTACCTATTAAAGGTACATTTGTAAAATTAATTGATCAGTCTGGACTTCTTTGCCGGTAAATTAATCCAACAAAGTGAGTCTGTGGTATTAATCTTAAATACCACACGAAAATATATTTTATAATTAAGGTTCTCAACCTTTTTTTTTTGCCTGTGGAAAACCCCTCGGGCCACCGGGGTTTTTGGTGGGGCGGTGTGTCGGAATCGAACCGACTAAAACCACACGGTGTGCCGTACTGCGCCTTAAGTAGGAGGGCTCAACCTAAGTTATCCTACTATGTCAGACGTCGGAATACGATAATTAAATTCTTCGTTTTAAATGAAAAAAAACGCATAAGAACAAGGACTCGCTCACCAAGGGTTCCGTACAAACATGTATGTAGATAGGTTGTAAATTACGAATATCGATACCCGAAAATTTTTGCCCATTTTTTGAGTATGTCTCCCCACAAAATTAGTACCTAAAACGTATAACTACAACACAACATGGGTATGTTTCTCATCGGTTTAAAAGACAAACTTTACTTTGCATTTCCAAAAATATTGCCCAGTGTATCGATATAAGTCACAATCAATTTTCCAAGCGTAAAATATAAGTTTGTGATCCCAAAAAACATTTTTTTATGTAATATATATATCAACAAATTAACGAACTTCCTTGACAACAACAATTTAACCTTGCTTCTCGCTTAAAATAAAAAAAAAAGACTTAATAGGCGTATCTTTCGATTGCGTTGACTTAGAAACTTGATTTTTCACAGCTTGAAGGCACCGCAGACATAAGTATTTAATGTTAATTTCAGCTTGATATCTCAACGCATTCCTGAGAACAAGGGTCGTTTTGACAGACAGACAGGCAAACAGACAGACGGACGGCAAAAGTTTGTAAGGATGGATGAATGGATCAATGGATATTTGTTACTTATTCAGGTAAAAATTTCTGAACGGATCTAGATGAAATTTATCACAGAGATAGATTATAGTTTGGAATAGCACATAGGCTACTTTTTTGTTTCTGAAAAATGCACGGTTCCCGTGGCCTAGATTTTACCAAATTTTCCACGCGACGAAATCGCGGGCAACACCTAGTATTTCATAAAAAGAAGGTAAAACTCATTTATTATTAAGTTGTCAATCAGTGCTGACAACAGTGCGATTGTTAGAATAACACGTCAACACACTCTTGACAAACATCTCTCACGAATAGGGCAACCATCTTGATCTTTTAATAGCACAGAGGTTATGTATTATTTTTTCAAGTATCTTCAAGAAGAGTCAATTTCACAGTAACGAGATATACAACAAGAGCCCGGAGCGACCTTCGAAATTATTCCTCGGGCGCCCGATTAAACCAAGCCAGAGTTGAAAGTCCATTAATATGTTCTTTGATTAGCATTTGTGTCCTAAATTATTATAGTTCTATATGGTGACTGTAAGCATAGATCTTATTGTTCCATTGTTATGTTAATCCAATATGAGCAATTGACAGATCGTCATCTGTATGCGCAAGCGTTGAGATTGACGCAACATCGTGAATTGAACCAGTTTGTGAACTTACTGGGGCGGCTGTAAAGGTCACGAGTGTAGTTGTCAACGATGGTAAAAGCTTCTCGCAGTACTAAAATTTACCTAACTAGCAACCCGCCCCGGCTTCGCACGTGTAGCAGGGACATCTTCAACAATAATCAACATATTTCGATCAATTTACACATAACCCTAACAAATTATACACCTAAACCTTCCTCATGAATCACTCTACGTATTAGTGAAAACCGTATGAAAATCTGTTCAGTAGTTTTTCAGTCTATCGTGAATAGACAGACAGACGCGGGAGGGATTTTGTTTTAGAATATGTAGTGATACTGATAAATATGCCATATTACTGTGGCTTAGAATACATTGCGCTAATTTCAGGTCATGAAATTGAATAGAAGAGCAGTTTGAATTTGGAATCGTCTTTGTTTTCACGTAAAAGAGAAGTAGTTTATACTCCGGAAAGGAATATGAAAACTATTCTATAAAGTTATAATCCTACCTCCTTTTGTAATTTTTCAATGCATTCAGGTGATGCGTTAAAAAAATTCCATGCCGAGTTATAAGCTTTTTGATACATTACACTCGTTACTTTAACTATCATCTCATCCTTGCATTGGATATCTTCTTTTATATTATAATAAAAAAAACTATTAAAAGTTTAACGTTTTTTCATAAAAGGTTTGATGCACAAATTTGCACCTAACTTTTACCCTTCTCAAGTTAATACTCTAAAGCGATTTATACATTTCTTATGTTTTTATAGCATTTTCTCTACATTTTCGGTTCTACTTGAAGTACATTCGTTTTGGTCTAAGTACACGAGGAACAAGTTCTTTAATTTGAGCTTTTGTCCACTTGCCTAAATTGGTTGAGTTGAAGGGAAGCTAGGCGTGAACTTGACTTTGAATATGCGCTCCAAATCCCACTAATATTATAAATGTGAAAGTTTGAATGGATGGATGGATGTTTGTACTTCTTCACGCAAAAACCACTGAACCGATTGTGATGAAACTTGGTATGTAGATAGCTGGAGACCTGAATTAACACATAGGCTACTTTTTTTCCTGATATTCCCACGGGATCGTGACTTACGCGGGTTAAACCGCGGGGCACTGCTAGTTAAAGATAATTGTCAATCCTCTATCTCGCTTTGCTTTTCACTTGCAACTTAATACGGCTGCAGCGAGGGTACTTTTGTAATTATTTAAGAATATTAATAATTGATTTATTTAGCGGAAAGCCATCCTATATTTCCATCTCAATGACTATTTATTGAATTAAAGTTTACATTAGTTAAAATCAGTTCTGAACTTCAACAAGTCCAAACTGATCGGCAACATTCGCCTTGAACCAATACAACCAATCACATATATCGTTAATATTTGTCACAATAATAACGTCATATCAACATGTACTGAACCGTGTTACAATTAATCATTAACAAATTGAATGTAATCAACATCTAAGAGCTTCATGACATATCTTAATTTATCATTTTTGTTCTATTGATCGGAATAATTTTATGCACTTTTATTAATCTATCTCCCGACCTCGTATGATTAGCAATAAGAAGGTAATGATTTCGAAAGTCTTCGTGCGACTACCTACCTATATCAATTTTGGTTTTGCGTGTTAACGATTATGATTAAAAGTCTAGATTTATCGTTGGGAAGTAAGTTAATATACTTAGATTATCTTACTGTAATGAGAACGTTGTCATATTATTCCATGACTTTATTGCCTTGGTGGCTATTATCGATATAATGTTATACATTTAATCCAATGAATAAGATTTGATAAAATGCAAAAGTGGAAACAGCTCAATCGCTAATGCATCGATGAATTCGTACTACGACTGCCAACAGTCTGGTCGGAACCAGGATCTACTATTTCAAGTACCACCGTCCTGCTACAGATGTATATTTGTAATGCCAATTGATTCGTTTAATCTTTCGGATTGTAGTAATTTTGTTTTACTAGTGAAGGCTTCTGCGTCTCCTGCCAAACGAATATGGCTCGCTCGAATTAAATCAATAGTATGTTGTAGTGTATGTAGGGTAGAACTAAATAATAGTTATAAGTACTATCTCGTGCTTACTGTAGAGATGACAGGTTAGTCAGTATTGCATGAGTGCAGACGTCTGCACTCACCTGTGGCTCATGCAATACTTCAGCTTGCATATCTATAGTGAGTGGGCGAGCCAGTGAAGTGTACATATGCACGCGGGATATAGTGTATAAAGGGATACACTATATGTGATAAATTTAATGCAAAATTGACGGTAACGTAAAGACTAACACATCGGTAAACAAACATACAACTAATACTAATCTACAAACATACATCGAACAATCGAACCAGCATTGCAATCGTCCCGTTATAATTGTGTCGTTTTACTTCTAAACCAGTGTTCACTGAAGATGTGTGCGGAAAGCCGATTTCCCCGTTTACTAAAATTGTCATTTTAGAAGTAACCTTTCGGGCAGAAAAGAAAAAGAAAGCATTTAATTTATTTAACTAGAGTGAAGAGCGTGCGTTTCGCTTGTAATGATCATCGTTCCCTTAAATCTTTCAGCTTTTCTTATTTAATCATATTGTAAGGGTTTGTATTTATAAGTTATACCCTATTTTATCCACGTCTACATTTTTATTGTAAACTACCTAACCCGACAGACGTTTTCCTGTCTTAACTATGAATATTGAACAATCGCACCAACTGTCAAGCGACTGACAGTTTTGTGAAAAGCGCTAAGGTTACATTAGAAAAGTTATTATGGTCGTTAAGTTTTCTTAAATTTTCTAATTTACCGCGCATTTTTCTTAATATTTTCATTCATAAGAACCTTCTCCTGATAATATCAAACACAAAAAAAACGAATTAGCGACATCGGTTCAGCCGTTCAGGCGTGATGCCGTGACCAAGGGAAATAGGGAATAATTTTTATATAATATATATAGAAAGATAGATGTTCCAAAAATTTGGGTTTTATTCTTAGTAAACCTACCCAATACACTACTAACTCTATATTGATAGGTAATTTAAATGTTGGACTTCTGTAATTTTAAAGTGTGGGTGTACCCACACTTTAAATGTCATAAATGACCTATGTCGAATATTCCGAATGATTTGTAATAGTTCGATTACAAATCTTTCCCATCATTCTGTAAATATTTTTGTACCAATCAAATTATCATTTAACCATAACTGTTTCACCTTGACACAACACAAGAGACATTAAACAAAACACGCCTATTATTTCAACACCATTGTTGTAAGTGAAAACTAAATATGAGTGAAGTGTAGATCGAATTTGATTTGCATATCACTCTTATATCTTGTATGACACGTGTAGGTATGTGTACCGTACATGTGTCTTCATGGTCAACGATACATCATATACAAAAAATAATATAATATAATTGAGCTATATGTATACTTATCCAACATGTATTTATAATCACTTATGCCCTTGATAGTAACTTATGCACGCGATACTTACTTATGTGAATGATATAAATTTAAGGATAATTTAAATCAAATAACATCGGTTAAATGTGAGCAAAAGTATTATGATAAAGGATCAGTACTATGGTATTCTCATATTTTTTTCTATCTCATAATCGCACGCATACGTCTTATGCGTAAACCCATGACCTTGCATCAAAAAGTGGCAGTAAAAAAAAAGAAACTATTTTTTATATAAGCACAAAGAGTTGTCAATCCTAACTAGGTATGACAGAATTAAAATTAGCTAAATACCAGTGATTTTTTAAAAGTTTTATTGACACAATAATTCTATAATTATCATGAAATCGATCAAGTGTATTCTAAATACACTGATAATATGAATAAATAATGCAAATATTTACTCTAAACCATAGATAGCAAGTAAAGGATTATGTTATAAACACGATACAGTAATTGACTGTAAAGTCAAATCAGTTTCTCCCTTTAATCAAAACTTGTATAAAATAACAACTAGTGACGTCATATTTTGCTCAATCATTTATTCTTAATATTTGGTTTTAGAACATAGAAAAGGTTTGATTTTAAAAAATAATAATATAGGTACATAGAAATCTAATTTACATAGAAGATTGTTAAAAAAATTAGGCACAGGAAACTACTCTATACCGTTATATCGTCAATTCAAGAAGTTGTCATAACGCTCGAGAGCCTACCAATACGTGACGCTTAGATGTCAGTTTCGTGACCACTTGGCTGTCTTGATTACACTCTCGTAAGATTTGTTTACTCTGTCTATATATGGCGACAGTACAAAAACATACGGTAAATAGGTCATGGGTACCATGCCTGTGTTTGAGTTTCACACAATACTATTTGTTGCTATTCCCATTATATGAAACTGAGAGCGACGTGACGGCTAGAGATTACCGGTATTATGTAAAAATCGTAAACGATGGGTTTGGGTTTATGCTTTATAGCACCGGTAATCTCCGTGGATCTCTCTCGGACCTATTCAACAGCATGTTTGGGACACGGTATTTTTTTTCTCAAATCGAAGTCTGATCAATCCTGTGAGTCAGGTAGAAATCTATTATTTCCCACCTTGTCTGAATTAACTTAAGTAATATAAAAACTCTTCATCATCGCCAACAGACTCTGTATTTGCGGTTCGAATACCACATAGGACAATAATGTGTGTGTTATAATTGTTATGAATCTGTGTGTATTTTTCCTAGTATATTTCGTCGCAGTCGTAGAAAAGTTTAATTTTTTTTTACGATTTTTGTTTTTGACATTAGCCTGCTGAAAACATTATAAGTACTTTATGATTAAACAAAACATTTTTCAAAGTTCATATACAGTAGGTAACATTTTCAGATTTCATTAAGAAAAACAGCTGTTTCCTAAAAATATTACGTATAACATCATTTGAAAACTTTAAAGTGCTCTCCTGTGTAGTTACTAGAAATCAAATCCGTCATCTTTCGGCGGTGACGACGATTTATCCAAATTTCCTGCGTAAGGTACCACAAAAGATTACTTTAAACAAGAAAGAACCGTGTCTATATTAATACGTGAGGAGACTTCTTGGTACGCATTTTTTAAGCAAACGTGCACCGACAGGAATGTGAAATTTGGAATATTTAAAGTTTATACGTAGAAGTGCAGAAAGCAAAATTTTTTAAATAATTTCACTACATATTATAAAACAAAGTCCCTCGCCGCGTCTTTCTGTCCGCGATAAACTGAAAAACTACTGACCGGATTTTCATGCGGTTTTCACCAATAGACAGAGTGATTCATGAGGAAGATTTATGTGTATAATTTGTTAACGTTTTGTGTAAATTGGTTAAAATATGATGATGATTATTGAAGATGTCTCTGCTACCCGTGCGAAGCCGGGGCGGGTTGCTAGTGTTCTATAAAGTTAAAAATTATGTAAAAACGGCTAAATTAAGCTATAGGGGTTCTATATACAGGGTGTATCTGACAAAGGAACACTTACTTAAATCATTGAAAGGGCATGACTCTAGCATGCAGTTACAAAACGAATTTTTGAAAAAAAAAACTATCCGTTTAGAAGTTATTAGCTTTTGGATTTCCAGGCATTATGCTCCGTTCTATAAAAGCAGGTGGAATTTATAAGAAACGAAGGTGGAATTTATAACAATAACTGGAAATTCAAATGGCTTTTTTTTTTTAAATCTTTTTGTAAGTAAGTGTTCCATTGTCAGATACACTCTGTATATGTCATGATACGAAAGTTTATACAATGACTGTTCAAGTTATAACTAGGTATACCTACCTAACAATCAGCAGGTATACCTCCTGGTCGTTACAACAAAACATTCAAAACGGTCGAATTTCGACCGCCATACGACCTCTTATAAATCGTTATAAAAGTAAACTAATTATAATATAGAAATCTATAAATTTATGTAAATTGTATTTTACGTTCTATTAAAATAACATTTTACTTTACCTACAACAAGTACCTTGCCACTTCGGCAACCAGTTCGTATGTCAAGGCCAATGTATTTACCTGCTTTGCATATTGGCCTTTTAATGATGTTGAATGTAACTTGTTACATTTCATACCGTTTGGCCATAGGTGCGCGACCGCGTGGGAATATAAAGACTGCATATTGTCCGATTTACGTACACACACACGAGTGTAACCGAAGGGATAGGCAGAGGCGTATTAAATGGGATCCCTTCTTTTCGGATAATGTTTTTTTTTTTCCTAATATATTTTGGCATAATTTTTTTTGGTAAAGTAATGCTTTATCATAATTGTTTTTTGGCATACAGTTTATGTTGACATAATTATGTTTTAGGCTAATTTGTTTTGGCATAATTTTAATTCGCATAAATATAAACAATATTATTTGTGTAATGTAGTTTATCAATTAAGGGCCACCCCTAAGCCGCCAATATGTTTTACATACAATTATCAAATTTACTAAATTTACCTTTTCTCATAATTTTTTTTATGCTTTAGAATGTTCTGCTTAAACATTATTACGATTAGAAAAATTATGCGTAAGCTGTTATGCGTAAATAATGTTATGCGTAAATATAATTAAATTAAAGTGCCCAACATTCCTAAAGAAGTTTTCATTTAAAAAATGTATCAAAGTATGTTATCCGTGTTCTAGACTAGGTATGCTTAAGTTAGATCTGGAGAGCGTTGGGTAATCTCAGACAATTTTTATTGTAAGAGATCGCATGAGATTATCTCGGTGATATTTGTACAAGCAAACTATGGCCTAGTGTTGATTGCTGAGTTTAGAGTGTTTATTTTACCATATAGTTCAGTGTGTAAATGAAACTGACATGAAGCTTAAAAAACTCGTGACGTGTGATGTGATTTTTATGTCTTTATTTATTGTAGTTATCTTTCTGTTGTCATATGCTACTTATATTATTACACTGTGTGTTATATGATATAACACAAAGATATAAGTAAATCGTTAGATGTCATCGCCGTATTTGCATCACGCGAAAAAATGAACATGCTTTTGCAAGTAAGGGATTGTCCATTAATCATGTGAGGCTCGAAAGGGGAGGGGGTTCAGAAAAAAGTCTAAAACCTCACAACGTATCGTACCAGGCGGGAGGGGAGGTTAAAAAGTTGCTAAAAAAACACATGATTTATGGACGACCTCTAATTTCACTTAAGTTGCTTTTGCGATTTTAATCCTGAATAGCTGATAAAGGCTTAGTTAAAAAAATTCTAATAGTTTAAGAAATGCAAATAAACGTAAATGGTGTACATGTGTTAGTAGATAAGTAAGCAATAATGACAGAATATTTTGATAGAAAAGGGCGCATCTATTCAAATATTTTCTATGATACATAATATTTTGTATAATACGCCAAAAATATGTATAGTATAGAAGAGCAGCGCCTTGATTAGACTGAAAACGACGTTTATCATTTTAATAGCACAGAGAAAGAAATACCTAAGGCTAAGATAAATGGTTGTATTCTTGTGCGTGTAAAAGTCACCAATGCACGCTTTAAATATATACCTACTTTACGAATTGCGAAACACCACGTGGGTGCTGTGTACCTGAGGTCCTGGCAATGGACTGTGAAGGAACACTGTTTGGTTTTAGTCCGGTTCGAGTCCGACATACCATACCGTCCTACCGCTTAGCCCCGGTGGGATGACGACCCGGGGGGGGGTTTCCATAAGTTAAAAAAAAGGTAATGTATAATATCTAAGGCAAAACACAATAACAGGCATTTCAAAAGCTAATCACTACATATTATAAAACAAAACAAAGCCCCCGCCGCGTCGGTCTGTTCGCGATAAACTGAAAAACTACTGAACGGATTTTCATGCGGTTTTCACTAATAGACAGAGTGATTCATGAAGAAGGTTTAGGTGTATAGTTTGTTAACGTTTTGTGTATATTGATTGAAATATGATGATGATTGTTGAAGATGTCTCTACTACCCATGCGAAGCCGGGGCGGGTTGCTAGTTTATAATAAAATCGTGTATTGAGACGAGTGTTAAGGGTGATAAATAGAGGTATTTGGCGAGTTCACTCTGTAGAACTTATGTACTTTTATTAACCTTTTCCTCTAAATATCAAAACAACTACGAAAAGTGCGGGAAACTATAACCATACTAATATAATAAGTGCAAGAAATTGTTTTTTTGCATGAACGCGCTAATCTCTTGGACTCGACTTCCGCGCCTTTTTCTCAACTAAGGGGTCGGCTTTCAGTCTAACTACGATACGCCCGTACTTCGATATTTTACGTGAAGCGACTGCCATCAGACCATAACAACCCAAGTACTAGGCGATATCGAAATCCCGTAGTTAGACCAGGTTGTAAGACTTTTTAGGGCTCCAACTACCCGTAACAAATGCCACAGATGTTCATAGTAGACGAGGCTTTTGGCAGTTACAAATTGTAGTATGCAAAGTGGACTATGTGAGAAATGTCATAAGTAATAATTATACCCATAAAGGTTATGATGTCTTTTGTTATTTTAATGTTTCATAACATTCTTATTGCATTTCGAAGTTGCCAGTAAAATTTAGACGTAAGGAGCGAATTTCAGTAAGACACTTTGATTTAAAAGAAATTAAGTAATAATTACGCTTCACATGCGCTTTTCACCTTCTTTCCCTTTTAACAATAAGGCTGCAGAAAAGAAAGGCGAGGCGCGGGCGGAGGCGTACCATCAGTTTGGCCAATAGCCATGTGAAAGGCAGTTCGGTACATCTTTATAAAAGCCGGCAGAGCCTAATCGCGAGACACGATATGAATATAGCAAAGGATAGACGTCGTGAAAGGGCCTATTAAGGCGCATTTACATTGTCTTAGTTAAAAGAAAAGTGAAACAGAACTAATTTAATTTCTAACCGGTTTTGATAAACTCTATTAGTTATTCGTTTCCATAATTCGTTTCAATATTACTTTCTTCTTATGGAACTATTAAGCATATAAATAAATATGCGTCCAAGGTATTTACGAGATGAATTAATTTACGTCGTTCAAATATTTCTACTGAAACGCATTCTACCTACATTCGTCGAAAACTCGTAAAATCTACGATACACTCTCTTAATCTGCGTAGCTAATAGTAAAATATTTTAGCATTCACCGTAGAAATCACTATATATTATTTTCATAACCGTATATAAACATTATTTAAATATTCACAACACGACGTGTACATATTTTACGATTAAAATGCATACCTGTTTAACATTTTTGATACGTTTATCACTCATGTTTAAAAATGTTTTTTTCTTTTTAATTAAAATTAGACTAGTATATGTAAACAAAAAAACCTACTTACTTTGTACACATAATATCAATCTTTATATCTTGTACTTGATATCGGCAGTAATAGCCGTGTGATGTAAGCTATTGATTTCTTACGCTGGAGGTTTGAATTCGATCTCCCCGCGTCCCTCTGACTTTTTGAAGACAAATTAATTATCATTTCGTGAAGAATTTGGCATCATATTTTGTTAATCTCTACTAATAATAAAGCTGAAGCCAAACCTCTTGTTGAACCAAGAAACAAACTCTAATCGCAAACGCAACGCTTAAATGACAACCTAATTCTTGTGGAACGTTACAGGCTAAATAGCCTTTATATGACAAATGTCATTACGCTACGATTCTTATGTGCGGAGAGTGACCAGAAACTGCGCGGAACGGCAAGTGTATTATGCGTCCATTAGATGCTCATACAAACGTCAATCATTACCAAAAGTCATGATTGACGGATGTTCGTTTGTGATTGATAAAATAATATCGACATCAAAATCGCATCATGCAACCGTCAATCACTGAATTAGACGATAGATTATTCGTCAATCACCGTTTTGATTGTGGAAAAACTGACAGCAAAACCTACCGTGTAATGGGCGCCTTAAAGACAAGTGAAGCTGTATATTTGTCATCCGTTTCATCGGAATCTGTAGCAGTGTACTATAGTTTGTGCTAACCAGTCTGTATGAAAGTTGGACGAAAAAAACCTGATATTTAAAGCGAAAATATTAAAATCGGTTGTTTACTGTAATCACGTTTAACTGTACAATAAACAACAGTAGTATTGATTTAATATCCGAAACAAACTTGGTAATGACGATATGTCTTAACATGTATCATTTCTTCCACAGTTATTTATCCGACATACAAATCGGGTAACGAACTTTAATTGAAGGTTTTATTTCTACACTATTTCTACAGCACACAAATGACAACCATTTTTTTTTGTGTAAAATTGCTAATCTATAATTTCACGAATCCAACATTTTGCTAATCTTCTTCAGGCAAACTATAAAGTAATCTTTTGTCTTAGTAAGATACCAATCTATGTATATTTTAGAAATTTAAGTTCAGAAATATCGAAGTGTCTGCGGCCTATGACCCCTGCAAGCTATAAAGTGAACAAACTGACAGTACAGATGAGAAGATTTTGATAATCTTTAATTTCGTTATCCGCTGTACAATAACCTTTTGCTATAATTCTTGTATCAAGTTAAACTACTACCACGTACCTGCTAGTACTTTAACTACTTAGAAGCTGACGCTTAAGAATATTGAAGTACTATTCAACAATCAGCTTGAACAATCGACCCGAGTATCCAAAAAGCTATAATAAGTACTGACCTGTACAATAGAGCCGACCAGAAGACCAAAAGCCAACGCAATGCTTACTGTCATCGGAACACTACTGGCCGATATGGAGATGCAGGCGGCGACACCGATAGAGGTGAGAAGGAATGTGCCAGCCAGCTCCGCAACCAGTTGTCGCCAGAGCAGCTTGTTCTCTGTAATGTCGGTCACACCGATGATGGAGCTGGTCTCTGAAAAAGAAGAAAAGAAACTTATAGGTTTGGTTTCCGATAGAAGATGAAATTATTGAGTGAGAGATGAAGAGGTAAGATTGCGACACGTTGCAGTACAACACAAAAGGCTATAAGTTGAGTGCACCAAAGCCTATGAGATTGGGATGCTATTCTGAATAGGAAGAATAAGATGAATATTTATATTTCCAAGAATATTAGATTTAGATTTTACAGAATTTGAACGCATTCTATATAATGAAGTCCCGTGGCAAATTTTAGTGTTACTACGTGTCTAACTATTGCAACCTACTTCATGGGGCTCCACTTATGCTAGTAACACTGAGCTCTTGATCATCTTATGTTTACTTATGATTAATCAGTAGATTGAAAACTTGAAAAAGTGAACGTATTTAAAAAAAACCTTTTTGATGATTTATCGATATATCATTAATATAAATTTTAAAATAAATAAAATTACGGATGTAATGTTATCATAAAATAGTGGTAGCCGAATAATCTAATCGTTGGCGTTTGACGCTGGTCGGTCTCATCCTCTGATCTTCGTTCCCTATGATGCCGACGCCACATATAAATTATCTTAAAATACAGTCAAGAACAATGAACCCGGGTCACAGAACTAGTGTGACCCGAATTCATTGCTCTCGAGTGTATTTCCTCTCAAAACCTTTCATTCTAGGGGAAGACAGGACCGTCGGGTGAAGCGCAAATCCGGCTGTTTCAAACAAGCTAAACAACATTCAGAGTGAATATTAATTAACCATATTTCCGTTCATCTCTCCAAGATACCAGTTTTAACTTACGATGCTGTAAATGATTTAATGATATCTAGTATTTAAAAGATTTATGGTCAATATAACCCTTTGAATGACCAACAGTATTGAATACAAGCCCTTAGGTATCACCGGCATTACATTTTATCACTTCTCTATGCGTAAGTGAAAAAGAGAATGTCATTAATGTTTCGGCATAATTATCATAAAGTGCAAAATACGTTAAATATTTATTATAATAAATGACTGAAAACCTGTACGAGCAGACAACACTTAGTCAGTTTTTAAGTAAGTAAGTATAAAGAATAATGACAATACCAATATATAATAATAGCAAATATAATAACAATAACAACAATAACGATAACAATAATAAACAATATAGGCCAGCCTTTCTCAAGGTTAAGGTCGCAAGCCAATAGTGGGGAGATCGAATATTAAGTGCCCTCTGAAACTAACTGGGCAGCACATGTCGGCCTAAATGTTGTTCAAGAAGATGTTTATTTAAAAATAAATATACGTCACACGTATTTTTATAAGACTTGTTGAATTTGTTGGAAGTGCCAAGTAATAAATAAATCTTATCTTGTGAAATTTTATTCGTAAAATTTTCGAGCGAATGTATGTGAAACCGTCATATTCATCTCAACGAATGAATGACTAATGCTATTACGGAGAAGTATATTTTCTTCTTTTGTCTATTGACACGCTTCTTATAAATTTATATTGTGTGTCTATTATTTATGAAAAAAATGAATGTACTGATTTATTATAGAGAGACACAACAGATTTATTTTAATAACACAAGGCAGTTTTGCGAACGACGCGACGTCGATATTATCTGAGTTCATTTATTTCAGCACCCTGAAAAAGGGGGAGCCACAACCAGTCTTGATAACTTTAAATTAGTGGTATCGGAGCTTTTTTATGGGTTTAAAATGTTTAGCTGGTTCTTGAGCTTATTATTAGCTGACGGAAGCAAGATGTGCAATTCTGAGTATTTGGCTAAATGCAAATATCACGATTTAGCTGACTCCATAGACCTTGTCCTAGTTGTCCAGTACAAATTTTTATTTGCTCATTTTAATTCCATGGGAAATGCACTTTCTGTCCATGTTAATTCCCCGGGCACAAACGTAAAAAAAGAAGCTAAAACGGTTCAGCCATTCTTAAATAATGCGATTACCGATGAGTAGTATTTAATTTTTATTTTATACCTACATAGAAAAGCTAAAAAAGTAGTGAGATATACCTACTTCTCGAATTGAATGCTTGATGTTCCCTGTGTTTGTCTCTGAGTCAGGGTAGGTTGTTTTTGAAAGGATTTGAGAGAAGCCTTAAATACCCATTTTCTCTTTTACCCATTTCATAGGTATATACCAGCAAAGGTGCCATTATAACTTGATATGATTATGCTCAATTTCTTAATAAACAAAGGAATTAAAAGCATTTGCGAGTTAATTATGCGGTTTAGCGCAAAGACAAGTGTGGTTAATGCCAGAAGGAAGTTTCGATACGGCCTTTTGCAAACCTCATCAATTTTATTACAGTTTAGTGGAAAAGTAATTACGTGTAATGAGTTTTTGAAAAACCTAAATAAAGTGTGTTTTTCTAATGAAATTACCTCTTTTCTGAAGGCTCATTGGCACACTTAATTAATAAATAAACTTCCGAAACATTATGTAAGAGTATTTTCTATTTAATGAAGACATTCCCTCTAGTCTCATTTGTTATGCATGTACAATAAGCTACGTAGTTTTAATTTACAATTAAACAATTGGTGTGTTTGGTAATTGGTAAATCACATTATTTGTAATTTATTACTTAGAATAAGAAACTGTCAGTCGTAGGACTGTCACACATATGTGTGTTCAGTGCTTTTTTCACATTCCAAAAGTGCCCAACGTGCTTGTTTTACTATACATATTTGATAGCAATACGACATTTTCTCAGAAGATTAGTCGAAAAAAAATGTTCTTAACCGTAATAGATCAATATGAGTCATTTAATTCACACGAATTAAACATTAAGTGAATAGGTCTTTATCAAGAGTAGAAAATAATGTTTGGCCTCCTTACTTACATTCCTATAATGCAAACTTGAATGAAGTAAAGTAACTGTACCTACTTACAAGACTAGAAAACATTATAATATCGTCACTAATCTATATATTAATACGTGAAGAGAATTCTCTATACCCCTTTTTATGTAAATTTCGCGCGCGAAGCAATGTGAAGTTTGGAATACATAAAGGTTATATGAAGAAGTGGAGAAAGCTACATTTTTAAACAATATGCGATTTAATTTAATGATAACGGCTATAAAAAGCTACTGGTATCCAGTATATGTGTTGACCATTCATGGTACGGAAAGTCTATACCAAGACAGTTTAACTTATACGCGAAATTAATGGCTTGATTTTTGTTACAAATAAATAAAAGAAATAAAACAATACTTTCACCAAGCGATCTCTAGCCTGTATTATAAGACTGATGAGATGATTACTTAATATTACGTTCAGTTCATTTTTTAAATTGTGTACTTTCAACTGACGATCGGTGTTAAAAAAAAGTTCTCTTTGTAATAAAGACCATGTACCTACTGGAAAAAAAGAGCGTAGAATGTGTCTTGTCGTAGGGAGTAGTCGGTCTAAGTGGCAAGGAGCCCATGAAGGTGTCAGGTTGTTGATTAATGGCAATTGATTATGATACCTGAAGGGCATTTTACTAAGATGACCCTATTTATTTTAATATTTCTATTTTTCACAATAATACCTATAATTTAATAAGTATAGAAATGTATAATACATAGGCATCTCTAGACTAAAACGGATTCTATGGCAGGTATACTAAATATATTCTTGTGTGTCGGAACCGTTACGAATCTTAGCACAAATGTCATGTTTAAATCAACATCGATAAGAAAAATGTTACACGGGTATATTGCGCGATATCCCCGCCGTTTGTGATTTTACCTTCAGAATTGTCTCATAAAAATTAATAAAAGCAGTCAACTATTAAGATCTAAAAACCTCTAGTGAAAGTTTGTAGTGGCATCATTTAAGCGCATTAAGTTGGTGTTTCTAAAGACAACTTATTTTATTATAATAAATTAGAAGTCCGTCCTAAATTATTATAACTTGTGTGCTTGTAAAATTAATCTTGTTTTTGATAATTTAATGTTGCCTAATTGAATGGACTGACTAAATATAAAATGAAAATAACATTCAAGAAGATTGAAATTACAGTAGTAAATTATTGTTGTGCATGGAATCCAAAGAATGTCATGCGATAAATCTATCGCAGAAAGACAAGAATTATTTAAAGATATGTTAAATCGAACGCGCGCAGTTGGTATTCTATGTGGATACTTTAAGAAGACATACTACAGGATGCAGGATGACGGATGTAGGAATAATTTAACGAGGCGATGTATTTGTAAATTACCTTTACATTATCTGGTGGATTTGCATCCTATAAAATTAGTGTTTGCCATGGTTTACTTTTTTCAAGGGTCATAAAAGTAAACTGTAGGTATGTGTTAGGAAAATGTGAATGATTTTTGATTTTTATGAATTAACCTCGTTGGTGATCTCGATGCATTCAGCTTGCTCTAACTCCTGGCACATAAGAAGTAGCAAATTCATATTTAGAATTTAAGTTTTGATTTTTGAATAGTATTGTCATATTAAAAAATGTGTGTAACATTAAGCTAAATCAGTTTATAATTATTGTAAGGTTATATAAACATACTAAAAAAAATTAAATACCTCGTTTCTATTAAAGATTGTACAAACAACCTTTACATAGTTTCGACTATAAAAATAATGATCAGACTATAAAAACAATGTTCACTAACGATTTGAAGTCTGTTAAGAAGAGAGGTAAGAAAAAATCGATTAGACTATCAAATAAAATCGATAAATATCTAAAGTTTCTTTCAAAATTTGCAAGAAAACTTTAGATATTCTTAAAACAAGTCTTTGTTGAATTTCTTACAGTACATTATTATTTTGAAAGTATTTAAGAGATAAACTCAGAAACCACTAAACAGATGCGAAACATTTTTTTTCTGTCAAGAAAAGCAGGCGCAGGCGAATCCGAAGCAAAAACTAGATATAAATATATTTTTATATCTAGTTTTGGCTCTGGACTTCACCTGCGTTGATGTTTTTCATGACCATAGGGAATGCCATGCCATTAGGAAAAGGAATATATATATTTTTACATTAATTAAAACGGTTTACAGTTTACTATTATGTATTATTATGTTTTTCTCCTGTATGCCATCGGATTTAATTATTTGTATCAATCTAATAAACATTTTTTTTACTCTGCTTAACATAATTAATTACTTTGATTTTATTTTGTTTTTGCATGCCACAATTCTGGTCAAAATACTTGTACCTTGAATATTATTTATTGTAACACCATTTGTCACAGTATTTTTGCAAATAAATATGATTCTGATTCTGATTCTGACTATTGAAGACATGAAAACAGTACATTTACTTTTGAATATATATACAAGAGCACAGATTAAACTTATGTATCGAAAAACAAAAAACAGTTCATTAAAACAGAAAAAGAAACTTTCTGCTTAAAAACGTAAACACTTTTATTTGACTGGCCTGTTGGTCTAGTGGTTAGTGACCCTGACTGCTAACCCAGAGGTCGTGGGTTCGATTTCCAACCAGGACAAATAATTGTGTAATGAGCATGACCATTTGTTCTGTGTCTGGGTGTAATTTATCTATAATATGTATGTATTTATATATATAAGTATGTTAATCAGCAGTCTAGTTACTATAGTATAGGCTTAGTTTGGGATCAGACGGCCGTGTGTGAGATGTGTGAAGTTATTATTATTATTATATTATAAGCTGTTGTTTCGCCGTTAGGGTTAATTTTTTTATATTTTACTAGGAACCTGACCCGGCTTCGCACCAAAGCGAATATTGTTTTTTTCCGACATCTTCAACAATCATCGTCATATTTCAATCAATTTACACAAAATTTTAACAAATTATACACTTAAGCCTTCCTCATGAATCGCTCTATGTATTGGTGAAAACCGCTTGAAAATCCGTTTAGTACTTTTTGAGTTTATTGCGAACAGACAGACAGACAGACGCAGAGGGGGACTTTGTTTTATAATATGTAGTGATTATAACTTGTTGTTCCGCCGTTGGGGTTAATTTTTTTTATATTTTATTGGATTAAATACCTAGTAGTTAGAATGCTCGGACTTGCTAGCAATAGGCAGTTCCAGTTACAGGTACCCTGACCTTCTAGACCTATTGCTTACACTTTCCAATCCAACCGAATTGCCCGATTGCCGGTAATAGGCTTGGCCCGATTGCCGGTTATAAGCTTGCCCCTATTTAGCGAGTGGGTGGTTAATATATCTCTGCTTCCCCCTTTGGGAATACAGGCTTGAGTGTATGTGATGTATGCATGTAACTGCATAACTTTAATTTATAACCTGTTCAATACATATTTGAAAAAATATGTGTACGAAATCGTTTCACCAACTTTTTTTTACTTTTATGCTATTGTATGTCATAGACATGTCTAATATGCACAAAATTATATTTAAATCTAGTTAAGTGCCAGAAACAACAAAACAAATGTGAGCTTTAAACAGTGAGAAGGTGAAATAATGCTTTGGAAAATTAATCTCTTTGAATAATCAGGAAAATATTTTTAGGAATTCAGAATATATATTGTACCTATACATTGCATTTTTTTTTCTTATCAAGAAACTTACTTAAGGTACTTATAATTTTATTATAAAGAAAACCAGTTAGAAACATATGTTTTTTCTGATGTTATGAGTTAATGTTCTTAGAGAATATTATGATTGAAAATTATAAATCATAGGGGCCTATCCTACTCATTCATCGTGATAACGAATCCATGAATATTTATATATTCTTCTTAATTCATGTGGGTTATAAATATGTGTTAATGAATCTTTATCTCTTTGTTGTAGGACATATATTATTAAATAAAAAGATATTAGGACGTGTTTCCAAAGCCGTTACATTGTTTTTAAATTAAACAACCGACAAGATTCGAATTTATTTGGAATTTTTTAAAGCCAAACTGTGCTTAAGCATATTATGAAACCTTCTTATATCTAAAAAACCTACTGTAATACTTGCTTTCAAATGTTTCATTAAAAATAGTCAAGGATATACCAAAATTATAAATATAAAACATTTTTATTATGTATAAAACATTGTTTTGTAACAAAGCAACGCCATTGAAATTTATTTCGATTTTTAAAGCTATGCACTTTTTCAAAAGAATTGTATGCAGGTCTCGTAGTACTTTACAGAATAAATGACAAAAACGTGTTCTGTTACGATACTACACGTTGATTTTTTTTACCACCCACTTAGACAAAGTAGATCATGCAAGGATTGTAATTGTACTCATGAAAATGCGGTATCATTGAAATTGCGGATAACGTGATGACGTTGATTAATTATTTACTACCACGGATATTGACGATCTATTTTTAAATACTTTTACATTATCAGTTCTATTTTCATGCTATACTAATTTGATTAAAGTAATTAGTTATTAGGAAATTAAGTAGATTATATCTTTAATTACCGTGTACAGTTAAAACATGACGTATATCAATATTTACATAACATGCGTACACGCATCCCTACGATAAAATTGCGATATTCTGATAACACCGGTACAGATTACAATAACATATTCCGATAGTATAAAATTTAACTTACTTTTCTGCATCTCATCCATCGCGTAATCCGTTTTCATAATGTCGGCTAAAATAACTTATCAAGCACTATCGTGTTCTGTTCCCTTATAACTTCACCCAGACCGCACAATTTCGAAATTGGAATAAAACACTGTGAAAGTGTAATTTGATTTCTAATTGAAAAATTCCGAAGACGAACCGCCGAGCGACTGTTGAGTGATCTGTCAAAGGCCTTTGGTAAGTCAAGCGTGCGTATGAGACTACCTTTCGTGGTCGCTACATACACGAGTGTGGCGCGATCTCGCTCAGGATGACAGGTACAGACACCGGCGGCCGCTGCACCTCACTTTTTATTCCACTGTGTATCGCCGAGATGTTTGCAAATTAACTGCAGAATTGGTTGGTTGCGTTTGACGTCATACGCGCGTTAACATGATATCGAGGAGACCGGTTAAATCATTGCTGGTATCTTATAATTGGTTTGAATATCTAAATAGTTTTAAGTACATAGAAATTGCTTTCGTTCGATCTTTCTTAGCCTAGTAAACATTTGATAATTTTTATGGTTCCTGACATTATTGACTCTAAAGTCAGTTACAGAAATCAGGGCCTGCTTAATGATTGCTGACCATTAAGCAGACCCTGATTTCGATATCGATTAATATAAACACTTTGCACGTTCACTAACCTACCACCATTGATGATACCCCATAATTTCTGTCAACTTATTAAGAGAAAAAGCTTTATTCCAGTGGTGCTGGTTAAACGAGGTCCTTTGTAAA
This sequence comes from Euplagia quadripunctaria, assembly GCA_963859945.1. Taxonomy (NCBI): domain Eukaryota; kingdom Metazoa; phylum Arthropoda; class Insecta; order Lepidoptera; family Erebidae; genus Euplagia; species Euplagia quadripunctaria. Next base: position 5,910,543 of record OY982560.1, on the reverse strand, counting down.
GTAGAGTTATGTCCTTCAGTGGACAGTTTCAATTCGAGCAAAACCCTGCTGTACCCTGCCTCCTTCTATTAGGGTTTTGTTATTGACGTGCAAATTACTTGTTCTTTATGTTTATTTCTTGTGACCATTCTAGAAATAATAATCTCGAGAGTGGCCACATTAGCATGCTTAAACAAATAATGGGGGTTTCAATATAAAATTGCTATTTTATCGCACTGGCCACTTTGAATTAAAATTAAACCTGCATGTTGAATATCAGAGTGTCCCTTTTTTCACATAAAAACTATAACATTCTAAATTTCAAAGAAAGGAATTACTTGAATACTTTGTATGAAGAAAATACGGTTAACGAACGCATCGTGCGTTTTTAGTTTAACCACTTTCGTAGTGGAAACTTCGACTTGAAGAATGCACCACTAGGAAGACCAGCCACTAGGGTAAATAACGATAAATGAAAGGCGATGGTTGAAGTCGATTCGAATCAAACTATAAAGGAATTAGCAGCATAGTTTGGTGTTAGCATAGGTTCGAACCTTCAACGAAATTCAGGTGGCAACAGCTTGCATCATGCTTAATTTTTATATAACACTAATACCATTGTACCTGAAGATCTGACTTTTAAAAAGAGTGGCCATGAGTTTCTTTGCCAGTATTCTTCTCATAAGGCTCTACGCATTTTGGAAACTGGAAGTTATAGATCGATCGAAGTTGGCAGTAGATTTTGGTGTTTTCACCTAATTTACCTCGACAATCCAGTACATGCTGTGGCGTCTATTTGCGTCGATCTATGATTTTTAACAGTAGCTTCAATTTAACGTTCATAAATGTCACTTACTGTCTTAATTGAATAAATGATTTTGAATTTGAATTTTAATTTGGTGCCTACAATATTGACCCATTTGCAGGAAATTGGTAAAAATGGGTGAATCATAGTTTTGACTGATCTGCAGAGAGCAATGCACGCGTTGACGTTCGCCTTATTTTGTTAAACCGGTACCGAAATGAAGAGGTTTTGGACCGCATTTTGACTTATGACACAAACATGTGAAAAGTGGATTCTTTATGATAATCGCAAGCGAACAATGCAATGGCCAACCCCAAGTCAAACGCCACAAACATAGCCCTAAAGCGAAGCTTACCTATACAAAGTTGAAAGTAACGATTTGTTGGTCACTTAATGGTATAATTCACTACAGGTTCCTGAGATCCGATCAAGCAAGCAAATAACAGCAGATTATTACTGAGCAAAATCCGAACAACGATGGCGATAACGCAATCTAAGAAACAAATCAAGAAATACAATTAGAAACCATCCGTCAGCGATCCATCGTTCAGCGATTCGGACAATTTTTTCATTTCAAAATGCCTTTACACAGTTTGCGGAGTCCAGATCCTTAGACTTCTATCGCAAAAAATGTAAATGATTTACCCGTTATATGGTAATCGGGAATGTATAGACAAGGAGAATACTTTGATTAAAAAAATATATTTTATCCTACGCAAAAAAATTACCTATTTAATTTTTTTGTACAAAACGACAATTTCATACTTTACAAAAACTCCTGCTACAATGTACAATTTCTATCATTCTCATTGTCTGGTACAATGAGATGAAAAGTACAGTCGAATTAAAATTTTGATCAAAATCTGATTTTGCGTCATCCATAAGGAAAGTTTAAACGCTTATACTTATATATATAAGAGGTAATTCTTACGTGCAAATTTGAAAGTTTGAAGATTTCGGGACCATCCGTTTTTATAAAAGTAAGAATACCTAATTTAAATTACACAACACCGTGTGAGTTATGCGCTAAACACAAAAAGATATTCCGAATGTTTGAGAACATTCTGTTTTTTTAAATCTGTTTAAAATATTGGTTCTTTGCGTAAGCTATTAACTTGCATATTTACACGACTATCCAAAAAAGGAGTCAATGATTTTAGGGTTCATGTACGTATTTGTGAGTTTCTTTATTTCACCATAACTTCTAAATGCCTAAACAGATTTGGATGTATGGGATATCGCTAGAAACCTTACATTATCCTGAGTGACACTAGTTATAATTTAAAAAAAATTATCAATAGAGTGTGACGGCGTTTTATTCCTTTTATTGCAGGGCAATTGTTGTGATATTTTTTTTAATAATTAAAAAAAGCGATTTGCTCTTTTTTAATACTCGTCCTAAGCATCAACTTGTGTATAAATAAACTGCGATAGCTTCGAAAATGTCATAACTACATCAAAACGAAGAATTTGTGGCTAACCAAACAATTTTGTCATTACTTCAACACGGTTAATTAAACTACGATAATTTGTAATGTTCAGTTAAGACAGCCGTAAAGTAAACAATGTTTTACGTACGACAGCTATTTTTCTTGCAAATAGTGGCATCTAAAAACATATATTGTGTTCTCGGAGGCCTCAATAAGGCCGAATTACATACAATGAAAAAATAAGTTGAAAAGTTTCCATAGTCTTGAATTATTGTAATAAATTTGGTTGTTTATGGTATAAAAGATAATTGTTTACATATTGTAGGATTCAAGAAAGAAGAAGGTTCTTCTTTGAGGTGACGGAAATGATAATGAGAAATTGATTTATAAAGGCCGTGAGTACGAATATTACGTTTTACTTTTTAAATTTAAAAACGTATCATTGAATATAAAAAATAATTTATATTTTTTCAAGCAGAACAGAAGAAAAATCTTCGGGTAAAAGCAGAGTAGCAAGTAACGCAGAACCATTAGAATTGAAACGAATTCAACATACATATGGATGTAGTATGCAGTTAAAATTGATCGTAGGTATTCAAGTCGTATTCGAGTCATGTTCAAGTCAAGAATGTGTCTAAGTATTAGGTACCTTGTTTTCACGTTGAAAAAGTTGCAACTTACTCATTTTGGAATTTCTTTACATATCAGAGCACTTTCTGAAGGTGCAAGATTGACTTTCCACTGGTGTTTCACTCATGTGATGTTTAAAAAAACAACTTGTGTTGTACTAAGTAAGCTCACTCACATAAAAAAGAAATAAAAAAATATCGCGCGGTCGACGTACGGTAAGAGTAAATCGATAGATTTGAATTATTTTTTTTTTTATTTTTTTTCATTATTCTTTCATAAATCTATGTTTATAGTAACGTTATCAGGATAATAAAAAATCAGTAGTTGCAGTGTGTGTAAAAGATAAGTACGCAGCCAACTGGCACCTTGTGAAAACATTCATTGTTTGCATACCACCGTTTTTCGAGATAAAATTGATATACGCTACCTGTAACTGTGTTTTATAGTCGTAATGTACTAACGGGCGAGTCCTTAGTCATAGTTACAATATCTACAGTGATAAATTACTTGTAAATGAGACGGTGATGTGTTTTGTAGATGATGGTAAGTGGGTACCACCTTTCCTTTTTAACGTGTGGAAACCCCCACGGGTTGTCACCCCACCGGGGCTAAGCGGTAGGGTATGTCGGACTCGAATCGACTAAAACCACACGGGGTTCCGTTACAGTATATATAACCATGGCCTCAGGTATACCCTTACACGGCGCCACCGTCTCGGAAAGTGGGTACCACCTGCTGGTAATGTTTGTACTTATATAGTTTTGAGTGTGTACGGTAGCTTGAGGTAAGAAAGAGTATTGTCATGTATTCGCGTTAACCTTAAAGTTAATTACGACTCGTATTTAATTGTAGGAGTGGCGGTAAATTAACACTAGATGGAACTGTTTCAATTCGATACACAGTTATAAAACCTGCTAGTAAAAGTGAGTTTTATTACTCTGAAAGCAGTACTCTGTACATCTATACCTCTGTCCCATGGAGTTCTGCGGAACTTACAGCAGAAATACTAGGCTAGCAACACGGACTTCTGCAGCGCGAAAGTGCGTCCCTAGTCCACTTCCGGTGAAAAAAAAAAAAATAGGCAGTCATGGGACTGCTGACAGAAGTGAAAACTTAAACGAAACGACGAACTTAAGACGTCACATTAACCGGTTGGTGACATTAATTAATAAGGAGCTGACAGAACTCAATGTTTAGATTAGCGCCCTCTAGTGGATCTATATATGTATTATTAGCGTGACGGTCACGAGTTCAGTGCTTTTTCCCCATAGTAAAAGTGCACAAACGTGCCTAAAGAAGTTTTCACTTCAAAAACTGCTGTTTGAAAGTAGTTGTAATGAAGTGTTGAAGTCCCCTTCTAAGCAGTGGAGGGAAACGAAGCAAGACCATTCGTTTTTTTAAATCCTTGGCAAAAGCTTTTGTTCATCAATGGTCGTCCAGTGACCGAGACGATAATCACAGTGTTGGAATTTGGAATGTCGTCTTTTACTAATATTTATTGTTTATCATTTTTGTACTGCACTGACCGTATCATGTTGACATTTTATAAAATAAATTAAAAACAAACGTACTTTAAACTTGTACTGGAAAAAAATGCATAATACATGGGCGTCGGTGGAAACAAATTAGCACTTGTCCCTTTCAATGCGACGATACTTAGTAGGGTCGTCTGATTCTTCGGTAAAATAGCCTAAAAGCCTCATTCAACATTAACGTACTTTCAATACAATCGATTATAAGTATATGTAAGTAAGCACGCATTTACAAATGTTTAGCTCATTTAATGACTTAAAATTCATTAAAATTTATCACATCGTAATAACAACACTAATAGAATATAGGTACTAATGTGCGTTATATTACGGTTATTTGGTAAGAAATGTTTCAGAAATTGATAAAGATTTTTCCTTATTTCAGAAAACTTTATAACCCGCGGAAACTGTCATTATTACCACAGAATATATAAGTAATATAAACAGACCTACTTCCTTACGTAATAAGTCTATGCAACTGAAGTTGCCGACAGAGTGATAATTAATTGCCTCGTTCGAGAGATGTCTTCTTTTTGGAAAGAGAAAAATTGAGTAAGTCGTGGGGTGCTGTAGGGGTGTATTTACAGAGTGTAATAATAATACTGCAGAAGCGTAAGAAGTAAGTATAATAAATATAATACTTAGTATAAAAGAAAGAGTAGGCAGGTAAGAACGGCAAACAAGTAACTTAACAACACTGCAGATGTTCTACATATAAAATATTTACAACCAAAAAACAATATTGGCTATATTGTTGACCAATGAAGGTGATACTTCAACAGGTGCCTAATAATTTTAGTCAGTATGTAAATAGATATCTAAAAAAAAAACTAAAATGCTAATTTTAAGTTTTTGGAACAATATTTGTTTCACCATACATTTTGAATATTTTTAAAACATTGTATATAATTATTTAGACAGGAATGTTGTTGTTGTTGAGTAAAATAAAAATTTCTACTTCACTAACCCATTTTTTTCTTGTGTAGATATCACATTTTCAACTACATTTACTTTTACGATATCATACAGGTGCTCGATACTAAAACCTGGAGGTTGTATAATTAATTTAATCCAGTTCTCATTCAGACCGGTATTTACCGACCCATTGCTGAGCTGTCGACGACGTTTTACTAATTATATTATGAGCATAATTTTATTCTGGACATACGTACCTCATATGCTGAATACTATACGATTTTTTGTAGGGTTGCCACCCGCCCTTGCAGTAGGCTCACTTGTGACGTAACACTGTGTGGTTTTAGTCGGTTCGATTTTGACATAGCTGTTCATCATTAGCTCCGGTGAGGTGATGACCCGTTTCCACACGTAAAGAAAAGAAGGTTGCCAATCGTGAAACATAATATTGGTAAGATATTATATTTTACGGTGAGCTTTTGCTAAAATTTAAACTTTTAATAAAAGAAAAACAAAACAATTTTTTTTTTTTGAATAGCGGAGGTGTTAATTTCAAATACGATACCTACTTTACGGTAAAGTTTATTACAACAAGGAGTGAATGTTCTAAGAAGCACTGGAAAATTTCATCAATGGAAGAAATTTATTTGCAATTTAAATAGTTTCAATGGAAACCTCTGACTAATCATAATATGCAGATGCAAGCGATTACTCATGTTTATTCCATTGTTGCATATATTATATGCACTTAGTACCTATCTATACTCAATTTTAAATATTAGAAGATTTAGAACAATTTATTTTAGATAACGAAATCAAAGCAAATCATATAAACATAAAAAAATGATGGCCTTTAAATTGTGTTATTGATAAATCTTTGATGCGCTTAGGCAAATAAATACAAATACAAAGCATTTCAATTTCAGTTATTATTTTGTAATCAATTTGTTTTGCACTGTAGCATAGAGTCACTAGAAAAATAAAGTGAGAGAGATTATTTATTATGTCAACAGAAAAATAAGAAAGAATGAGACAAAGTTGATAGGTTTTGTCGCAGTTCTCGTGTTGGTTTTGTAGCTGGATGCTGATTTCAGTTAATAGTATAATGGTAAATATACCTATATTTTACAGATTTATCACAAATATACCCTTATTGTCTCAACAAATAAACGTCTACTTACTAAAGTGTAAATGTAAATTTTTTTGCACATTAAAATCGACTACCTTTTACAAATTAGTAAATCCACAAACTATAAAGTTTAACTCGATTATTTGATTTTGAATCGATTAAAAATCTGTAACCTGTTTCCATTTTTTTCTAAGTGTTTGCTGCTATTTTGATTTGATTGTAATTTATGGTGATTTGTGAAACCTTAATTATAGTTCTGTGTGATCAAAATAATGTAATTGCGACACAAAAAATTAGACACTGACCCTCCTACTCGGAATATTCGTGTCAAATCAAATTTGTTCGTTTTTGTTTAAACGTTATTAGTATATTGTTTATCTAGCAAAGATCTAAGAATAGAATATTCTAATTTTATCTTTGAGTCACGGTTCTACATATAAATATGATAATAAAATAATTATGCTACAATGTTCCACTGATACGGTGGGATTTCATAAATAATCATAATGTCTACAATCATAGTAATTTGTTAATAACTTCTGTTTTTATTTTTTATTGTTAAATAAATGATTAAATTTCTGATAAATTCTGACTCAAGACTTCTTTAACCATACATAATAATGTTTTGGTTTCCCCATAAGGTATTTTTACCTCATGAATTGGACATGTTTTTAAATATTTTGCGGTCTACAGATTAAACCACTTTTCTATCTAGCTTACACAGAAGTAGTAGTTCTACACCGTTTACATTATGCTAATACATATACATATATAGCTCATTCAAGCGATAATTCATAACTCACATAACAAACAATTTAACAATATTATTAATAGTGCTTAACTGATGACCCTCAAATATGGGCAAACGTACCACAATATATTTTGTTGGAGTTTACTCCTTAAGAATCGATTTTCATATAAAGCGCCCGGTATGAAAAAAAATTTGAAGAGTAAAATTTAGTGATCGTAGGGCAGCGTAACGCTTTAAGGCTTTGTTTATTCCTTAAAGAAAGACGCATGTAATATGTGTATTTAACTTTATGTTATATATATGTATAAGGAATATATACTATACAGCGTCTAGAAATGACGTATATATATATAGAAGAGAGAGAGGGAGAGAGGGAGAGAGGGGGAGAGGGAGAGAGAGAGAGAGGAAATTGTAAACTCCAGTCGTGCGTCGGAGCTGACACACACCTTTTTTTTTTTGTATTAAATGTGCAAATTTTTATTTACATTTAAAAAATAACATGTAATATTTTTTATTTAGTTACATTACATGTAGTCTAGGTGTAGGACGGTATGAGGAGAACGTGGGAGTGGACGTGGGAATTTAATAAACAAGTGATATTGTGCTTCATCCATTACTGTAAGGCCTTCGATTGTGTACAGTGGAGTAAATTGTAAACCATATTTATCGAAACCATCAAGATCGTACTATCTGATCGTGGATTTTAATCAGTTTCATTCCGACATACATCCTCACTAAAACTGTCGTTCATAGTTCATAAGAATTGTAACAAAAATTATTTTATACAATCCAACTGGGATTGTACAAAATAGTTCATTTTTCAATTGGAAGTGATCCTATGGATATATGTCCAGAATCAATATAAATAATGCAAACATAGTCTGGACCTGGTCTAAAGGGCTCTTGAGACTCAACATTCTGTGCTCTGTTGCACTCAAATACAACCGTGACAAGAATGTTTACTAACGCCCCATTGCAATATTTGCGAAGACAATTGGTATCGTGGCCTATATTACAAAGTGATATTATTAAATAATTTAATTTTTTTTTGGAACACAATCTTGACACGGTTACCGAGTATTTTTAGCCAATCTATGAGTACTTTGTACTAATGATTATGGTAGCAAATTAGGGTGAACGTTATCATTGGCTTTATGGACTGTTTGATAAGGTAAGCCCACATTTACCGAGGTATATGGACGGACATAATTGTGTGAGAGAAAAACACAATAGAACAAACTTCCTACTAGTATATTAAAAGACAGAACGAGTTTGTTCCTTGTTCCCTGAGAAATAAACATAGTGTGCAACTTTTTTTTTAGCGCGACGCGGATTGTTTCCACGAATATATTAAAGTTGTATCTTGATATTTTATTCAAAAACCAGTTTCTTTCTGAGCATCAAAGTCAAATGTTCCAGTTTTATTATGTAGTAAACAAATAATTTGAAGTTGTATATAACATATCTTAGAATAAATTAAAACATTTACATTTAATAAAATTCAAGACCAGAGGTTCACAAACACTACAAACTCTTGTTCAAGCGGGGTTTAATGACTCTTTCTAAATAGGCTCGATATCTTTCTGACCCTGGGGCCTGCAGAGCTTCATAAATGGTATATTATAAGAAAAAAATATGAAAAAAAAATTGTTTTACCATTGGTACGAGATACAGACCAGACTAATGCTGGTGCAGTGAGTATTGTAGGTATGATAAGGCCCGGTGCACTCCGCATTTTAGGCTCTATTCTGTGAGGTTTAGAGCGATTGAGCGTTCAAAAGATTTCTTAAGGATTACCGTGCGAGGTAGATAGTACTTTGTTACGTAGTCATGAGAGTCACAATTTATTTAAGTATTTTCAGTGAGTAAGTTCTCTGTACATAAGTCCTATCCAATCTATTATATTCTATACTATGATTAGTGTAGTAATGTAGCTTCATAGTTTCCTGTGTTAATTTTGTGCCCATTAATTGTGTTTCTTATTATCTTTTGTATTATATTTAAGTATAATGTAAACTGTTGTAGAGAGTAAAACATTACCTACTTTAAAATGAGGTAAAAAAATTATTAATGTTAAAAATCGTCATTAGTGCATCGGGTCACGTATTAAGTAAGAATGGCATGTTCTTTGACATTACGCTGCAGATAAGCATGACAGTGAATAATCGGAAATATAATCAAAGTGTAATTTACAACTTTGTACAAATCACTTTGTGATTAACATAGTCTATATTTGATAGAAAACATTCTTCTACAGTCTATGGTTGCTAGTTATTATCGTTTTCTTTTTTATTTTATAGGTATTGTAAGAAACTGGAGTCCTAGCTTTAGGGGAGTACCGAATAATCAAAGAAATTTTTATATTACTTTCTTATGTTGGATAGACCATTTATCGAGGAAGGCTATAGGCTATATAGCATCACGCTAAGACCAATAGGAGCAGAGCGTCAATGAAAAATGGTCCAAAAACGGGGAAAATTTACAAACGCGGACGAAGTTGGGCGGGTCGGCTAGTAAATGATAAATTTCAAATCGTTAGCATTTTAAACATGATGTAGGTACCTACATTATGGTTTGTGAAAAAACGAAATATTGTCCGATATAACGCAAAAATTTTCCAAACAAAAATTATAGTCACTTGTACAAATAATATTTTATTAAAAGTCACCTTATTCTATTAGCGTAGTCTGAAATCAATAAAATGTTGCAAATTATTTCGTCACACTGCTGAAATAGACGCGGTAATTGATTGTGTAAACGTAAAGAAAAATATAGACGCCCCTGACAATGACAGTGGCGGGAACACGCTAACTTGTCAAATTAAATGTCAGGCGATTGTCAATTGAATGAAATTAAGCGCATGTTATAAATGGCTTCTTGAGTTTAAATAGGTGTCGGTTATGGATAAAAAAATGTCTTCTTGTCAAATAAATCAATTTAGTCTACGAAGTCCATAAGAAATTGCCCAAAAATCAATAAAGTTTTCATTTCTAGATTTAAAATAAGATCTCAGTGAATATTATTAAATTACTTTGTAATAATAATAAAATAGAGCTTAAAATTTTGCATTTCTTCAATGTTACCCAGAAGGCAAACTTTTCTGGACTTTTTCTGAACTCGAATAATTAGCTTGGGATTAGATGTTATCTTAACATAAGGAAGTGCAGTAAAGGAAAAGGAATCCTTATACCTACTATGAATATAAGGAAGGAAATTCATATTTATTGAAAGGTTGTTTGATTAATGAATATTTTCAAGTATACTCGGATGGGCTTAGTGCCAAATTTTGAATGCCTACGGCCCTCTAAGATATAGGTATTACATACTTACATAGTTTATAGGGTCAATTGATACTTAAATTTCTTTGTTATTTATTACACATTATTTATTTTACCATAGATAGATATACTCTTTATTGTACACAGAGCAGATTACAATATTTTCTTATATCTAGATAGTCCAAATGTGTTCTTGAACGGACGGACAGGGACCTTTGAGTTTGATTCCTTTGCCTCATTTACTAAGTTTGGCAATACTATCATCTCTTTCTGTTCTATGTTTCTATTTTATTTGACTCTCTGCCTGTTGAGATAAACGTAAGTACCATAAATTCTTTAATAACGATGCTAGTTGCGGTTAATAATTAACGTTATTTCCCTTTTCTAAATTCTACTTCTTCTAATGTAATGAGAGACATCCAAATTATCTCAATAATAGAAAAACAAAGTGAAATGACGAGTTAGTACAACTTTCCCTAACACGTTTTACCACCAATTTATTTATAACAACCGTGACATTTGTTACCAAAATACAGTCATCATTTTCTCGGAAGATATGGTTTTTTTTTAAATTACTTTTTGTACGAACAAAGTTATTTAAAACAAATAGACGCGTACTCGTGGAACTACCTCGACCATGACAATGAACGGTGCAACCAACCTTTACGATAGGTAACCATTTTAATTTGCAGATTAAATATTAAAGCAATAATAAATATTAAATAAAATAAATATTAAGCAATATAATGTGGCTTGCCCATAACAGGGGATAACACACAAACGAATGAAAGACATAATCCCTTAATTTTAATTAAGATCCCCTATCTATGGACAAGAGTCCGGGTTCGATACGTACATATCTATACTAACATAATTGACCTAAAGAGTTTATTTTGACGTGACAACGTCTTATAAATTGGTTTGCCGGGTGACACTTCAAGAAACTGCGTTACGCTCCGCTCACGTTATGCGCTCACAATGAGAGCGAGTGAGAGGCACGCGTCCCTTCCACTCGGGCATGGTTAGCCCGCCTAAGAGCTAGAGAGACAGACATAAAAAGTGAAAGGCACGCGTCCCTTTAAATATAATTCTTTGTATAAATAAATGTTTTAAATTGTTACTATTATTTCATCCTTCTTCCTACTATACGAATGAATATTCACATTAAAATTATTTTACCACTCAAAGTCGTTGTCACGTAAAACTTTCGCCCGTATACCGACTTTACAGGCAACCAATTTTTTTTTCTGTTTGTTTAAACACGCTAATCTATGAAACTACCAGTCGGATTTGAAAAAATATTTTGTATTAGAGAGCTCATTTCTTAATTAAGTTTATAGCTTATTTAATAAACGCGAACGAAACTGCGGGGAACAGCTAGTTCGATGTATATTCTACTAATACTATAAACGTGAAAGTTTGTGAGGATGTATGGATGTTTGTTTCTCTTTCACGCAAAAACTACTGAACCGATTGCGATGAAACTTGGTATGTAGATAGCTGGATACCTGGATTAACACATAGACTACTTTTTATCCCAATTATTCGACGGCATCGGGACTTACGTGGGTGAAACCGCGGGTCACAACTAGTACAGATATAAAACAGTATGTATATCCTCTTCCGAGTGACATGAAATTAAAGAAAGAAAGTAAGTGAGAAAAGGTATTTTTAAATATCTATTGATTTTTAACCACCTTCCCACAGAACCGTTTAGTAAGTTGACATCTCGTAGAAAACTATAAATAGCCCAGGAAACGATGCGTAGTTAGTGATATCGAAGGATGATTGGTGGCAGGTTATAGTAACCTAAACCTTCACGGTTGGCAGTGGTAGCGAATAGCGCGTGTCAAACGAAGCGGTGCGGTGTGCAGCCTTGAGAATATCGTGTGGAGTAAGTTGCGAGCACCTGGAGGGCTCGTTATATTTAAATTAAATTGGTCGAGAAATAAAATTTCAACTTCGACATCTGAGTCATGGAACGTCAACCATGTTGAACCTGGCCTCGTAGCTGCTCCTTTTTTTGAATTCGAGTACAATATTCTGTTTTCTAGGTTTTTAATTCTGTTTTCTAGGTTTTTAATTCTGTTTTCTAGGTTTTTAACCGACTTTATAAAAGGAGGAGGTTCTATGTTCCACTGAATTTTTTTTTTGATGTGTTCACCGATTACTCAAAGACGCCTAGACCGATTTGAAAAATTTTTGTTTTGATTGAAAGGGTATACTTCCCAGGTGGTCCCATGGTCATCAGGTCAGGATCTGATGATGGGATTCTGGAAAAAATCAAGAGGACTCTTCCAATTTTAAAGGCACACTTGAAGCGATTTGGGTATTTTGAGGCGTATTGAATTCGGTGATACTTTTTTTAAAAGATAATTATCCCATTTGTAGTATTTACAATAATATTATAAGCAGCAGGCAAAATACTAACGGATATAGTAATACGATAAAATTTAATCAGTTGGTGCCTATTAATAAAAATCATAAGACTAAGAATTGTATTATTTTCGGTATAAATATAAAAAAATAATTATTTTATAGTACTGAACATTCATTACTTTTTTATTGTTTTTGAAACACCGGATGTAAATATTACCCACGGGTCTTTTAAAAACATAGTGGATGTCACGAATCGTGATTTCATATTACGAAGTAGGTATCAGCGCCTTAAATCTTGCTAAATAAAACAATTCTTAATGATTACAATACTTAACAATAAATAATATTTCTGTTTAAGATTCGTGAAGCCAGTGACATATTATTTTGTGATTGGCAGTATTTAACCTTGCATTATTACACTATAATATTGTATAATCCAAAAATAATTTAGAAATGCATTTGCACAGTAAAATCACTTGTTCTTAACTCTTTTTGTAAGTGTAATAAAATTATGAATAAAAAGTTTACGAATTTAGTAGGTATTTGTAAAAATCGCTTTTGCATTCCGCAATGTCCCTTGTCTCAAAGCAACCACGAAATAATGAAACGCTCGGCGGCTACCGTGTATCTGTATACAACGAGACGATACTGTTATCTACAAGTGAAATTAGCTTCTTTTTTTAGATGTAATTGAATGATTGACAGAAACGGTCTACAAATTTATTTTTTGTATAAATCGCTCAAGATTCCGCTGATGTCTTCGCATCCTCCCACAGCTCAAACCAAACACCATAATAATGAAGCATTCGGCGTCCCCTGTACATCAGTGTATACAACAGAGACACGACACGCACAGCATACCAACTCTTATTTCCTACTGTTTACTATGTATAACCGGGAAAATTGAGCTATTATCATGTCAATCGCTCATTACACGTCATAAATTGATTGATACACTTGTGTACCAGAGGAATGCTTGTATTTATCACTTTGTGATACTGCGTACTGTGATACAGCGTTTCGAATATATAAGGTTATTTTATACATTGTCGCCAAGTCATTGTAGGTTTTTACCTAACTTCGGCGAAGCCAAAACTGGAAGGTTTTATATGTTTGACCTGTATGTATGTCCGTCCCTATGATCCTCGTAGCTTAACCGCTGAATCGAATTTTAATTAATGATATGTCGTTAGATTCGTCATATACGCGTGTATCACTGGGTATATTAACATAATGGTGGATTTTTTGGCGGCAAAATGTATGTTTAAAAAAAAATGGCAGTCGTAGGACTGCACGTCCGAAGCGAAAACATATACACACACACACATCTGTATATACTAGTATATATCGGAACGTGACGGTCACGCGAGTTCAGTACTTTTTCCCTACACCAAAAGTGCCAAACGTGCATTAAGAAGTTTTCACTTAAAAAATCTTTTAAACCAATCGATTGGGGTAGGCCTGCCATCCGTCCGGGTTTCCCCGGATTTGTCCTAGTTTAGAGGGCGTCCGGGGAGCGTCCGGGCGGGGTTTTTAAAAAGTGTCCGGCTAAAACCGTGTGGACAGTCTGTGACAATTGACAATTATAATTGTTAGATGAATCGTTAACAAGCTAAAAATTTAAATGGAATCAGCGTTCTTTTTTAAGGTGTCCGGGAAAGAATTTCGATTTCACCCATGTGGCGTTGGCAATTTAAGTGATGGCAGGCCTAGATTGGGGTATCTAAATGTAGAGTTTTAAAAGGTGATTACAAAAAATATGCTTCACAGCACTCGGCAGTATATTATAACATGTTATTGAATGTGAAGATGACTAGAGAACTTTATCTGTAATCAACGGAGAGTAGAGCAGAAATTAAATTATAGACTTTCATACTAAATCTTGTTACATGGGTTGAATGGCAACTTCCTACATAATTGGCAAAAATAATCGCAAAGTATCTCGCAAAGTTTGAACAATTACAGTAATAATTATTATCTCATAAAATAGAAATGTAATAAATTTACGTAACACCTCCTGGTAGACAAAACATCATTAGCCGTGAACACTAACTAAATTAGATAAAAATAAAATGTTTCAAGATTACAATTTCTATAACAATGAAACATTTGAGAAGCAAATAACAGCCGTTGACCCCCTCATTAACATGCTATTACGATGCCGAGTTGGATATCGAACGAACAAAGAACATCTAAAAAACTAAAACAATGACAAATTACTGAGGTTTGTACTATTAGCTTCCTGTACACTGCAAATGCACATGACGCAGTTTGTTTTTGTTGACTTTTAATATAGGTTTTTTTTTTTTGTTTTTTTTCTCTTATGGCTCACGGTTCGTATCGTCACTAACAAGTTTTAATATAGGTTAACCATAGATAATTGTTGTGTATTTTACGAAACAGTATATTTTTATATTTAAAAAGAGAACATGCAGAATTTTTATGTTGTTAATTTTCCAGGATATTATTTAATAATGATGTATTTTGTTATTGTTTCTTTATTCGTCGTCGTTAGTGGCTCAAGGACTACGCTTTTGCAGGACCGCAAACGAATGAATGAAGCTTTTAATATTAAGACGCCAATAAGTGTCCCTGGTCTTGGACATACGTATATGTATAGTCACCCGCACCCCTACAAAAACACGTCAAAATTCTGTCAAAAGTCTACGGTTACTGTTTTAACTACAGGAGGTACACTGCTAAAAAGGCTATTTCGAAAATATAGTAATAAACAGTTCTCAGTTTTTAAATAACTTCAAAGAATTCGTAAATCTGGGTTTAATGTAAATTCTTTGTAAAAAATATTACAATATTTCAAACTTAACACCTTTAATATATAATCGAACAGAATTCTATTTTTTTTATTTTCCTCAAAAAACAACGCACGCTTCTCGTGTACGGTCTTGCAAATTCATTCTAAGAATACAAAAAGAAGCGAAGCGAAATATTACCACTGTCGATTTTTTAAAATTTACCAACATAATTAAAGTTTAAAAATTTATAGACCTAAACTTCATAGTTATAAAGCTGAATCTTGTAGAGCTATCCATTTTGGCATCTGCAAAACTGTTTTTGTTTCTTTTCGATCTCGCTGCCCGATAGCTCTTGGCACTTTGCAGTGGACTTTCCAGAATAGTAACATTATTTGACTCACAAGGTCAAGCGATGGCACACATGGAATTCTAGTAAGTGGTGACTGAACTCTCTAATGATTTCCTTCTAAATATATATTAATATGATATTTTGCGCATAGACTAGGGATAAAAGGGATGGCACCACTCCTGATGTTGACCCAGGGGAGTTTGGTCCGAGAGCCCCTTATAGTTCTACCCTAAACGAAGAAGAAGAAGTAGCAACTTCTCTTTTCAACGTTTTTACTGGGCATGTATTCTTAATTCAGTGGCGGCAATGGCCAGCATAACAACGGGGTGGTTTGTTTCATCATCTCTAGATTGTTGCTGAACAGGGTCTGGAAACGAACTACGTTCTATCCAATCCGTAATCATGTCCTCCAATAGTCGAAAACAGGAGCTCGTTAAGGTTACGCGAAAACGAACCTTATGGAAAGCTTCATATTTTCATAAGCGGCGGTGGCGGCGGCGGTAATGGCTAAGGCGTCGAACTTGCGATCAAGTGGTTGCGGGTTCGAACCCCACCCAGTGCACTACGGATGTGAACCCTTAAAAAGAATACTAGTACTGTGTAACCCACGTTACTAGTATTCTTTGTAAAAAAAAACAATTTGCATTGCTAACATGCATTTTTATGACACACGGTACATCGAAGTTGTTGTGAAAGTTTTTGACGATAGTGACCTACTCCATGCTGCAAAATTGGCACTACAGAATGCAGCTGTTGGATGCAAAATTTCCACTGCCTGTTTGTCTCAAATGGTAAAGAGCAATGTTGTGACGAAATTAAAGCTGCTCTAACTTGCTATCATTAGTTACAAGGTAAAGGTGGCATGAGTTTGTCACAGGAACAGTTCCTTATTGCTACTTTCCTAGTCCACTTCATCTCGATTCGCTATTCTTTGTATATGGTCCACATCGCCATCTTCTTTATAGGTAAACATACTTGGTTCTGCTGGAATTGCTACTAAATCTATCTCTGTAATATCGTCTTCTTCAAGTATTACAGCATCCAGTGCTTGTTGAAACCCGAGGCAGTCACTATAATTGTTATATATTTGTTTAGGCATTGTTTTTCAAAAATTACGTGGTGATAATAATATGAATATTTTGCCTCTGATGTGCCCATTGGCCCCAATTGGGGACACCATTGTAAAACGCTCCGTAAGTACAAACAATACTCAACAATTTTACTATAATTAAATTTCACCCTATTGTACGGTATATATTTAAGTATTTTATCTTAGAAAAGTGGCCAATTTAGAGGAAAAAGGTACAAATAAAATTCCTTATTCTTTGTAATCACCCAAGCTTGAAACAACTCCATAAGGTGCTTGGTAATTTTTTTTTCATCTATTCCTGAACACTATTTTGTGTAATAACGGGTCAATAGCTTTTTAACCATCACATATCTACATTAGAAAAAAGAAAAAGCAAAAAGTCAAAAAAGCTGAGGGTACTTCTTTAGGTGTCCTCATTTGGGCACAGCGGGCTTAAATGGGGTTACCGCTTAGGAATTTTAAACCATGAGTAATTTATTGAACTTTAGCTCGTTTGAAAATACAAATAATACATGTTATCGTGATTATTGTGCCATTATAAATTTATAGATGATAGACGCCAGTCTCTAAATCTTTTAAAAGTTAATAAAAATCTATAATATTGTCAACGCCCAACAAACATCAGAGAGTATCGTGTAGCTCTTGATTTTTTTCTTTGTACTAATCGGTTACAACTTTCTCTTTTCTTGTTGATATTGATATCTATAGTAGTAATAGTTTTATAAAGCATTGTTAACATTGCTATGACAGATATTATTTTTAAAAGACGAAATCGAACAGAAGGAAGTCCTTACGTCCTTACTTATTATTTTTTAATAACCAACCAGCAAATCTTTTTATAAACTAAGTAGTCCAATTTGATAATTCTTGTGAATAAGTCACATTTAAATTTGAAAAAAGAATTTCGTACCTACTAAGATAATTTATAAAGTAAATGGTTGATTTTTCTGTTGAACATTAAGAGCATTGTTCGGACCAAGGGGACGAAAAAACTCAATGTATCACTGAGGTAGTCACGAGAAAATGTAAAACTTTTAACAAAAAATTCTAACGCAAAACAAATAAACTGAATACTTTTAAGATTTTGAGTAGGCACCAAATAAAATAGTCGAATGGAGTATAAGGATTCGAGAATAATGAAATTATTAGTGTGGTAGTAATACTGATGTCAGTCCAGTCACTCCAACTGCATTATGTTATCATCACAATGAGAATTAAACTACAATCCGCTATGTATACATATGCCTATTGATAATGATAATCGTTTGTTAACAATAACTTTTATAAATATAAATAGTTATTTGCTGATGAATTGTGACAGGAACAAAATTGAACGTGAGGCTTTGCTAAAAGAACTTAAATTAAATTTTTTCGATGTGGGTTTAATTCAAACCGTGATGAATTGCCCAAGGTCAGCAGCAGCCAAAAAATTATGTCATCTGATTACAGTGGTTCACCAATGATGTAATTAATTTTAAGGCTTTTTATGTTCACTTTGGATTAAGGTACGATGGGGTTTACATATCCTAACTGGATCAAAACCACAAAATAAAATAAAGAGAAAAAAAAAATATATAAATAGTATTCATTTTCGTGTGTGTATTAATAGCGATCTGAGAAACGATAAAGCAGGTCATTGTTTCTAGCCGTGTGTGAAAATAAACAGCGAATATATTTAAGTCTCAGTGCTAAAATTGCAGCTGATATCGAATGCTGTGAAAAAGATTTAGAAAATAAATACAGTTTGAAAAGATTGTGAAAAAAATCACCAAGTTTACAAAGTTCTTTTGCAGTAGTAGTAAGCAATTAAATTCAATGCATGAGGAATTTAGAGGAAGGAATTTATGTCTATACCTAGACCTGTGAGTAATGAAAATGAAATTTAAATTGTACTCTCCTAAACACTATGGTACAAAACGTTAAGAAATTCGTCTACTATCTCCCTCTTTACTCTACTACACAAATTTATAAAGACATAATCAACCGAAACTACAAAATTAAATGAACCTATCGAACAGGCGACAATCAATCGTATACAACAGTTTCTAGACCTAGTTAGACAACGATAGCGGGATTATAGCTACACTTTTGGTTGATACATTTTAAATATCCTATCCTAACTATTATTTTTATCTAAATTATAAATGCTCTATGCTTTGGAAGTACGTTATGATTCTTTTTACAAAATAAAAAAAAAAAACCAATTACAGCGCTTTTTACACCAAAACTACTCCTGATTTGAACTATTTATTGTCGATTCTCTACCCAAAAATTGTCTGTAAGAAATTGCTTTCAGCGACAATCCTACGTAAAAGAACTTCTGACTAGGAAAGTCAGAAGTTTTTGTTGGTCTACCACAAAGTTTATTTCTATTGTATTCTATCCGGACCCCACTCGAAGATTGCCGATATGTGTCTCTCATTTGCTCTAGGTAGCTACGAGATCTAAACGTAATGTGGTATTTGAAAATAACCAAGCCATTAAAGTACTCCTACGCACTTTCTGAGGTAGTCGGGGCATTGACCTAGTTTTTTATGTTCTGTTGTATATCAAGACAAGTGGTCCTACATAGCCATGATAACAAATTGACGTGTGTAGTGTAGGACTTTTATAGATCGAATTATGAATGGTGTGTGTAATTAAATATAACAGTTATGCTGTCAATGAGAATGTCCATTTGTTGTCTTGATTAAAATGTTTTAAAAAATATGAACTAACCTAAGTGTAATGGAACGAGCAAAGTAAATCAAGGGGAATCTGTGCAGAGCGGAAGTGGAGGGGAATGAGAAGTCAAGTAGAGGTTAAATTGTTTACTTATGAGAAAATCTCCATTAGGTTCATTTACAAAATATCAATGGCGGCTTCAACTCTTATCCGTCAGAATTTATGACCAAATTTTGAAGACGTATGCCTGCTGGGAGAACCTAAAATATATGTAAGTAATAGGATAATGACTATATAATGGTCTAAAAGACTAAGTCTCAGTTGCAATTCAGATTCTAAAAAGACTCAAAGGGATTACGATGGTTCAATAATTACAGTATCTAAATTTCTTAACACTTAAAAATTTACAAACAGTTTCCACAGGACCGGAATTTGCTATTATCAAACAAACCCAAACGTCAAGGTGCATCAATAATAGCATGTTTACCCCATCGCTCAAAGGCATAATTAGAACATAAAATATTCTCCCTACAAACTTTACAAAATTCTAATCGAAGTAATTTGTAACAATTTATAACAATTTACAACTTAACAAAGATTTCTCATTCTCTTCTTAAAAATGTAAAAAGAAAAAAAATACTTTCCTTAAATGTTTGAGACCGAAGACGTCCGAGAAGACAGAGAGACCGCAAAAGTCTGCGGTCCACGTTAAAGGCAATTAACATATTTAACTAATAAAAAAAACAAAGTACATAAGCGCCTTCTTGCATATCACCAGACGGTAGTGCCTAGATGCATTTATATGTATATTTTTTGTTGGCGCATATACATATGTAGCATTGAACATAGTGATAGTGGCATTTTTATTTAAGTATTACTTTTATGATTAACCTTTTCACTTGCTTTTCGACCGTTTTTTTAATATTAAGCTTTTTGATAGTAATGGCCTGGGATAGTCCTTTTCAAGATAATTTTCTAAAACTTAAGAATGATAATGTTATTAATCTTCAATAGCAGATTAATATATTTACGGAACAAAGTATCGGAAACGATTAAAAGATAGATAAAGATTCAATATCAATAGTTGTTATATGACCGTACTAAACTAAATATAGCTGATCTAAAACAGTGGTCTTAACGAGCGGCTGCAATCAGTAACCTTTAGAAATGCCTGTCACATTGACTTGCGCCAAATACTGTGACGAAACGATAATCCACGCATCGCTACAGTACAAACTTTTTACTCACTTATTGTTTTTTTTTTTAAACACGCGGCAACGTTCGGTTTTCAAATTGTAATTGTTTTTTATAAGGAAAATTCCGTTCAGATCTCTTTTCAAAGTCTTGTAATCGAAGGTTGTTTTTGTATAATATTGTCTAGAAGGTAAAAAAAATCAAAGCCTGATGATCCGTGAAACATGAAACTGTATTTTTCATAAGATTTTATTTTACTTGCCATGTTAGTATGGTTCAAATCTTGCAACAGAATTTTATACCAATTGAATTAAATTTTGGAATACTTTTGTATCATGGAGGTGGTCGCATGATGTATCCGGGAGGTTGCCATAGGAACAACATAACTCCGTCGCGTCGTGTTTGAGCTCGAAAGCAACAAGTTTTTTGAAAACATGTAACTTTACAAAACGAATAGCATAAATAAAAGCTTGTTTAAAAAAGGATTTTAAATTTACTATTATTTTTCCCGTCACGACCCGAAGTACCTACAATATTGAATAAGAGAGATCTCATAATACCACATTTCATAACAAGTTATCCATTTTTATATATGTATTGATCAATATGATAGAAAGTCATAAGTTTTGGTTCACATGAAATTCGATGTTCCATTTTTTTCCAAACATTGCTGAACCAAATAATAATATTTTACAAGGTTTGTAGTTAAACAGTTTTTAATAAAAAATCACTCTGCATCAGATGTTAGCCATAAGCCATAACAGTCAATCTATATCATAACACTGCGGGCATATATGTAAGTAAAGCCTGTGTTGGCTTGGCTGTGATAGCCAAGTGTCTGTAAGTTGTAATTTTGTGGTAGTAAGAACAGTTGGGCCCTTGAACTGGCCAAATTAGCAGGGACATGCTTATCGTTGAATTCTTTCTGTGAGACTTATGTTCGGCTGTGGACGTGCCGCGGTTGGGATGGTGATGACGTACATGTAAAAAGTTATAATTTATAATAATTTATTAAAATGGTTAAATACACTGTGTGTTATACTGGTTTTTAATTAGTGTGTGTAGGTGTGTTATTTGTTTTAATCTTTATTGTTTGCTTTCCTTTCTCAATCAAATTGTTGTAAAGTGTAACTACAAAACGTAAACAGAAATGGTCTAATATATTTCATTTTATTAAAAGACCGAAGCCTCAAGGTCCTTCCAAATCGGATCATATAGCTTGGAGGGTTTAAAAGCAGTATGAATAAACTCCGTTTACTTAAACCTTAATTCTCCTAAACAGCTCCTCCACAGGGCCGCAGTGTTAGCTACGTACAGGGTAGTAGAAACGGTTGGTAGTCAATCTTAAACTTATTATATGTATGTATAACATATCGAGAAAAATGAAGATGCACCGATGAGTTTATTATTATTGTAACTATAGATAACTGTTGGATTTCCCTTATACAATACGTTAGTGTTCCTCACCCAGGAAGCAAGCATAATCCCAAACGTGGGTGGTCTACACTCCTTACAGGATGTGCCGAACTAAATTTAGTTAACAAACATGTGCCAGCATAACTAAATTGAGTAGATTGTAGCGTGGGACAGATGTGATCCCACAATTTGTTTGTCTATTTATAAAGATTGACTCCTTGGATGTTGATTAAAGTATTAAGATCGTTAGGTACATAAAAATAGAGATGTTGTGAGACACGGTTAAGTATATTTTTTATCCTGTGCTCCACTACTAAATCATAATAGAAGAACCAAAAAACCAAGTTGCCGGTTACTCGGCGAAAAGCAATGCAAGCATTGCTTCACTGCCGGTTTTTCTGTGAGGCCGTGGTATCACTCCGGTCGAGTATTAATGTAGTAGTAATAATTGTTTTGAAGGTTGATTCGATTTGTTTAAATTAATATTTATATCAATAACATGATTGTATGACACTTATCTGTAAGATTTTTCTATTACTTGTATCATGGGTTGTGAGGATTTCCATTAATGTAAAATATATTTTTTATGACTTTCTACATTATGCGTACATAATGGCGCTTTGAGAGTAACCGCGGGTGAATAGAACGGGTTTTATGTCCTTTACCTGCAGCAGGAAAACCAGACTGAGAACATGATGACGTCCGTGTTTTTGATGTTACGCGCAGGCCACCTTAGTAAGTCTATGTTCCACCAAGAATTTGGCGGAACATTGATGACGTATCGTTGCAACACTACAAAATAATCACGAAAAGGTCTAGTGAGACCTATTAGTGATTATTTTCGATTATCGTGGTTATCAGTGGATAACCCCCAATAACTGTAAACCCCATCTCACCCGTTGGGATGTTAAAAACAAGTTAAACATCCATGTATTGATTATATTATGTGATATTAAAGATTGTAATAAGCAGATACCTATACTGCGCAACTGAACAAAGTGTTTTAATTCTTTTCAATAAAAGTACCTACTAGTCTCATAAATAACAAAGACGTCCATTAAATTGAGAAAATATTTTTACTTAAGTTGTGTGAGTGTGCGCATGTATTTAGAAAATATAGAATATAGAAGTATGTTTATCAGCAGTCTGGTTGCCATAGTACAGGCTCTGCATAGTTTGGGATCAGACGGCCGTGTGTGAGATGTGTCAAGTTATTATTATTATTAAGTGTTCATAGCAAGTGTACCTAATCAAGTGGATCCTAAATCCGGAAGTGGTCTCAAAAATATAATTTTCAATATATCAAATTATAATCATGAGTATATTTAAAAATTATATCTTATTTATGTCTTAAGAGTGGTCCCATAAAAATAACAAAAAAAAAAACAACTTAGTGCGAAAATAGCTGTTTTTTTTTTCCTTTCATCCAGAATAAAATGCTGTTCCCGAGTTGACAAAATGTACATAACCGCGAGTGAAGCCATGGGCGCAATCATTATGTCACGTTGTTTGTCCGCGATGAACTCCTAAACTAATAAACCGATTTTAATGAAAGTTTGCACACTGTGTGCACTTTGGTCCAACTTGAAAGATACGATGGTTTTTATCTCAATAGCGGTGGCCTGGTAGCTAGTACCTAATTATATAAAGTTATATACTAACACCCTGGTATGTGTAGTTATGACGGAAGTAAAATTGTAATGGAAGGCGGTACGTCTTTATTTTAATAACATTGTGTGATACGAATCGCGTTTTCCCAGTGATATCATTGTTTTATATGCGCGAGCGCACGCGATCTTTGCATAGCTTTAGTATAAATCAGCACATTAGCTAGTACTTATTCATGTTTTCTAAACAGTTTTAACTACACTAGTAACCCAATGTAAATAACAGTTTTAGTCATACAAAACTCACGAAACGGCAGAATCGCTTACTCCACGGAACTATGCCGAAACTGGTTGCCAGCGGAAAAAAATCTAAGATTAAAAATGTGAAATTAAACCGCTGTGAATTAACGCTGAATTAATTTTGTATATATATTTATGTAAAAGGAAGATGGGACCTTGGAAAGACAAAAAGAGAGAAGGACTTTTTGTTGTGAAAATAAAACTTGATGGAGGGAAAATAGGGGATGAAAAATAGACTACTAGAAGTATTACTTCTAGTCGCGGGCACAAGCTATTAAAGCTATATTAGTAATACTAATTCTGAGAAGTCTTTAAACATAAATCAATGTAATAGAAGTTTCTTGTACTTATAAACACACATACTAACAATGTAACTCACGCGAAACCAGTAGGTAGTAGTAGTGAATAGCACTAAGTATATTTTGTGCTCTGGAGCCTATTACACCACTTGCCAGCAGAAATCAAAACTGCGTGTTGGGCTGGTCCCTGGTCTCATACAATATCATGGATATCTTATAAACATAATATTTAGAGATACAAAGAAAGAAAGAAGTCCTTCGTTACCTATAAACGCATGCTAAGCATATCCCCAAGGAGTTCAGGCGCCCAATTAATTGTAAGAATCTCCGCACATGTCACTAATATTTTCATGTTTGATATTTTATTGAGTAATGGAATAGGTATTTGTGTTCCAACTCACCTGATGGAAAGTGACGATGAAGATCCAAGAGAAACCCATTAACTCTGAATTAAAAAAAATATATTGTACTGTTGAACGTTACGTTGTTTAGAGACAGTTTTCGCACGGTGTAGATGCTTCCGTAGCATGGCAACCTTAGGTTAAAATGAAAATTACAGTCGTATTATACGAGTTCTATTCTGGAATTGAGCCTTACGATTTTGAAATATCTTTTAAGAGTCGAACTCATCCAAAGACTGGCTAATACTACGTATGCTATTTTAGATCCTCTTACATGTAACTATATAATAATGTGAAAATAACATTAAACATGTATATTATTATATATTTTAATGTGTATGATATAATTCTTTCAGTCTATATTTGTAAAGTTTTCATTAACCAATCCGTCCAATCTTTCCAAATCCAATCTTTATATTGATATGATATAATCCGGGATTATATCATATCAATATAAAGGTTTTTAAACTAATGAATAAATTTTACTGCGTTAGTATTTTATTTTGGAAATGTTATTTAACTAATAAAGGACGAATAATCATAGATACATTTTCAATATCATCACTTTTCAATCATCAAATACCTTTTTAATTTGCTAACCTGTCTTCAAATATATTTTTATAATTACTAGACAAAAGAATATCACATAAATAGGGTAGTTTCTTATGGTTAGAAGAAATTATGTAATTGTTGTGTTCGTTACTGTTTTCGAGTTTCTTATATTTTTTTAATTGTTAAATCAAATTTATAAAAGTAAAAAAATTGGCAATACTTATGTAAGACGTTTTGACGTTTAATAAAGAGGAATTGATTTGGTTTGACAGTCTAGACACACGATTTCAACAATCGACATTTTATTGCAAGTTTGTTAAAAAAAATAATGAAGTCCACTCTTAACAAAGATAACTACCATTTATTGCAATAGACTTTTGTAGTACATATAAAAATTGAACTGAAACACACTCTGCAAACGTATAAGGTATTTGGCGCGTGAAAGGTTCGCGTGCTTGTCAGATTTCTAAATCATTAATGATAAGAAATAAAGTACGATGTACTTACTCAATATGTCTATGTAGGTTCATTGACCGCCACATGAAAAACAAGTTTTATTGATTAATCGTAATCACATGATTATTAATTTTTTTTGTAACTTCTATCTTTCCAATCGGAACCTGATGACTGCAGACTACAACTACGAATAATTCTGTACAGAAATACCCTAAAAACGAATATCCCTAAACTCCGACAAACTTTTTCACGGAAATACAAGACTCACGAAATTTTTTTAAGGTTAAGGCTCTTTCAAATCAGCAGCTGATCACGTGCATTGAAGAAATCTTACGAATCCAAATTTACCCTGCAAGGAGCCCGACTTTTAGTCCACCTCCTCCACCAACTTTAAACGCTTCACTATTTCACACGGACCTCCTTCGTCACTGTAAGGGGGTTGACATATCCATATAATATATACCAGCCATTTGTAAAAGCCAACCTTGTAAATTGACCGACCCTTGATGAAAATCGACATGAAGATATATTGAAATACTTTTAGTGCATTGTTAAACACGCTCCACAGACAACCCTGAAAAATGGATATGTGACGATTCAACCCATGTCTGTCTTTAAACTGGGTATTTGTGTACCGAGAACTATCGAAATGTTACAACAACAAGAGAAATAGTGATTTGTGAAAGTGACGTCACAAGGAATGGTGCTCTTTAGTGTAAGCCCGTCATGCCATGCACGGCGCTTACCAGCACGGATGCCCTTGGGCGGCGCGGGAGCTGGCGCGGCCGGTGCGGCTGCTTCGGTATCCGTAGCAGGATTGACCACACAGCATTCTACATCTGTAATCATACTTGCCATTGAACTGGTAGAAATAATTTGAAGAACATTAATTTATAGGCTAACGGTACTTTAGGTGAATTTTCGTTTTTTTATTAGACATTTTTAAAGTCCCACCATTAGAAATTCGATATCAATAGTAATTTGTTTATGCAAAGGTAAGTACGGTAACCGTTCAAATAGTTGTAAAAGCTGGTATTTCATTGTTTGATATGATTTCTTACAAAGAACAAAAACATTTTAAAAATAATTATAGTTAAAAAACTAAAAAACACGCTTTTATAGAAAATTCAACTAAAAAATAAAAAAATTAATCGAATTATTGCATTCTCATCGGTCTTCGACAGATGTGCAAAATTTGAATGAAATCAGGCCGTTTAAAGTGGGTCAAAATCGCGCCCAAAGGAGTCGGTTACAAACATACAAACAAAACATACAAGTGAAGCTAATATAAAGCGTGTAATGATACTGTATCAATTCATACCCGGATTACTAAATACTTAAAAATTCATTTTAAAATAAGTAATTTGACAGTTAGGCCTATACAAATGACCTAACTTGCATACAGTCAAAACTTATAATAATTATGTAATAATAATAACTTGAGATACCTCACACACGGCCGTCTGATCCCAAACTAGGCAAAGCCTGTACTACCAGACAGCTGATAAACATGCTTATAAATAACTAAATACATACATGTTATAGATAAATTACACCCACACACAGAACAAATGATCGAGCTCTTGACACAATTATTTGTCCAGGATGGGAATCGAACGACGACCTCTTCTTACTTAGCAGTCAGGATCAATAACCACTAGACCAACAGGCCCGTCAATTACGTAGAAAACCAATATTTAAAGATAATATAATAATATGTATTAATTACAATTGTATAATTATGTATTTAAACGGGAATTAACGCGATCACGAAAAGGTATTAATTACAATTGTGTCTTAAACTCGCGTGGTGATACTACAAAATTCTTAGGAACGTTTCCTTAATTCATCTTTATCATCATCATCTTATACCATATGACAACTAATCGGAGAGGAAGATCAATGATCATTTCGATAATTTCCCATGAGCACAATCTACAGTAATGGCACCAATTGAAAGTATCTTACCCCATATTTTGTTTTAATAAATTAAACTACAACCAGTTATACTTCCTGTATTAATTGCGGAAATCTATGCTAATAAGTGTTTTCATAAATTCTTATAGAATTTAGAGGTCACGTTAGAAAGTAGATAAGTACTAGATTTAATTCCAGTCTAGATGTATGTCGTGGGTGGTAACTTACTTGAGCTTTCTTTTTAGCATTCCCGATTGATAGTTTTGTTTGTAATGACTCTAAACAATTAAATGCATTTGTAGATGATTGATTGGTCTAGAAAACCGCGTCGTAATTTGTTTGCACAATAATAATAATAACTAATTGACAGAAACATTTGTCAGAAAACGTACAAGAATATAAGAAGAATTTTCTCACGAACTCATTTGAACTTTTTTGGATGACTTATTATTCTTAGTTATCAATAAACACATGCTTTGTCCAGTGTTTCTATACTAAAACAAAAAAATAATTACCACAATAAAATCGACTTTTATAATTTCCTTTTTTTAATACATATTTTAACAAATTACGATATCTAAAAAAGGGGATCAAGGGTTAACCAGAGTACTAGTTACATATGTATGACCCACAGTGCTAATATTCGTTAAGAAAAAAAATACTAGTTATTAATCCAAAAACTTAAAGATGCGACTCGCATTTAAGTTTATTTTAAATTAATTTTTAATATCAGCATTAAACTGAAAAAGGATTCTAGTTTGTGTTTCACAATGACTCTACTCGGCTACATTCCATCATTAATGATTTGTTAAAGATGAGTTATTTCAATTTAAACTGTAGGTAATCCATTCAATGTTATCTTTCATAATACGAAAGCTCTAGATAAGAGATGCTTGTAGAAGCACTTCAAATTACATTTTGTTAATGGCGGTATAGTTGCAGGTACTCTTTGAGTGTAACCATAGAGTAAATGCTTGTTTCTTGCTGAAATAAACATGCAGGTTTTTTTTGTTTTCATTTAGAAATGGATAAAGACTGCAAATAATGTAGTTATTGCTATCTGTGGTGATCTTTTTAAAATAATTGACAGTTTACTCAAATGAATAAACTGTTTTTTTAAGTGAAAACTTCTTTAGGCACGTTTGTGCACTTTTGCTATGGGGAAAAAGCACTGAACTCGTAACCGTCACGCTAATAATACATATACATATAGATCCACTAGAGGGCGCTAGTTCTGTCAGCTCCTTATTAATTAATGTCACCAACCTGCTAATGTGGCGTTTTAAGTTCCTCGTTTCGTTTAAGTTTTCACTTCTGTCGACAGTCCCATGACAGAATATTTTTTTTAGTAATTATTGCTCTTAGTTATATTCAATACACAGCCTCTTAAAAGTGTCCATCATTGGTGTCAAATAATATTAATTTCGCAATTTGTAAACAAATACAGACGTATATAATCAAATCTTAACTTTTTTACTTAACCCTTGTTTTTTTCCTATTTTTCTTACACACATATTTAGATAATACTAATTTCATCTACATAATTATATCTTAAGGTTAAATCTCGACAGCAGCGGTCAATGTGTTCGGTGCAATCAATGGTGGAATTCCCAACAAACATTAATTAGGCAAAATACCGAAAATATTTCTGGGTAAAGTACATAATTATATGACCAATTACATTATTTTGCGTAGCCATTAGGTATATCTAATAACACACTCTTTATGTCACTATTTTTTAATGTTAACATCGAAATCACTAAGGTTTTTATCCTTTCGTGTTTTACAGAAAAAAAAAATAGGCAGTCATGGGACTGCCGACAGAAGTGAAAACTTAAACGAAACGACGAACCTAAAACGTCTGACACTGGTCCCGATAGTA
This sequence comes from Euplagia quadripunctaria, assembly GCA_963859945.1. NCBI lineage: Eukaryota > Metazoa > Arthropoda > Insecta > Lepidoptera > Erebidae > Euplagia > Euplagia quadripunctaria. The sequence continues at coordinate 5,880,835 of OY982560.1, read as the reverse complement.
TTGTACACTCGACTAAACTAAAACCTGACTTAATTTCTTCATATGTAATCAACCCTATCTTCTTCGCAGCAAGGTGTATTTGTTACTGGCATCTATTTCTCAGCGCCACTAAATTTCACTAAAACCTGTCAACATATATTCAACTTTATTTCCACGCAGCGTCCCCATTTATTCAAATGCCGTATAGTTGCCGTATAAAAACTTGTTCAAAACGAACTAAGATGACATTATTTTAATCGACACCTACGAAGACGCTTACTAAAAACACAGAGCAAAAGAGATGGCATTCAACTTTAGTCGACAAATAAATTGCTTATTTTGATAGCGGTATATGTTACCTACTTGTTTAAATTTGTAATAAGACCTTGTTTCAAAATGTACAAGGTTTACATTTTGTATGAAGAAAATTTAGTCAATTATAGTCAAGAGAGTAATACAACAGAATTGACACCAATGTACATGTAAATATAAGAAACTCGGCTCCGTCGTACGAATTTTCGATTTGACTTTGATTCAGGTATGACATTCGAACGGACACGGACACACGGACACATTTTCGATCAGGTCTCGTGTCCTAACGCGAGTTTAACATTTTTTACCCATCCCAAAAAGTGCACAACGCCGCTAAAGAAGTTTTCACTTCAATAAAAGCAAGGGAAAAATTGTCCCTGGTTTGTATCATACTAGCAGTTATCGCGCGGCTTTGCTCGCGTGTACATATATTTAAATTTTGTCAGTCAGTATAAGTAGGTCGTGACCTACTGACAAAATTTAACTAGTTAATAGAGCTAGTTGCCTGTTCCAAAACGTGGATCCTATGGAGAAGAACAGGCAAGAAACTCCAAGGACACTCTTATCCAACATTTTTTTTTACAAAGTTATTTGTTACATTGCTTATAAGCGCAATTTAATGTGAGGACAATAAGTATAACAGAATATTGTTCTAAAATGGAAAAGAAAATCACAGAGCTGCTAGGCAACATAGAAAATTAATTTAATTAATTACTTAAAACGAATACGAATATGTATATTTCACCCGCAAACACGATGTGCATTTTACTTGCATCAGGCGCTATAGAACTTTCTTCAGAATCTTTTCACTACAATCTTAGTATTTATGCGGACTTTGTAAATAATAAAAATAGAGAAATTCCCATGATGGCCCTGTGCTTAAAACCAACGGTGTCACTCGCGCGTGAACAATACCACGATTCCTTATTAGGAACTATGATGACAAAACTCAGCCCTGACCATCAGCACAACGCTATTGAAGTAGTCATTGTTAACAACGAATTTACAAATTTTGTTACTATAAATAAATAGATAAAATCTTGATTTTTTTTTCAAGGTGGTAAGATTTTTTTTTTAATTTACTATTACTACGGAATCCGAGTAAAATATTCAGACCACTATTACATACTAGCAGTTCCCGCGCGGCTACCCTCGCGTGTACATGTTTATATAATATGCGCGGAACCCTAATTCTTTTTCCAAAATAAAAGTTGCCTAAGTTACTGATTATAACACGTTCCGGAGATTAACCGGAAGAAACAGACAGACCAAAATTGGTTGGACCAAACTGATTTTTAGGCATAGGTATCGTGCAAATAACTGTATAAGTTTAAAAAATAACTATTATTTTGACATTAAATAAAATTTAAGTGTCTAACTTCAATTTTATTTATTTGTATTGATTGCAGGAAGTTTTTTAATAAATCCATTAAAAGTATGTCAATGTTATTATTGCATGGTATTTATACCATCATAAATCATTATTATTAAACTCTCACAGTCACTACGTCAATTAGTTAAAGTCAATTACTTTATAGTCGTGTAGTAGAGTCAGCGAGTTAATTTGAACCCAGCTTTAAGCGATTTCCAAAATCAACTACCACGGGCTCGGCTGCGTTGAGTTCGGTCCCCACATTTGACTATTGTTTGCGTTATTCACATCTGTAACACTTATTTAACTGTTCTACCTCTTATTGTAGTCTATTAGTTCTATGTTTGTAAAATTCAGGTTCAGGAGGAGTTATCTTATCATAACCTAATCTTCTCCCAAATGCCTAATTTAATACAAATAATATTATTCTACATCATGAATGAATACTCTTTTAATGTTAAAATGTTTCATGAGATAATATCAAACGTGTAACACGCGAGTGTATTAAAAAAAAACTAGTTGCGTCTTTGGCGGTCACTTAAACCAGAGGAACAAGTTATGGCACACTATCACGGGCCCCTTAAAGTACATTTAAGAATTATTATTAAGTTCACTAAACGCATTTTGTATGACTCATATATCTTTACCAACTACTCTATGATTAATATGCTATAGGATAAATAATAATAAAAATAAATAAAATTGAAATGTCTGTTTATTATGTCAAAATAATAGTTTTTGAAGTGAAAACTTCTTAAGGCACGTTTGTTCACTCTTGCTATGGGGAAAAAGCATTGAACTCGTGGCCGTCACCGTAATAACACATATACATATAGATCCACTAGAGGGCGCTAATCTAAACATTGAGTTCTGTCAGCTCCTTATTAATTAATGTCACCGACCTGCTAATGTGACGTTTTAAGTTCGTCGTTTCGTTGTTTTTTTTTTTATGGTATAGGGGTCAAACGAGCAGACGGGTCACCTGATGGTAAATGACTACCGCCGCCGAGTCACAAGTGAGTTGCCGCCCTTTAAGGTGAGAGTAGGAGAAGAGGAGGAGAGGGGGAAGAGTGGGAAGAGGGGAGAAGGGGGAAAGGGGAAGGACGGGAATAGGGGAGAGGGAAGGGTTAGGGTCTCCGCTAACCTCACTCACGCGGCGAAATGCAATGCAAGCATTGCTTCACAGCCGGTTTTCTGTGAGGCCGTAGTATCGAGCGGAGTCGAGCCGGCCCATACGTGCCGAAGCATGGCTTTCCCACGTAAACGTTTGTTCCGGCTAATCTTATCGTTCCGGTCTAAGGACCGGACCGATTTCCACGGGACTGTCACTGGCAAATAGCTGGTGTTATAAGGAGTAACGTAGGCTACGTTTATTTTGGAAAAAGAATTAGGGTTCCGTGCAAAATATATAAATAGGTACACGCGATCGAAGCCGCGCGGGAACTGCTCGTTTATGATAAATTGATTAGTGTACTTTCAATAAAGTTTATTTCTATTCTAATGGTATAATTCCAGACAAAGTTAACCAGTTTTTTACCTTTAATCAAAAGTATTAATCCCCTTAGTAACGAGAAAGACAAAGCCGGCCGAAATGCAAGCGACTGAAATAGTTAGCGCTCTTAGTGCGCTCTATTGTTTTCTAATAACGTCTATGGTAAAAAGCCTATACAAACGGTTTTCCATCCTATAATAAATTGCGATCCTTTTGAGAGTCCACAGGAGAACCGCTAATGTCGCCAACATTAAAGTCTAACCAAAAATAATATTTTGCTAAAAAAGGGTCGAAGATTTTAAAGTCCTAAATTCCAAAACTTACATAATACATAAAATGGGACTAATATATTTATTAGTGATGGAAACCGTGCTGCATTTTAATTCTATTGAAATTGAAATTAATCGAAACATTAATCCACTTCAAGCTATGCTATGACTTTTCTTCAACCACCTATTTATAGGTTTTTTATATTTACAATACAATACAATACTTTTTACTGTACACCATGAGGAACAGTTTAAAACATTAACAAAGACAAAAAAAATATAATGGTACAAACGGCGATCTTATCGCTAGTTGCGATTTCTTACAGACAACCTTTAGATGGATAGATGCAATGAATTTATATATAGGGCAGTTAACAGGAGTACGACTTTAGCTAAGTAGCAACTTATATGAATTTAAGAGAAAAGGAATAAATAAAATAGTATATTTAGTTAGGTGTATGTATCTACTTGATAGTTATTCTTGTACATAATGAGCAGGTGTCCTTTACATCACATATTTGAAACACATCAAGAAGATCATGATAAGTATGTAGTATTCGATACTCAAGACATTCAACCAATTGGAATCTAAATACAATTAAAGTTCAAGAACGTGTCAAATCATAAGGCCGGTAACAGACATTCAACCAAATGTAATCCACATAAACCCAAGACCAAGATTAATAGCTTAAACACAGTTTCTACGAATTATATTATAGTCCTTATTCATTCATGCATCATAATTATATTCTTTACATAATATTCTTAAAATATATATTGGCTTTTATACATATAGTTTATAGCATATACCTACGTTTTCTACTCTCAGAATTATATTATTGTGTGGTTGAGTAGTATTTTTGTATTTCCCACTTTATGGCGTAGATTAAAGAAAATGTACAGGTGCCCATAGTTCACAACAAGTAGTGTCACTCGCACGTTGCCAATCCTGTAAATTAAGCTCTGATGTCATCTGGGAATAAGATGTAGGCATTAAACTACTAGCTACCCTACTATCTACTACCCTAAATCACTCTACAATAAACTTAAAAAAAAAATTCCCACCTTGTGGAGCCTTTAAAGGTTTAAAAAGTGAGTAAAGTGCAAATATAGTCGCTGCACTGGGTACATAATTAGAAGCGTGTTTGTCTTGCATTACTTAGTACGCATAAGTCAGTCACAAGCCTAACATTTTTTTTTTCTATAAAGAATTCATTTTACTACCAATTCTCATTGATTTGGTGTCAATAGTAAGTCAATTTCTACTTATAAAAAGCTGTGCCTACCATCAGTCAAACTAAATGAATATTGGCTGAATGATAATAAATGAATGTTATGAAAATCTAGACAATCACTACGATTATAATCAATCAATGGTCTGAAATCTATACATATATTTCGATTCTATTTGATTCCATTCTATTCTATTCAAATAAAACTGTAAACAAATACCAAAAAAGAAATAGTTGGACCAGGAAAAGAGTTAAGAAACTATAGATTCTATGTGCAGTGTAAAATCTTTTACCTTTTAATTGCTTGATTAATTAATAAATGATTAAATGATTGAACTGATGAAGTTTACCGCACCGGCGTGTTATTGATAACACTGTGGTAACAGGTTGACGCTTTTATTGGTACTAAATGTAAATGAAACAATTAATATGGAGCAAACACGGCACCGCGCCGTTGGTGCTAATGTAGGCAAAAAACATTAACTATGATATTGTACGGGTTTTTCTATTTCATAATTTGTCCTAAAATAAGCTTTTGCTATACAATATAACGCCTAATGATAACGGGAAAAGTCGAAGGCAAAAGACCTAGAGGTAGGAGTTCCAAATGTCAGACCAGATAGAGAAGCAGCTCAAGATGCCTGTCAGCGCCGCACTTCACGAGGTTTGCGAAAGCTGGGTGACAAACTCGGTCAAACGAATCACAATCCTCTGCAGTGAGGAAAATATTAAGAGGAAGAAGAAGAATGCAATACCAAACAGACATTACTCTATCAGACATTTGAATTTAGAACGAATTTGAGTTTGACTTTTATTAATATTAGTTCGTGTTTATAAGTTCTGCAAAAGCGCTCAACCTTCTCTATCCAGTATTGTGACTCGGCGCTGTCCTTGAAATAATTACCTAGAGCCACGCGGTACGTAAACACGTGAAAGGGCTACCCGCCTACAGTATTTTAATTTCATCTACCTACTTGAGTTTGTACCTAGTTTTGTGGTTGTAAATATTATAATACATTTTATTTAAAAAAATGTTGTAAATGAAAAAATAGGAAGTGTTCAATAAAAATACATATTGTGTTTTTTTTTATTAGTAGATTTAATTTAAAAAACCACCCTTATTTTAAGACTTAAAAATATTTATACCTCGACTGAGACATACGAAATGCTTTATTGTTAAATTTCATAGTATAAAAATCCATTGCCATAATTAAGTACTTGTACTTATTTCAATCAAATACACAAATCGCAAGCTTACTGCTTACAAAGGCATCAAACCGTTCGTTCGTCACTGCGGCGCATTCGCGACTGATTGTGTACCAAACTTGAGACGCGTAGGTATAACTCGCTTTCCGACCGTTTGTATGAAGATAGAATACTGCATAGATAATATTACTGTGACCAAGCTGTCATTCATATGAGAGCTGTTGTGTCTTCTTCATATTTAAATAAGCAAGCAAAAATATGAAATTACTGCAAAGGACAAATTCATAGACTCGCCAAAGTCAAACCCACTTGACGTCACTAATAATGTTCCAACGTAATTGGCATTTTTTTATTTGATTCGCGTTCGACGTACGAATTCGAAGCAAAAACAAAATCAAATTCGATTCAGGTTCGAAATCACGCGCGTTTAATTAAACCCTCTCATTGGTGTTAGGAGTAAATAGAGTTCACTCTATTTACTGATGTACCTAGTCCTACATATACATTACACATTTTCTTTAATAGCAATGTACCTACTTTACTTAACTGTCGTAAGTCAATATTGGAAGTGCTGAAGGTACTGGATTAAACAGTATAAACTAGAATGTACCTACTTAGGAGTCTGTTTTTGCTGATATAATTTTAAAGTACGATAATTATCTTTCGTGTGCATGCTACACATTTTGGATTTTAATAATTCATTTTCTTACAAACAAAGTAGGTATTAATTTATTCAATAAAAAAGGAACTTATTAAATCCAAACTGTGTAGCATTCACATAAAAGATGATTATCGTACTTTAAAATTATATCAGCAAAAAACAGATTTCTAAGAAGGTACATTAATAGTGCTTCTATGAAAATAAAAAAAAAAACGCTACTGTCGATGTAAACCAGTAGAGGTCGAAAATTAATTATTATGATTTCACGAACATTAACTTTATGGTATTAAGCGACAGAGAGGTATGGCATAGAATATAAATTGCCGAAATCGAAACTTTCCGACTGAGGAAGTAAGGGCAAGGCCACAACATTGCGTTGCAGTCTACGATCTGCATACGATCCGATCGCAGTGATCGCAGTCTACAGTTTTTGCGATACGATGCCGCAACGCAGTATTGTGGCCTAGCCCTAACTGCTTTACAGGAGACCGAGACTTAAGAACACTGACAAGCTTAGTCTTCATTTTATGCTGGTGAGAAGAAATAAGGCACGCAGTGAGCTCGTGACACTTTTTTGGTATAGTGAGTGTACAGAGACACTAGGAACCGCTTATCAGGCGGGTCCTGTATTTGTTTGTCACCTTCGTAAAAAAACATTCACATAACAGTCGCTGTTCTCATATCACTTAACTTCTCACAAGTATTTAGAGCCATTGAAACTGGACTTTTATGGGATCTTTATTGAATTTAATTACAAGAACCGGCCTCCAAACTCAAAATAACTGTCCGTAAATCACAGAACTAATTACCCAGCAGTTGTCAAACCACTTAAACCACTGTGCTAAAACTAACCTCTGTGAAGACACTTACATTTAATATTATCAAATAGAAATATTTCAAACTTGGAATCAACGAATCCTAGGTCCGATATATTATTTTTATATTTATTTTTTACTAGCAACCCGCCCCGGCTTCGCACGGTAGTAGAGACATCTTCAACAATCATCATCATATTTCAACCAATTTACACAAAACGTGAACAAATTATATACTTAAACCTTCCCCATGAATCACTCTATTTACAGGTGAAAACCCCATGAAAATCCGTTCAGTAGTTTTTTAGTTTATCGCGAACAGACAGACGCGGCGGGGGACTTTGTTTGGAATTATATTTTTAACTCTTTCTGATAGAATACTTGCAAAAGTATTTTAACCAAGGTAACTCAAATTGTAATTTTAAGTAATAACTATTTTTTATGAAAGTCAGTTTTAAATAATACACTATCTATCACACTGATACATAGCAATTTGTTGCGTTTAATAAAGTGACAGGTTAATGTCAGTACCACTCTCAGCAAACTACGAAAACGGCTGTTGAGAGCTGTACTGACATTTTAACCTGTATTTTTATTTATTATGTATTTATATGTATTTTTTATTATTTTTCATCATAATGGAGAAGGGTTCGAACTTCGAACCCATTCCATATTTAAAGCTTGACTGACGGTGCCAACAAAAACTTTTTATAAATATGGTGACTCCTGTAATAGTGAATTATTATAATTATGTATTGGAGACTTCATAAACATAATTATCGGACACATATTACTCTCAGACTGAGAACAATGATTAGTAAATAACACAATTGTTCCATGTAAGGATTGAACACATGATACTAGATATAATGGCCGGTGACGAATACTTGCAGGTTGGCGATACCTTCAATACTAGGTACATATATGCATATGAAAAAATATCGTCTATTAATTGAAAATTACGTTATGCCTCTCTGTTGAACCTGTTGTAAAACCTGTATGTTATTCAAGTGATATGCCATTACACAAGAGCAGATTCGTCACAGTCCATCACTCTTCGTCCGGTTATTGAGACTAGGCAGCCGTAACAAGCAGAATCATACGTTCGTTGTATTTAACCACTCTTCGATCTATATAAAATAACTTTTGGTACGAAGTCTAATCCCCTTCCCACTTGTAAAGTCAATGTCATAATAAATTATGTATTGAGAGTTTGTAACTTATATATAATGTGTTAATTTTGTCCGTTGTTTAAATATTTGTAATGTCCCCCACGACACAGCAATTATTCCTAGTGCGAGAGATGTCGTCAAGAAAAACGAAAACATTAACTTAAGAAATAGAGGAACGCTCGTGGCGATATGATACTTAAAAAAATGCTACATGAGACGGTTAAGTAAATAAAGTATGGTAATTTGTGTACATGTCTGAGTACTTTATAATGTGCACTTCTTGTCTACGAGAGTATAACATTAATGAGTTTAATAAGGTAATACGGATATGCTTGGATATCTTATCAAGCTCAAATGGCTACTAATGTAGGTTCTTAGTCTTCTTTTACTTCTTCTTTTAGTCCTTTACTTTTCAGTATTGTATGTTGACCTATTTTAGAGTATTAAAAAACCAGCTCTTTAGCAACCTTAAAAGATCGAATATATTCCACTACTTTCTCTGATAAATCAATTGCCGAGCAAGCTATTCTCTTGTGGAATGCGTTGCTTCTATCTGCTCTTTTAGTGCCTATATAAAAACTAGAGATCGTCTAGTATTGGAATTATATTTATATAAATTATACAGTATTTTATTTATGTTAAACTGTTATATTTTAAATAGCAACTCAAAATTCTTTTCTTTTGTCCTTTTAAAACATGCAGTAATAAGTTTGTTATGTGGATATTTTTTTTATAAATACTGTATGTATTAAAATAGAAGATATTAGTACTTATAATACACATAATAAATTATAATATCACAATAGTAGCTGTAAATTATAAGTGCATTTATTATAGGGTATTTTATAATAACTCTATTGCTATCTTTTATTACGCTATTTTTATCATATACCTATTCACCTGAATGGTCGTGGCTTAAAAATCTGAAACTTGTGTCCATTCCCTTTTTAACTACATTTTGCACACCTGTTTTTTTTGGGTTCCGTACCTCGAAAGGAAAAAACGGAACCCTTATAGAATCACTTTGTTGTCCGTCCGTCCGAACGTCTGTCTGTCTGTCAAGATCCTTTTTCTTTTAGAATTTATATCAAATACTCAGGTCTACTGTCTCTTGAAGCTGTGAAAAAATCAAACTTCTAAGCCAACGCAATCAAAAGATACAGCCGTTTATGCCGCAAATTTTCGACACTCGCAAGGGAATCAAAACCTACAGGGTACTTCCCGTGAACTCAGAATCTTGAAATTTGGTACGAAGCAACGTCTTATAGCACAGATGAAGGAAAAATTGCGAATACCGTAAATTTTTAGTTACATCATATAATAAAAATATTTTACGGAACCCTCGGTGCGCGAGTCCGACTCGCACTTGTCCGGTTTTTTTTATTTTATAAAAGTTTTTAGACACTCTGTATATTACCTATATGTCGGACTGCCATCCGTCCGGGTTTCCCCGAATTTCCCCTAGTTTAGAGGACGTCCGGGGAGCGTCCGGGCGGGGTTTTCAAAAAGTGTCCGGATAAAACCGGGACACTCTGTGCCAGGGGACAATTACAATAGTTGGATGAATCGTTAACAAGCTAAAAGTCTAAATGGAATTGGCCTTTTTTTTAAGGTGTCCGGGAAAGATTCTCAATTTGACCCATGTGTCCGGGATTGTTTAAGTTTTTGTCCGGCGTCGACAATTTAAGTGATGGCAGGCCTACCTATGTGGTTATTTAGTCTACATACTATTCTACGCGTATCTATTTACATTCCCAATGCTTGTGGTATCACTTAGGTAAGGTCAAGTAAGGATAGATAAGGTCTTTTATAGGTATAATTGTGTACTTCACCACTGACTATACTTTGTCCTCTATTATTCGAACTTAAAGTTCAAAGATTCTTTACAATTATAGAGGCATTTAAATATTCGCGGCACGTAAATATATTTAACCTAGCCGTCCCCGCAGTTTCACTTGCGTTTATGATCACTGCTCCGCTCCTATTGGTCGTAGCGTGATGTTTTATAGCCTATAGCCTTCCTCGATAAATAGGCTATCCAACACTAAAATAATTTTTCAATTCGAACTAGTAGTTCCTGAGTTTAGCGCGTTCAAGTAAACAAACTCTTCAGCTTTATAATATTAGTATAGATATAATAAGCGAATCGAAAGCTATAGATACTATATTAGACTAGATACTAGTAGATTGGTGAGAAACTTCAAGAAAATGTATAACAAAATCTAAAATTACGCATTTAATGTAGGTCACGTCCGCACTAAAATACATGAAAGTGCAACGTAATAACGTTTGTCTAAGCAAAATATTTTCGCGTTTATTTTCGTCAGTTGTTTACGAGTTATCTGTTGTCTCCCTTTTTGAAAGATGATTATTATAAATGTCAGAAGGTGTTACAAAAATGAAAGCGAGAAGATGTTATGTTTTCTCATAGTTCTACTAAATTTCTATTTCTAATATTGGTAGGATCGAGAAGAAGACAAATAAAGATAGAACTAGGCATGAGGTACCTTCTAGTCTCATTCTTCTATTTATAATGGTATATAATATTTATGTATAAATATAATATATATATAGACACTCTATTCATAATATAAATTAATGTATTTATCACTTATCCTACTAATATTATAAGCGTGAAAGTTTGTGAGGATGGATGCATGTATGGATGTTTGTTAATCTTTCACGCAAAAACTACTAAACCGTTTGCGATGAAACTTGGTATGTAGATAGCTAGAGACCTGGAGACAATTAAGACATAGGCTACTTTTTATCCCGATATTCCCACAGGATCAGAACTTACGCAGGTGAAACCGCTGGTTGCAGCTAGTGTAACAATACAAGAAAAATGTTCAGTAACTATGCTAAATCTATATAGATTTCTTTGTACCCATTTTTCAAATTTAACGCATTTAGAAATGTGAAATTTGAAACACTTAAAGTTTTTGTGTAGAAGAACTGCAGAATCTAATTTATTTATTTATTCATTCATTTGCGAATATGGGTATACATTTGCAGATCTTAAAGCTAATACAATTTTCTGTACTTTTACCATATTCTACCATTAGGCATGCAAAACGACAGGAAAATAATTCATTAAAAAAATAATTATAAAACTTACATTAAAATTATCATATTATGTCATATTATGTAAAAAAATAAACTATAATATTAATATCATGTCAAAAATGTCAATATTTTAGGGAAACAATAATTAGTATTAAGTCATTCAAATTTATAATCTATATTAAGTTATGTTATAGTTATGTTACAACCTTAAAAATTATGCAAAAACGGCTACAGGCGTCTTGTACATAGGTACTAGACGCCTGTAGCCGTTTTTGCATAATTTATTAGTCAACATATATAGATATGTTGACTTGTGATGGTACGGGAAGTTTATACAATGACAGTTCAAGTTATACTGGTCAAGATTGAAAACAAACAGTTAAAACTTAATTAATTATGGTTGAAATTCGGCTACCAGGCGATCTCCAGTCTAGTCTAGTTTCTTCGCAAAGATCAGTTACATATTTATTTTTTATCTGTGCTATACAATCAATTATTTTAACTCTTTTTAAAGGTGAAACTATTCTTGAACGTAAAATAGTATTGACTGTGACAAACTTCAATTGCACGGTGTAAAATCAATTATTTCGTCATTATCCAGTCTATTCTCTCTAAATAATACGATAAGATAAGATATTTATTCGCCAAGAATATAGTACATTAGGCGATAACATCAAAAAGCAACCCGACATATTCGCCTATTATAAGTATGGGAAATTTTCCTTAAAACTATTAGGTTTTACAATTTAAAAAATCATTTATGGTGTAGGTACACAAATTCTGGATAATATCAATATATCTTACACTTGTTAAACATACCTCCTGATTTATTTATTTATTTAAAACACTTCCTGCAGATATAATGCATAAGGCGGACTTAATGCCGTAGGCATTTTCTACCAGTCAACCTTTGGGTGACACAGAAATGTGTGTGGCAGGTGTATAATTGAATAATTTAGGTACTTATCAATCGATATTATTGATTGTATCTGCCTGCAGAATAACCACAATACAACCACAACAATTGCCAATAGTATGTTTGGCGTTCTTTATATATTATGACAATACATCATACATGAATTTTTCAAACGAATTTCTTTAAACAACCATTGTGTTAAGCTTACATCATAATATTATATTTCTAGTAAAGTCTGTGTCATTTAATACCGTCATAGTTGAGTGCAATAGTGAATAGAGAAAATAATTAATTGTTGTACATTTCTACATGTGGTCTGGTGGTTAGTGATCCTGGCTGTTGAGCCAGAAGTCGTATGATCGATTCCCACCCAGGACAAATAATTGTGTGATAAGCACGATCATTTGTTCTTTGTCTGGGTGTAATTTATAAATATACTAGCACCCGGCCCCGGCTTCGCACAGGTAGCAGAGACATCTTTAACAATCATCAACATATTTAAATCAATTTACACAAAATCTAAACAAATTATACACCTAAACCTTCCTCATGAATCATTCTATCTATCAGTGAAAACCGCAAGAAAATCCATTCAGTAGTTTTTCAGTTTATCGCGAACAGACAGACGCGGCGGGGGACTTTATTTTATAATATGTAGTGATAACTATGTTTATCAGCAGCCTGGATACCATAGAACAGGCTTTGTCTCGTTTGCGTTCAGACGGCCGTGTGTGAGGTGTCTCAAGTTATAAAAAAAACCTCCAAACTTATTATAAATGCGACTGTGAGTTTGTTTGTTTGTTAAGCCTTCACGTCTTAACTGCTCTTCTTGGCATACTCATTGTTAGAAGTACAGAAAACTATAAATTCTATCATATAGAAAAAGTTCCTAAGGAATAGAAAAAAAAAACTTTTCAACGGTCGTGTCGTCCGGCATAAAAACTCGGCCTATTGACATAAATAAATTGCAACATGATTATAAAGAAAGGAAAAAGGGATTTGTGGTATCCCTTAAGAAAGCACGACAGATAAAATGAATTAATTCACAAAATCTAAATAAAAACGAGGGAAGCCGCGGGAAAATGCTCCTAAACGAAACGAAAACGCGGGAAGTGCACTCCTACTACTGACTCATTCATAATTTCCACTAATTTTAATTTAAAAATGTGTTAATTGTTTTAGAAGACAATATATTCATTCACTAGGGTTGCCAGTGCAATGACTTCATCTTAACTTTTTATTTAATAGTTTGGGATGCACCAATATTATATGTTTCGCAATATCCGTTTTCTAGTAGATCCTCTTTAGGTACAATACCAAAATATATTAAGAGTGCATCCTTACTGGCAACATTTTAATCGATACGATAAAGCAAGCACCCATTATAAGGTATTAGTATTTTTATTGTGTATTTGTAATCTAGAGTGCTAATACCAGCTCAGCGGACTGAGATATACAAATCCTTAAGATAAGGGTGCATGAGTATTAAGTATTAACATATAAGATTACCTAATCTTTTTTTTAAACATGTAGTTTTTGTCATAGACAACACCAGTTGCAGGCCTTAAAGAGGCAGGCCTCATTGAAGAATTTAAATATAATTCATTAGAAGTTATTTATTTGTTTATTTATTTATTAGGAATTTCAATGATACATATAACTAATACGACAAAAAAAATTACAAATAGATGCCTTGTGCTTATTCAAGCTCTATCGTAAAATTTTAAAGCGGTCTTAAAACAAGCGATTTAAGAAATATAGTACTTCGGATTCATGGTGATCAAAAATGTTTCGCAACATTACTCTTCCGGTGAGTATTAAAGAAGAAACGATGGTAAAATACTTAATTGACGATACTTCAGTACGAAATCTGTTATCGATTTATAAGTAAACATAGTAAACTTAAATGTAACTCGTTTATCATTTATACATTGTTTATTCGCGATGAACACCTAAAGTAATGAACCGGTTTTAATGAAATTTGACACTGTGTGTAGTTTGGTCTAACTTGAGAGATAGAATAGTTTTTATCTCAATTTATAGTCACAATATTTTTTTTTGCAAATTACTTAGTCACAGCAAAGCCAATATACATATATATATATATATATATTGACTTTGCTGTGACTAAGTAATTTGCATATATATTGTTAATAACTGGTAGCACGTATTAAACCATAAAAAAAAATTGATAGCATTAATATTTATTCCTACGTAATAAATACACTCGATCTATACACTCCCTTCCTACAGATCTCGATATTCTTTGAAATGGATAGTAAATAAATATAAGCTTATATATTTTATGGCTTATATAATTTTTTTTTTAATTGGTTTCGTCAAATCTCACGCTGCTGAAACAAAATTGACTACTTTGGGCATATTGAAAACTGATGTTTACTTTGATGTAACTTATACTCGAAAACTCCGATAAGTTGCAGCTAAAGAACATTACTAGGAAAGTGTTGTGTGTCTATTAATGAGTAGGATGATCACAACTATACAAAGTGTCGAATGTCTACCAGTGATAAGGATGATCACAACTCTACAAAGTGTCGAATGTCTGCTAGTGATAAGGATGATCAGAACTAGGCCTGCCGTCACTTAAATTACTGGCGCCGGAAAAAAACTTCAAAAACTTAACATAACTTAACAAAAACTATTTTTTTTTAGCTTTTTAGTAATATAGTAATGTATTCTTCTTTTAATATTCAACCCCGGTTGTAAAGAGTTGAAGTGCGAACCCTGGTTAATCTTTCGAAGTTCATGTTCATGTTAGAAATAAGATTTCGTTTATTTTAAAGATGACGTACAACTCCGTCCGCTAAATGACGTTAGGAAGCGAGGTAGGCTCTGGACTAATTTACACCGAGAGGAAGATCCGTGCCTACCAGTGGAACAGTACCAACTTAAGTTATATATATATATTATAATCTCAATAACCTTCTTCACCACAAACAACTTGACTGCCTTCTTTCTATAATTAATAACAGTGTTTACTAGAAGGAAACTACGTGCGTATCTTAATAATTATTTTATTATGACTACCACTAAAAATGCTGTAGATATAATACAGTAAGAGACGTCAGAGCATTATTAATAAAAAAGGAACAGAATAAATCTTTAGTCTTGCGTTGTTAATAGAGCAAACGTAAAGTATCGAAGAAATTCTCACGGCTAGGAACAGCAGTAACAATATGTTGTACTAAGAACTGGCTGAAATGTGGTAAATTTAAATGCATTTTAAATAAAATTGGTTAAACTGAAGGTCGGTAGTTTTAACAAGGTTTCGCTGAAATTGTAGTTTGGTTTGTCTTTATCAACTCTCAGTGTTGGCATAATATGCAATCAAAAGAATATTCTATACTCCTCGATCCGTTCTTATAAGCAGTATCCCTTTCTTACCTACCTTTCCCATTCAATATACTCCCAATTTTCCCATCTACAATACCCAAAGTGCTCAGTTGACGCCAATAGCCTCCTATTACATAAGTAAGTCCAAACTATAGTCAGCAAATTATGGGTCTTTAAAACGCCTTTGCCAAAGAAAAAACAAACATTTTAAAATTAAAAAAAACAACTTCATAAAATAAATTTAAACCGAAGTTCGGCCAAATCTCATAACTGATATAACAGCCGACCCATTTTTGCTAGAGACGTGATAATTATGACGATTGTCTAATTTATAGCATCGCTTTGGGTGAAAAAGAGTTAGCCATATTTGCTATTTACAAATGGCACTTAAAGTCAAATGCTTTACTAAGGACAAGTGCCCAAGATCACCGAGATAGATGAAAAATTGAAATTCAACAAATTAATTGGTATTTAATTCATTACTATCATATGCTTTGTAATTTACTTAAATTGTTCTAATTGCATTTACATGTATTATACTGATAACAGAAGTAGCTACATATGGGCGTGCCTTTGTCATTTGTAGAAAATAGCACTTACTTAATTAACCTATATCCATAGTCCATGTAGACAAGCTATTATATCAATTACTTATACAGTTTTACATCACAACCAATTTCTTAATGAATTAGCTCAAAAGAGAAGAATTCAACGAATGAATTCCATATGTGATTATTGGAATTTGGTGCCTGAAGTTGCCAAATATACTACAAATAGTAAGTATATACACAGTATATAAACAGTATCTAAGCTCTTGTAAAACGAAAATTAATTCGAAGAGATTCACAAAATTTAATTTATCAAAAAATTTAATAATTGATTTTATTATTGAGAAAACATTAAAGGTAACAAGTAAAGTTTACATTTACCTAAGTCAGTTACACTATTCAAGTCAAATAAAAAAAAAATGTAAAAAAAATAATTTTACCCACGTCAGACTATGTAATACTTTTTATTTGGTTCTAAACAAGGTAAGATACGAGTACTGTCAAAAAGGATCCCAAGTGAAAATTTATTCAACTAAGTTGAGTTCTGTTTACTATTAAGAAAATGCTGGTTTTTTATAAATAATTTATACAGTTATAAATTTTTTAGGCGGCATGTTGAAAATGTAACTTAAGAACTAAAAACTTAACGTCGAATTTACATGGCTTCGCACTAGCCTATGGCCATCCAAATTTGTCAAAACATGGTATATTCGTAGCTTTAACTATTTTGGGCTTCAAAACCAAAACTGTATTTGAAAAAAATTTGTTAGTCTATAGCAGAGTTAAATAATAGCGACGTAATCAAACAAGCATTTCGCTTATTTGTATGGGTTAACGAAAATGCGTGTAATGTGTGATAGATAATGAAACTTGTATTTTTTTTTATAAGAATACCTAATTCTGAATACTAAGTGGAAAGTGTAGGTAAACAACCATTGTAAGTTTGTGTCGCATTTTGATAATGTTCGAGAAATAAATGAGAATAACAATCAACACTAGTTGGGTGTTAATTGTTATTCTCATTTATTTCTAAGTCACTGAGTCACACTAAGGAATGCGAATTAAAATTTGCATGTTAAATGAATTCCTTGCATTAGAAACACTTACTTAAAAGTTATAAAAAATGGTTTATTTTTTTACTATTTATCCGTTTGTTACTTTTACTTAATTGTTATTCTTATTTTTATACATAATTGTTTTATTTTGTTTGATATTTGAATATGTATATATATATTTTTTAATATATTAAAAAATAATTATATTTGAAAATTTCGTCCTATATGCTTTAGGCTTAATTGAATTGAATCTGTATACCTATTTCCAATTTCAACATTAGTACCAAAAAATTTTGTAGAATTTTTAAATTCAACCAGTATTGCGGTTATTATTTGATTATAAATCAAAATAAAAAATAAATAGAATATAAATAAAACAACAATTAAAGTAATAATTTATACTCACTCTGTGCGTTTTTGGTGGCCATTGTAAAGTTTGTTGTTCAAAAATCGACACAATATTCGAAAAATCGGAGCACACTGAACGACGCACGCGACGGCTCGTAGACAACTGCTACGCTTGCTACGAAACGCACACAGCTAATAATAATAAGAATATTACTTGTATTACCGCACTGAAAGTTGCTCGGCTTTTAATAGTATTATTATTATGTACACGTGTGTACAGCGCGAGGTTCGAACTCTGAGTGAAACTCTTCCCGACCGTTTTTGTTGGCAGGGTTTGTCGTGATAAGTGGCAAATTATAGAATAAACATTGTCGCTTTATTGAGATGGATCAAGCTGTGGCGTTTAGTTCACCGCCAGGTTTATACAGCTAAGGCTTGAATCACACTGAAAGACAATATTCAACACAGTGTTTACTAACATACCATTGTTAGATTAACAATAAGATTTAGATATCTCATTCCAATTGTAACCTCCTCAGTGTGAAAATATTCTTTATATGACCGACAGAGCTAATCAATCGATAAACTGAAAAAAAGACTAAATTGAATTAAAACGTCTATAAAAAGTAAAACATTATGATTATTGAAATTCGATATCATAAGGCAAGTCGCACTGTCTTGTATACATTTTATAAACATACATACATTCACAAAAAAACAAAAGTTTGGACCTTCTATAAGTAAGAATCATACTTTTTTTGTACTCATAAGTACTCAATTGTTAAACCAAAGAACCGAACCAAAAAATTTCTGTCATGTTGACTGTTAATGCCATTAACGAAAAGTCTGAAATTACAATTTCAATAAAAAACTAATTTTACATACAAACAAAAACTAAGGCCATGTTCAGATGATAAGCACTGAGCGTTTTGTAACGCTCGTCAACATTTTGAAGAACAAAAACAAACATTTTGTGTTCAAGTCGTTCTTGTGCTAACGCGCGTTTTGATCCGATACACGCTCACGCGGTGACACCGCCCGCTCATTGGTTTACCGTACAATCTTTCACATGAGCGGGCATTTTATATGCGACAATACGTGATTTTAATAAAAAGATTCGGCCATTTAAATAAAAGTCCGTCTACCATTTCTCTCATAGCATGAGTTCGGTGACACTTCCAAGTTATTTTTGTATTCAAGAAATGGACCAAAATTGGTAGAAAAATAAATATTCGTTTTAATTTTCTGTTTTTATGCTCATTTTCAACGAATACAAAACTCGAACTGAACTGCGATAACGCGCGTTTAACATCCGAGGAGCGCTCGCCATGTGAACACAATACAAAAACTCTACGCGCGGCTAATCTGATATTAGTACCTAATCGTATTTTTACATAATACGCCAGATACTTTTTGACGTTTTTCTCAGTTTTAGGTAGACGTTTATTTATTACTAGCGACCCGCCCCGGCTTCGCACGGGTGCAATGATGATACTAAATATACTACAGAATGTCTTTATATACAACGTTCACAGCTTTTTGTCATTAGACAATACAAACATGTTTTCTTCAGAGGTTACTTTTGAAAGAGCGACATATAATTGGCTATGTGAAAAACACTCAACGCTCAAATCTAAGCCTGCGACATTGAAAGTTTGAACCTGAGATTTATTAATGGTCATTGTAAAAGATATCTTTACCGGAAATTGTCCGGCCCTGTGGCTGATACCGCCGCAATCCCTATGTCCCTGCATTTTAAATCTGTAATATCTTCGAAAATATTCATTGAAATTACATGCTATAAAGCATTTTGATTTATATTAAATGCAAAATGTATTTAAGGTACTTAAGTGGATAAGGATTAATGCTGTATTGCTTAATCGCTTGGTAAATAAGCCATTATTTCTCGTAAAAAGTAAAGGATAAAAAATGGTTATTGTGGGTTATCCCTAAGAGATAGACATATACCACCGCGGACTTTTTTGTGGACCTTTTTCAAGTGTACAATACTGTGGTACATTATTTTGATCTATCTCATAGGGTTCAGCCAGCGTTTGCAATGTAAACGCAAAAAAAATGTGTTAATTTACGACATCACATTAGAAACCTCTAAAGTTATCATTGTTTCTCTACTATATTATGCATGTATTATACATATAAACCTTCCTCTTGAATCACTTGCGTTGCGTAGTTTTAAAAATCTAAGCATACATAGGGACAGACGGACAGCAGGAAGCGACTTTGTTTTATACCATGTAGTGATTGTTACTGGAATGTTTTGAAATGGACCACCTGATGTAACACTCTTCATAAGCCCGGGTAAAGAAGCCTAACCAGCCACCACAAGAAGGAACTGAACTGCGAAAACTGAGGAAAAGTTTACTCGAGACAAATCTCTAAGAGCTCGAAGAGATGCCTTAGTATATACATTGTCAGACGGACGTTATCTCGAAAGGGTATTTGTATATCTGATGAGATTAATAGCGCCTTGTAATTAAAGATGTTGCCGACAGATTATGTACTTTGTCTTAGTTTATCACAAAGATTATAAATATTTTCTTAGTTTTAAATGACATAATATCTTGACGTTTCCGTTACAGCTAACGAGACTACTGACCGTGAGATTTTGGAAAACAGTTCTTAAGTGAATTTAAAATTAGATGTAATTTCTATTAATAAGATTTGACATGATTCTTATTTATGATTTAATTCTGGAAATTATTTTTATTTAACCTTAGCTTGATAATGGGCACCATTTCTGGAGATTCCTTCTACATGGAACAGTGCAACCTCTGCTCCAGGATCTATAATATTGTTTAATGTTTAAACATTTTTTCCGTCAAAAGAGGGCTCTTTTTGACGAGAAAAAAATTGAGGTCAGTGTCTTGACAAGTTTAGCAAAAATTATGTCAAATCTTGCTCTGTGAGTTTTCGTAAAACCACCACTGCCTTAATATACCTCAAACCATTAA
Organism: Euplagia quadripunctaria; assembly: GCA_963859945.1. Lineage (NCBI taxonomy): Eukaryota > Metazoa > Arthropoda > Insecta > Lepidoptera > Erebidae > Euplagia > Euplagia quadripunctaria. Next base: position 5,860,066 of record OY982560.1, on the reverse strand, counting down.
CTATTAACATTATAATTGAATTAAATTAGACAGAATACTAATCTTACTAATAATATAATATACGAATAATCTATTTATAAGAACAAGTATGTAGTATAGTAAATAGGAAATATTGTGTACAAAGGGTCTGGTCAGCAAATACTGAACCAGATCCTATTCGATAGGCCCGTAAGCTCCACATATTTCAAGCGCCTTTATTGTTTTTAGCAGTTTCTTTATACAATAATTATTGGGTGTCTTAAGGATCTAGGATTTTCTTTTCTTTCTTTCGTTCTTCTTCTTCTTACGTACGATAGCAACATAAAAATAAAGATGATAAAGAACATCATTTAATGTATTATGAGTTATCGTAATACCCGCCATCATTATCATTTCTTGATGACGTGTGTCATGACAATTGTGTCTCATTATCTTTGTCAACGAAATTAATACTATGAGGTGTGGCTGGTACCTGTAATTATTTTAACAATACCTTTATGTTAATAATATCATATTATCAATAATGTAGGTAGTTATGATTGCTATTTTGCACATGGACAGTCGAACACAACCTGCAAAATCAGTTTAAGACATTTATTTAAGGCTGCTAGGCGTAAGCTTTCACGACACTGCGTTTTGCATTAAAATGTAAAACAGGAGATAGTGACCCATGTTAACTTTAATTTTATCATTTTTTTGCAAAGGAAACTATGTAGTGTTTGGTATAATTTATAAGCTACTAGCTGCGCCCCGCGGTTTCACCCGCGTAAGTCCCTCGTTAAGTTTTCTTTTTTGTGCAAACTTCACATAAACCATCTACTAAATAGTCCGAACAAAGCCTAAACATTTGGTTTGAATAGGTGAGCCCGTTCTTGAGTTATAAAATTACAACGAAAAGTGGCATTGATTTTTATATATATGGACACATTATAACAGCCCAAATGATGAAAAAAAAGGCACTTACGCTACACCACTTACACTTACACACCCACCTAATTATTCAGTCTCTCGGGTTTCAATAATAAAACAATACTTATAAACAACACAAAAACTTAAGAACACACGAAGATTAAACCAATTACAGGCATCAGAAGAAATTTATAGATCACATTTTAACATTCAACAAACCTAGCGGGCATAATTATGTACGGGTAAAAAACTTGAGTGTCATGTAAATATATGTATTTTTATTTTATTGCTTCAGAGTTTCTTACCTCAGTAGAATATATCTAGACGCAGATAATTTGAAAAAACGCCTTAAACGTATCATCTCTGAAGCATATTACAAAGTTATTGACATTACAAATTTAACTTGGGTGCGTGAATGTGCATATGAGCGTATATGTGTACGTATGTGGGTATACATATATGTATACATACATGTGGAAATGCGTATGTGGATTATGTTTCCATATATACGGGAATTAACATGATCACGTATCTAATACCTATATTAGATACATACCTCTGAATTGCCTGACGTCTCGACCAGGTTGCACGTGGAAGCAGACGTAGCGCATAGAGTTAGTGTTGCTTGGCAAATAGCGCTCTTTAACCGGAGTGCTATGTGACGCAACAATGCCTATCCATACAAACGGCAGTCCACAAAATGGCGGCATGTACAAAGAATTCACAAGACAGAAATGAAGATGTTACGTTGATCAGGAGGGGTAGCAAAGTTGGACAGGATTCGAAATGAATATATTCGCGGTAGTGAAGCTAGCCCAGGCAGGGCACAGGGCCCGAAAACTTGTAGAGGTGCCTTGTGATATGCCTGAGATGGTTTAGTTACGTTATACGCAGAGACGAAAATAATGTCTTCAGAAAAGCGCTGAGTCTTCCGGAGCACAAAAGAGGCCGAGGCCGACCTCTTTCTACCTGGTGGACCAGTATGACCAAAACTATAAATCGAAATAAAATACTGACAACCCAAAACAGAACATCTTGGCGCAAAAGTACTAGGAGAGGGCAGCACCACCTAACGTGGGAATGAACAAAGAAGAAGAAAATTTGGTTTTACTGATGTATCTTTCAGAACTCAAATGGGTGCCCATTTTATACAAGCGAAACGATAGTCTCAAGGGGTGCTGGAAGCTACGTTAATTGCTAAAAGATCCTAGAGAAACCAAATATATATTTACATTTACATAAAGAGGAATATCTATTCTCCTTCGGCTCAGAATGGGCAGCGAAAAACGGTATAAATGTTGTGTTTTAGAATTTCAATATGTCAGAAATCTAAAAAATATAAATAATGCTGCCAATGATGAGTAGAATAATCAAAAACTTTTTTAGGTTATTTCTCAATATGAATATATATCTAACGGCGGCAAAACAAGCATAGCATTTCTTTTATAAAAAAGTTAAAAACTGCATTGGTTTAGCAAAATCGTACATGCATTTATTATGCTATAAATTATATTAAGTAGTTTGTAACAAAATCGAGAATATATTTAAAATGAGGTTTAAGTTCTATCCACATTTAGCTACAGAGTAACATTTTGATTATCTTGAATACAAAGACTTTAAGAGACAAAATAATATTAATTATAGTGAGGGGCATTTAAATGTATGTAAAGAATGTTTTTACAAAATTATTGATAATAGTCTCTTCGTTCAGTAGTAGTGTCCACAGAGGGCCCAAAATGGGCATTATTCTTTCTCGATATACAGACCAAGTCACCATATACGTGTTACTGGTACTTAATTATTTAAGTAATTGAAAATAAAAATCCATTAATTTACTAAATATGATCATAAGTTTAGTACACACCGACCGACGACAGTTTGTAACCCTCCGAATGTTTTATTTTCATCTTCAACAATATTTAAAAAATCAGTGGTAATAAAAACACTTATGTACATTCATTACAAAAACAAATTATTTAATGAGCAAAGGAAGTTCTATGAAAGATAAGTGTACCGTGTATCTTTGACGATGAACGTTCAAAACAATATTATTTTTGATAATGATCTAATCAAAATTTAATTTATTTTTCGGTCAAAGATAACTTTATTTCTCATAAATAATAAACATCACTTACATGAGAAATTAACACTCAATTACACATAATGTATTGCAATATTTGTTCGGCGACAACAGGTTTTAAATAACTAACCTATGAATACATTTTTTTAGATATATTTAAATAGATAATTTAATAGTAAAATGTTTGTTAATAGTGGGTAACTTATAATGATCTTGGCATTTTGTGTTCTTAATATCTACTATTATGTACATGACAATGAACGAAACGAGTATATTTCATGTTATACATATAAGAATACAATAATACCAGTCGAAACACAACCACATCACTCCAATGACTCGGACAATTTATCAGTGCAGTCCGGTACAGTTATAAAGTAATGCCCACCGCGGTACACCTCGTATGGTACCTACTGTTTTGGAGCTTAAGTACTGGTTACTAATAATATTTTGTGTTCTTAAGAAACTAGTACATTTCATATTATACATATAACAATACAATAATACCAGTCGAAACACAACCACATCGCTCCAATGACTCGGACAATTTATCAGTGCAGTCCGGTACAGTTATAAAGTAATGCCCACCGCGGTACACCTCGTATGGTACCTACTGTTTTTGAGCTTAAGTACTGGTTACTAATAATATTATATATTCTTTTTCGTTTGTTGCGTTATAGTTATTTTAAAGACAAAGAATCGTTTTCGTTATGGCAGGCTATTAGATATTTTTACCAAGTCATTAATTTACCTCAGTTAGAAATTTTACATATCTCATCACAATATTCAGATTTCAGTCATTTCGATGACTATGATCATATCATATCACCCTCCGAGTCTTTTCTCAACTAAGTTGGGGTCGGATTTCAGTCTAAGTACGAAACGGCCGAACTTCGATATTTTACGTGAAGCGACTGATATCGAAGTTCTGTAGTTAGACCAGGTTGTCGTTGACCAACTACCCGTAACGAATGCCACAGATGTTACGGCTTAACGTGCTCTCTGAAGCACGTAGGGGTCTCAATGTGTTAAGAATCGTCACCCATCCTAAGACTGACCTGGCTAGTATTACTTAACTTTGCAATGTGCGAACCTACTCGCGAGCGACGAGCCCCCCGATGACGACTCTGATCATAATAAGTGTAATATTTTATTTAGCGATAGGTAACCATAAAATAGGATTGGTCCACATTATTCTACTTCCGTGGTCCGTCTTCTACCATTTATGAAATTGGCAAATTATGTTACGTTAATCATATTCTAGTATAATCTGATTTCGTTTGGAGAATATCAATTAAGATATCCAGTCGTTATCGCTGACAAATATGGATCTATTTTCCGAATGTCAACAAATTATTGATAAACATAAGGAGTGCATTTTAAAGTTGACACGTCTAGATGTTAAAAAAGATTATCTACTTATGTCTTCCTATCTTTAATCAGCTTTAATCAGCAATTTAATAAACTTTAATAACATTTTGAATATTTACTTATACATTTTTTTTATATTAAGTATAGAAACTGAGAAAATACTTTAAACATTATTTAGTATTACAATTTATGGCAATCCTTTCTATTCTACCAATTGACACGCTGACATCTTTGATTCGCTAAAAAGTCCGGTGCTGTTGCTCCTTTGTCCTTAAGAAAAAAAAATTGTTGACACGCATCGCCTTTTTTTCGTGTAGAAACCCTTAGGGGTCATCACCTCACCGGAGCTAGGGTTGGTCGGAACAAAAGAAATCTAACCTAACCGACGGTTGGTCGGAACCTAACCGACGGTTCCGTCACAAGTGGGTCTATTGGGCAGTGTCAGTGGGCAAGTAGTGTCCTTCAGCCAAAAATACCACCTTCGGCTTCGACCAAAATGGGTTGAAGTTTATGCCGAAGCCGAAGCCGAACCGAAATTAGGACGAATGCGCGACGAAAGAGGCGATGCGCGGGGGGCAGCAGGGGTCACATTGAGTTGCGCCGCCCGACCGCCATTGCCAGTAAATAACCAAATAAAACAAGTTCGAACGCGTATTTTCATTATCTACTTTGGTATTTTGTGTTTGTTTTTTTCATATGATTGTCACAATTATTATTGGATTGAGAAGAAGAAAAGGTTGAGATTGCTACAAGCATATTATGTCAAACCAAAAAAACGTAAGCGTGGTTTTGTTTACAATATTTTTTAGATTAATTACTTCTCAATAGTATTTAACGTGTTAATTATTACTAAATTATGTTGTTAATGGCACAATTTTAAAGCCAGGTCACTTTTTATTAGGAACCATGATTGTTAAATTACTTTTAAATAAATAAATAATATTATTTCAGTGATATTATTTTTAACTAGTTGCAGGTAATTTTAATCATCTCGTTAAGTTAATATAGCCAATATAACGTTTTAAAAATTTAGCCAATCGTGATTCAAAGTTCTTAAGAAGGAAGCCTCCAGAAACCCCTGCGGACCTGGGCCGCCTTTGGGTCTGTAGGCAGCCATGCCTTGGAGTACGGAGGCCTTACGGCCTTGCCCCCTCCGATTTACAGAGGCGCACGCGGAACACGTCGCATCACCTTCTCAGGCTTGCTTCTGCTAAGGTAACAGACTGTCCCACCCGTTACCCCCAGGGCAGTGCTCATGGAGGCCGTTCTGCACACTCTGACATGAGTACTCGTCCTCTCCCGTACGCTAACACTTGCACCGCCTAAGGAGCACAAGTTCTTGGGTGAAACAAAACGTCACTGTATTTTTTTTTATTATGAGTCACGTAGGTAGTAGGTGTCTAGAATTTCGATGTAGTTTTTTTGCTAATTTGTGTATCGCAAAAAAACGTTTGTTCAAGGTGAGATCGCAACTTCACAAAATAAAGGGCGGAAATGGTAATTACAAAGTGAATAGTAGCTGTTAGTCATGTCGTCGACTTATGAATACAAAGTACGTTTTGATAAAAAAAATGTACATAAGTAGGTATTGTGACTTTAGTATCTATAAATTAAAACCATTTATAATAATACGGACTTGTAAACTTGCTCAATAAAAAATAATTTCTTATGTAAAAATAATCTCACCGACGATAATGACATAAACTTAGTAATCAAATTTTCTTTTTATGTAGACTCCCCCGGATCCCATTATTACCGTGGTTGGAACGATTCGTGTATTGTATTTACCCATATGTAATGTAGACCCATTGTTCCGGTAAGCGGGATACACGCGACGCGGCTTTTTCTGGCCAAGACTTCTTGTTAACCTATCAATTTGAAGAACAGCAAACTCGAAAACGAACGAAATCAAATTAACAACTCTCATACGTTGGACACAGTAAAAACAAAAGTTTGCAAGTTTCCAGAAAGCAATTGCAAGACGAACGAAAACAAACGATCGAGTGTGGACGTTGGTGTCAAAATAAATCTGAGTCCTGGGTGCTCAAATATTCATACTACAGTTACAATTAAATACAAGTCAGTTTATAACAACAGCAGATATAATCTTCTACCGAGACAATGAAGGACATCAATCAATTAGCTTTATAAGTAGATAATAATATTATCACATTATCAGTATCCTTAATCAGTAATAAAATAAATCAATCTTAGTATTTCGAAGACTTCAGTTAATTTGAAGAATTTTATCGAAAACAATCGGCGCTTCGTGGTTTATAGACCAAAGTTATCGAATGAACTGACTATATTAATAGCTCATTGTTTCTCTTATCTCATAACTTAACGTCCCTACTAGTTCTCATTTAAGTACATATTATATTGATGAGAAGAGACTTCACTTGTAACTGGATTTTAAATTAGATCCAAATAACTAGTGCATTGCGTGGAATAGATTCTTGTACACCATCTAAAACACAATCAATGTTATATAACGCACTTAAAATCCAACTTATGTTACCTTATAGACATCTAGGGGACTGCTGCAGAAACAAATCAATACTTCATACAATGCTAACAATTTTCATTTAAGGGTGTTTATGTATTTGCTTTGATAATCGTTATCTAGTTTGAATTCTACCTGAATTTTTTAGTTGATACTAGAAACGAAGTAGCAAAAGGGCGTGACTGCATACTATATTATAAACTAATGTTAATTTATATAGTGCAATCTAATGTTCACTACAGTGATTAACCATAACGGACTCCCTAAAAAGATATGTTTAAAATATAATTTCATGTAAGTACCAGTGGCGTAACTATACTTCCTGAGGCCCGTGGCTAAATCATCAGATTGTGTGTGAGTCTGACTCGCACACTTTTTAGTTATTTTCTAACTCGTGTATTTTATTAGTTTCATTAAATTAAATAACTTATATTGATTAAATACAAAATTTATATTTTTTAATTCATTTTGTAATGAGTGCTTCCTGTGTTCAGGGCCTTTGGTGCCCGGGGCCCCCTCGAGCCAGGGGCCCGTGGCATTTTGCCCACTCTGCCACCCTATTGTTACGCCACTGGTAAGTACATAGGATAATCCAATCTGTTTTCTTTGCCTAATCCCACTAATATTATAAATGTGAAAGTATGGATGGATGGATGTTTGTTACTCTTTCACAAAAACCACTGAACCGATTGCGATGAAACTTGGTATGTAGATAGCTGGAGACCTGGATTAACGCATAGGCTACTTTTTATCCCGATATTCCCACGGGATTGGGACTTACGCGGTTGAAACCGCGGGCACAGATAAGATAATAGTTGCCGCGGGGCGCTGCTAGTGCTCCATAAGTGGACTGTAATGTTCTTTGAGTATCAATAAAGTTATTTAAACCTAATAGCAGAAGAGAATTTCCCGTAACTATTTGTAAACAACTCTGGAAGTCCTTTATATTTTTATTATAAATATGTGAGTTTAAATATGGCCTTCAGTACTGTAAAAACCGTATGCCAATGTTAGTAGATAGTCACTGCAGCGGTGGGGCGACAATACCACGTTGATTTTTTTGATTGATGATGAGTTTATTTTTTACCACGATATAGCACATTGATGTCGGTTATATACTTTTTTCAAGTTAATTAATTGGATTCCTGACAACGTGTATGCAAAATCTTATAATGTCCGGTTGAGCAGTAAAGGCGTAAAACAAAGAAACTCACAGTAGTATTTATAATATTAGTTAGAATTAGTATTAGCCAACCGGTAGCTCCTGTTTGAATCTCATTCTACAAATATTATAAAAGTATTATTCAATTGTACGTACAATACACTTGTGGGTGTCAAACTAGTATAATATGTGATCATATCCTCAGGCACATTATACACCCACATTTAAACCACATAACCTAATACAAGTATCAACTTATGGGGCTATTATTTGAATCCAAGTGGGTATTAGTTAGTTCCTACAGTTCCCTTCACGATAATTTGCCTCACAAACGATATACGATTATGGCTAATAGAATAAGTATTGTGCAAATGAATCTTTGATGACGATATTAATCTAAATAAGGAGATATCACTTGTAATTTAAAAGATAATTGGCACATGTCTAGAATAATGTAGAATTTTAATTAGTCTTATCTCAGATTCCGCCTGTGCCGTATTCATCCATCTATCATTTAAATGCTATTTGTCTGTAGACATTTAGTACTACAATAGTAGTTGATTCCTTCATTTTTACACTGTGCAAGCCCTTCACCAAATCACTATTGAACACACATCCTATTCCACTTAGATTTGAAAAAAAATGTGTCACAGTTATCAGACTAGGTATGGATGGTGGCAATATTATAGTAGGTACTAACCTTACTTGATTTTAGTAACGTTTTCAATACTGTAGATTTTCACATTCTGTTTGGTATACTGCAGTCTCTTAACATATCTCCAAGGACAATTGATCGGTTTCTCAGTTACCTGTCTGGTCGCCGACAGCGTATACGCATTGAAGACTCGGTGTCTTGGTGCAGTATTACTGCTGGTGTACCCCACGGTGGCGTTTTATCTTCTTTACTTTTCGCTGTTTTTATAAACTCCATCTCTAAACAATTACGTTCATCCTTACGCAGATGACTTACAAATATATACACAAGCTCGGCTTAACCTGCTATCGGAAGCCATTAACAGAATCAATGTAGACCTACCGCACATTTGCGATTGGAGTCATAATTATGGACTTAAGATTAATCCCTCAAAAACGCTGTGCGCTCAAATGTGTTATCGGCAGTCCTGGGTTAGTTTTAATAATTGAATGGTCTCAACTGCCCCAAACTCAGTTTAATGGCACTTCATTACAGATCAGCACAAGTGTAAAAAACCTGGGAATATGTACGGACAGTACCTTATCTTAGGGTCCACAGTTGCAGGAAGTCAGTCGTAAAGTTTTCGCTTCAGCGGGATCCTTACGAAGACTAAGTAACTATCTTCCAACTACCACTAGATCTGCGCTTGCACAAGCACTTCTTCTTTCCATTTTCGACTATGCCGTTGTAAGCTCTCTGAATCTCATTGAAGCACAACTTGATAAACTTGAGCGACTTCAAAATTTTTGTATAAGATTCATATATGGGCTATGAAGATATGATCCCGTTACAGAATTCCGTCAAAAGCTCAAGTGGCTTCCAATCCGCTCTCGCCGGAATACTCATGTCCTCTTTTTACTGTAGGTACAACATCTTATTCAACCCTAAAGTCCAATTTTATCTCAAAGAACGGTTGAAGTTCCTTCATGACATACATGAAAAATATCTAAGGTCATTTGAAAATTTGTGACTGGAGATGCCACAGGCGCCACAGCATTCCATAAAAAAAATTTGATCCATCTGTTACTGTTCAAGCTGTACGCTTGTGGAAAGTTTTACCAGTTAACATTAGGCGAGCACAACCAATAACTATTTAAAATAAAACAGTCAGTCGTAGGACTGCACGTCAGAAGTGAAAACATAACTTCACAATGTATTTGCATATACACACACACACACACACACACACACACACACACACACACACACACACACACACACACACGCACGCACGTGCACATACACACACACACACACAAGAAGTATAATTGATAAGTATTGGTATTTATAGGTAAAGTACTTAAGGTAAAGTAAGTTAATGTAGAATATCGGTATTTTTTTATATATTTATTAGAAATGACAAATCATTTTTATTTTTGTGTTCTTTTTTTTTAAATACTCCATCAACTGCCACTGTCTCTCCGAATCATTAACCAACGAAAAAAAAAGGAGGTTCTTAATTCGACCGTATATATATATATATATTTTTTGTTTTTTTTTTTTAGCTTTGTTCAGCCCGCTCCGTTATTTATGAACCGATTTTGATTATTCTTTTTTTGTTAGATAGGGTATACCTCAAGGGTGGTCCCATGTCAAGGAAATGCGAATCTGGTGATCTTGATAAAATTGAGAGAAACCCGCGAAAATTGTAGGAACGAATAGTGTTTCTGTTTACTTTTCATTACTCTATCAGGTATTTGCGTTAAGAAATCATCACATCATGTAGCTGAGCTGATGATGAAAAAAATCATCAAATAAATAACAAAACAAAAAATTTAACCGGCGAAAAGAACTAAAAAGCAAAAAATAAATAACTATTAAATTTTTATAAGCTTATTTTGAGTCGGCGCCAAACAACCAACTCTACGTAGGTATAGTTAATCATTTTATTATTTGTTTAGTAGAGTTGGTTGTTTGGCGCCGACTCAAAATAAGATTATAAAAATTTTATAGTTATTTATTTTTTGCTGTTTAGTTCTTTTCGTCGGTTTAATTTTTTGTTAAAAAGATTTTTATTTTGAACCATCCTAAGGTTAGGTGGAAGAAATTGCATCTGGCAATAAGGCCGCCCTTTGTACTTTACATTACGTTTGATATAATTATGTAAATGTATGTTACTTCCATTGTAAAAATAGTGTACAAATAAAGAGTTAACTATCTATCTTTTATCATATCAAGCAATAAATTTAGATTGTGACTGAGTCATATTTCGTGTGTAATATTTTACATTCCTAGTTTAAAATTAGAATTGTGACTCACGAAAGCATCAAGAAACCCTCGATGGGTCTCAGGGAAAGTTAAACAGTTTTGGAACTGTAAAGGAACTCAATCCTAAGAATGTCGGAGGGGCTATAAGTATAAATAAATGCACCACCTTTTTTGCAAAGAGGGAGACAAAAGAGTAAAAACAAAGATAAGACTATTCTAAATATGAAATTACCTTAACTACTTACATCTTACACAGTAGCATCGATCGGTAGGTAGGTATTACATATTTGTACTGCCTACTATATCCATCTTCATCCTATAAACATTACATATATGTATATGATAAGCTTTCTTTCTTAACAATACTTATTTAATTAAATGGCTTATTTGAGGTTATAAAGTCATTTATGTCTTACACAACATTGGAATTCAATAGCAGTAGCTTATGTTTATTTCCTACTTTAAAAATCCAATTCCTAATTTACAATAAATTAGGTACAAAGGTAATTTATCGTATTTTTTATATATAATTTAAATATATAAATACTAATCATGTACTTGAAATCAAATTGCGTATTGTATAAAGCGATTCTAATATTCAACCTGCCACAAGTCATTTCAAAACCTTTCCATAGAATTTCGGTAATTTAATAATGTCAAAGTAGAACTGGACATAATAATATGTAAACTTAATATATAACATAAAATACTAAATATTGTATCTATACTAATATGTAGTAAAGCTAAAAATTGTTTTTTAAAGTTCCATTCCTCAAAAGGAAAAAACTATTATATAAGACTAAGATCGTATCGAGTAAGATGCTGCAATGTTGTACCTACAATAATACTGCACCATACTATTATGTATTCTGTGACTGCATACAAAACAGTGACTTTGAGTTGCAGTACATATACTACGGCGTAATTTAATTCCCATAATCACATACAACACAATGTATAGCATTTTAAATTGATTTCTTGTAAAACGATTAAAAATAATGGTATGCATTGCAATGTAAGAATGGGATTGTGGCATCTTTAGGCCATTCATTTTACACGATACGACGTGTCGTATCATGTAAAATGTACCGTGGTACAGAAACGACAAGTCTCAAAAACGTAACATGTAAATGGAATAATACAAGAAAGAAAATGGCCCTATGCTTCGAAATAGGAATTAGAAATTATTGCGTAATACAAGTTAATGCGCTTTAGGTGATGTGACTCTATAATAATATTACTGTACTTGTGGATGTGACACTCAGCCAGTAAGTAATATGTCATTGTAGTAGCGTAATGGCAGGGCGTCCGACTTGTGATTATGTGATTATGGGTCCCTAAAGCGGACTCTAGACGATCATGCGGCATGACATGCGTTACGTGCTGTCATGCATGCATGACCGTTTAATTGTATTGATTGATGCGAATGACATGGAAACAATTGCCCGCGGCTCGCTTGCATAAAAGTTATTTTTCTAACCCTTCGAGAATAGTACGTGGATGTTATTATGTAGTTTTATGTACCCAACGTCAACGTGTATATACAATATTTCAAGATAATAGACTGCGTAGTCATTTCAAGACAAACGCATTTTTAATATGAAACTAGCTGACCCGACAGACGTTGTCCTATCTTAACTATGAATATTGACTGACAGTTATGTCAAAAGCGCTAAGGTTACATTAGAAAAGTTAAAATGATCGTTAAATTTTCTTAAATTTTCTAACTTTCCGCGAAACTTTCTATATTTTTTCTTTCATAAGAACTTTCTCTTGACAATAACAAACACAAAATAAAAAGAATTAGCGAAATCTGTCCAGCCCTTCCCACGTGATGCCGTGACCAAGGGAAATAGGGATTAATTTTTATACATTATAGATTATAGTAAGTATTAGGTTTTGGCTTTTGTTTCTTCAACTAGATACGTAATTGGAGTGACCATAATAAATCAAAAATATTACTCACAAAACTTTTATGTAAGTAATTTATCAATATAATTGGGACCTGTCATTTCATATTTATCCGGAATAGTATACTTAACTGACGATTTCTTATTTTCCCAAATTATAAGTAGATAAGGCCTTTGGAAGAACGTTGTTTGAATTTATGTATAAAACCGCCAGTCGGCGCAACGCTAAAATAAATCAATTTGATTTGTAGCTTTGTCAGCACCGTCTCGTCATATGTAAAGAAGTTTTATAACGGCGCCATTAAGTTGTGTTATACAATAAGGTTTAAAACCATTATTATGCTACTGGTTGACTCGGATCACGACTGAGTGCGTAATTTAATAAAGGTCCATTATCACACGAGATGCTTATCAAACAACTTCTAGAACGTATTATTATGGAATAATCTTTTAACGTTTTGATATTAATTTAACGGATATTACTGTTAGTTGTCAGTATTAACGAAGTCCTACTACACTGCAAAAAAAAATATTTTTGCCTGTGCTGGAAGGAATTAAAACTTGTTGGTCATTAGGTACAATTCGAGCTACCCGATTGACTAGTACCTCTACCGTATTCAAAGCTTAGACAACATTACTAGCGCAGTGCTGCTGGTAAACACTAAACAGAGCCAAATTCCATGGGAGTAGGGGATTGGGTTAGAAACGCACGTGGCTTTGCCCTCTTTGTTGTTGGATTTCATATGCCTACATGAATGAATGAAGTCTTTATTTGCGAGAACATGGGTACATTTGACAGATATAATAGAAAAAAATAGTTTCACCATATTCAACTTTTCAGTTGTGCAAATGTTTAACATGCAATTTAGACACACTTATTTAAAAAAAAAGAAAAACAATATCAATGAGAATGAAATAAAATGATAACATAATAATTAAGTACACTATTATAATATTAAAATAGAATGCTAGAATACAAAGGATGGGTGTGTCCAATACAGTCCTGTCAAATTTCATCCAAAACCCTTGAAAATATACTACTTAGACACGCAAACACTTAAAATTCAAAGCGTTCGGTGCAATGCCATAAGTTTGCTATTATGTCAAAACGTACATACATATACTCACACCTGTATCTCTGATGGGGTAGGCAGAGGCGTAATAAACACCCATATTTTACCAACTATAATTTTAGTCTGTAATAGAAGACAAGCCTATTGGCGTACACCGGGTACTTCGGGAATTTAAGATGGAAAAATTGGGTGTATATGAAATAAGTGAAATGCGACAGCATATTGAAAGGAAAATGTAGGTAAGAAGAGCAACTAAGGGACGGAAAAGGATATTGTTTATACGGATGGATTCAGATTAACAAAATGCAAGACAAGTGACGCGGTCGTTGGTTGACACTCGATTAAAGACAGAAACGCATAACAAGTCCAATTTATGCCGGATACCCGTCACGCCTACTTACCAAATCTTCCTTGTTTCTATATATATACACTCAGATCGAGTGTGCAACCCTAGGTCAATACTTCGGTGCCGCATTAGTGGGCCATAAAAGCATGGAATATGCATTGCAATTTCTTCTGCCTCTCGACAGAATCTGTATATTGTGTTATAGCCCAAATTTTGGGTTGAATATATGTTTGTTCATAGGGGTTCAGGGTCGCATATTTCGAGCCCTCTAACCTTTTGTGAGAATCCAACTTCGAATCCTTAAAAAATCTCACTAGCAGCAATAAGGTCTAGGACCTGGCCCAGCGACAACCAGACTCGCTCCCCATTACTTTGAACAAAACATGTAGCTGTCTGTGGGAGGATGTGTTTGAGGATGTGTGTGTGTGGATGTGTGAGGATGTGTGTGAGTAAATGTTATAGTATCATTATGTTTAAGCTTTTTTTGGATCAAAGTTCCTTATCGCACCTTACACTTCAAACAATCAGCGGATGGGGAAAAAAGTGTTAGCGCAACCAAAAATGCTTAATTTATTTTATTTACGCCATCTGTGGATTCCGCGCGATACTACTGTTGTATACTAATTATAGTATGTTGTATACAATATTTACTTTATTTTTATACATTTTATTCAATCCATTAAGTAAATATATTTTATGGCGAAAGGAACTTCGTTCCAACTGGGTGTCCGAAGAAATCTCACACTTTTTTTTTGGTTTAGTGTACGTGAGTTTGGGTAAGTGACTACCGCTGCCCATGGATACCTGCAACTCAAGAGTCACAAGTGAGCTGCCGGTCTGACAAGTAAGAATACGCTCTTTTCTAGAAGGTTGGAAGGTCGTATCGGTCTGGAAATACCGCAGGCGACAATTTGTTCCACAGATTGGATGTGCGAGGCAAAAAATATGTGTAATAAAAAATCTTAGAAAAAGTGTGCTGTTAGCCGTGATAAGTAGTAGTTCCAGAAACTTAAAGAAAATAATCAAAAGTTTGAAGTATCAAGTTACATATGTATCAACGATCCAGAAGACAATGGAAACATTTAAATATATATAGAATAACACAGCGTCTCATTGTAGAAGTTTCCTGGAGTTGCGCGGGCGCAATTATAATGCAATCTGTGCAACGGAAGAGCCATCTTGTAATGTTGGCATCTTCATTACTGTGTTGATTTGTATTGTATTCTGTAATGTATTATAGAGGATACAGCTTATTAAGAATTGTAGAAATTGTTTTGTTACATTAATTACGAGGGTTTTTCTAGGACCTGCTATTAAAATATATTCGAAAATAACTCTAAGCAAAGTGTGTGCTACTCAACCAATCATCATAACATTTTGCAAACACGTTGCCAGTGATACAGAAAATAAATAGAAAAATAACTTATACCCGACCGAAGCCGCGGGGAAATACTGGTATAAAATATGTGGCATATCCACTTCCAAAAAACATAATTTAGCGCCATCTAGCGTACTACCCGCACACTAATGATTGAGTCGCGGTCTCCTAGCCTAGTCAGAGGATACCCCCTCGATTAAAACGAGCTGATATTAATCTATAGTCACTTACATATGTTAGGACAATAAGTCATAAGTTGTTTTAATACGCCAAGCTCCATAAATTCACTTATCGTTATCAAGAATTTTATCAGGTGATTGTTAAAATCTGAAGCGGGGGTTGGCATAACGAACGCGGTGAAAGTGATAAGCTTGTGATAACAGATAACAAGACAATGACGTCATGTGTGCTGTGATAACATGTATTGTTATCATAGCGTGTTTAGCTTACTAATATTTTCTTAGAGCAAGGTCGTTTTAGGATTTCGCAAGGTAAAGACACAATTTGTCGAAACGAAAAATAGATGCCAACGAACAGAGAAGTGTTTGTAAAATTTTAATGGTTTTGTTGTAAGATAACCGTGGTCAATGTAATAATGTATTTACGTTAAAACACGTTATTGAATAAATGTAAATAGGTTTTTAGTTATTAAAAATATTTTGTTTAAACGTACTTATGACGTCCATTGTGCGTTGGTGTCAGCCGCTTAGCTCGATTTTAGCACTATTTAAAGTTTTGTCATTTACTTTGAGATCTAAAACAAAAAAAAACAGTTTTAACCATAAACTTAATAGTAGTATATTGAGTTTATGGTTTTAACATAAATTCAACCGACGAAAAAGAATTAAAGAATTATAAACCTTTAAGTCTTGAATATTGAGCTTATTTACATAAAATATCAACTTTTATAAACTAGTTTTGAGTCGGCGCCACATAATAAAATGATTAATTATCTACGTAGAGCCTTCTCTATTTCTACGTTCATATAAAATTTAGATAATTAATCAGTTTGTTGTTTGATGCCGACTCAAAATTAGTTTTTATAAAATTTGATAGTTTAGTAGACTTAAAAGATTTAGGTCCTATTTTTTTGCTTTTTAGTAATCCTTTTCGTTGGTAAAATTTTTATTAAGAAGTTTTTTATTTTATGATTTTTTTATTAATTAATTAACAAATCAAATTCATGATGTGATCATTCCTAAACGCAAACACCTGATTAAGTTATGAAAAGTAAAGAGAAACACTATTCGGGCCCACAATTTTCGAGGTTTTCTTTCAATTTTATCAGAACCCCATCATCAGTTCCTGACTTCCTTAACATGGGACCACCCTTGAGGTATATTTTTTTCCTCGGTTAAATAGGGATCAACAATGAAAAAGTGAGTATAAGAAATAAACTACACACAACAATAAACTACAACAATAAAGTAAACACTAACTTCTTATGTGGGAGAGCCATGCTTCGGCACGTATGGGCCGGCTCGACTCCGCTCGTTACCACGACCTCACAGAAAACCGGCCGTGAAGCAATGCTTGCATTACATTTCGCCGCGTGAGTGAGGTTACCGGAGGCCCTAACCCTTCCCTCTCCTTTATTCCGTCTCCGTCCTTCCCCTCTCCCCCCTCTTCCCACTCTTCCCCTACTCCCACCTTAAAGGGCGGCAACGCACTTGTGACTCTCGAGTTGCAGGTGCCCATAGGCGGCGGTAGTCATTTACCATCAGGTGAACCGTCTGCGCGTTTGATCCCTACAGCATAAAAAAAAACAAACAAACTCATTTAAATATAATAATGAATCAAGTTTATTTCTACAAAAAAAAACTTTTTCGCAATAGGGCCAGCGTGTCGAAATTTTAAGTATCCACTGAATATAGCAAAAAGTCTGTACTTCAACTAAATCTCAACGACAATGGTGGCAATTCTGTTGTTCCCTACACTAAACTAAAATTTCACTAAAAATCTCTTCTTTTAGTCAAGAGATATCGAACATGCTATTCTGTTGTTTCGTTGAATTAAATTTAGTTCTTACTATGACAGCACTAAATTTGATTCTGACATGAGTAAAAGATAAGTACGAGAGTGTTGCTGCAACTCAAAAGTAAAGAATGAATGACAAAGAGTGATAAAATAAAATCTTCTGAAACAACATTTTTAGGTATTTGAATGCCTGTAAATGTTTGTTTACGAACATTATAAATTATGTACCAAACAAAGTATCATATTTCCCGCTCATAGCTTAGTAAATACTGTTTTACTGAGTTCACATAGCTGGCAACCCACCGTAAATTCTTTTTTGTTATCTGTGTAATTAACAGCTAATAATGAATCTGTGCAAGTCAAGCTGACATATCCAAAATAAATATATTCTATTTACTTGTTTATTTTTTCAAAATAAGTCTCGTTATAAATAATAAATCAATCACGATAAAGGATAATAATAGAAAAAAGAGTAACTTGTGAAACGCATCAACAATAACCTAGAAATGGCGAGAGGTAAAAATTATTCATTGTTTTATTTACCAAGTAATATTATTTGTAAAATTGTTTTATTCTTGTTTTTACTGTATTTAACATTAAGACAATTTAGTTTTATTAGTTACAATTTTGTTTTGTACTCGCTTTAATCACATTTTTCACCATGTCAATTCCATTTTTTCAGGTAACAAATCACAACGTAAAGGAATTTCAAGCATGTTTATCGAACTATCTCTACAAACTAAGCTGTGTAATGTAGTAACTGCTGTGACCACTGTACAGTAATGGCAGCATGTAAGTGTTGTTTGTTAAAAGCATAAGTAATTTTCAATAATTTGAGCATAATCATTTCTTCATACTTTTTTGTAATTGTTGTGAAGAGCGTTTGAAGATATACCTTCATGTTCAGGAAGTAATAAGTAAATATTAAAAACAATTAAAATCAGAATTTATACAAAATACATGATATGGTTCAAGTATGTGAAAGGTCTCTTATCTTTATATATATATATTTCTTCTGTACGTGTGTATGTCACTGAACTCCTCCTAAACGGCTGGACCGATTTTAATGAAATTTTTGTGTATCTTCAGGTGGATTCGAGAATGGTTTAGATTTACAATTGGGCCCGGTAGATGGCGCTGCGATAGGGTTACAGGAATAATGACCGATTTTAATGAAAAATTTTTTGTGCCTTCACGTGGATTCGAGAATGGTTTAGATTTACAATTGGACCCAGTAGATGACGCTGCGATAGGGATAGATAGGAAAATTTGAACAGTTACCATCAATGTAAGCTTGCATAATTCCATAGAAAAAGGTTTCTTGAATTTTTTTCTAAATGTATCATACTGCTACTTAAAAACAATATTATGAGATCGGTAGTTCCCAGATTGGTCTTGTACATTTGTTCAATTGAATGACATAGCTCTAGCACTTCCTCATATCATAATATACTTATACCTTGTGATTTATTTTTGTCTAGATTTGGAGTGTATGGGTGGTAAAAGTGAAGACAAAGGAGGGTAACATCTGTGATTCAATAAGGGCAACAGAAGAAGGACTAACTGGATCTCAGCTTAAAGATAGAGTGAAAGCTACTAGATATCATAGGGACTGCCTCCATTCCAGGATTTCTTGTTGAGTTGATTATATCATGTTAAAATTTTTAACTATTATTTGTTAATGTTAATTGTGGATTATATTAGTAATAAAAAACAAAGCTTTAATTAAAATAACATTTACTAGCAGTTTAATTTAAATGTGTTTGAATCGGTTCTTCCTGAATATGCCATGCCTGTATCAAGAAACCTTGGTCCTCTTTGCAAAATATTAGAATCATGATTCTCCTCATCCACATCATTTTCATTATCATCTGGAAATATAGAAATACAATAATTATAATTTTGTTTTAAAAAAATAATCTAAATTAGAGTTTTATTCCATTGAAGGCATCAAAAACATGGTAAAGAGGGTGCAACATCCTAAAATGATTATTACAGTTTGCTCTGGCTGGTAATGAAGGCAGCGATAGCAATGTAGACAATTAAATTTATTTTTGAGCCGTCCATTACACATTTCCAAATTATTTTTTGACTAGCATAACAATTATTGAAGGCAAGGTAGTATGTAACGCCATAAAACTACTCAGAAAACAAACAACAGAAGTTTACCCAGATACTGCTCGTACTGAAGCTATGCCCAAAGATGGACTGTACTACCGTTTCTTCTGAAGTAATTACCCAGATACTGCCAGTAATGAAGCTAAGCCCTAAAATGGACTATGCTAGCGTGCCCTTCTGAAGTAATTTTCAACATCCAAGTAAGTGTAGCCACGGCCAACAGCTAGTATAATAATAATCAACATTAATCTCATTCAATATAGGCACAGATAAGATTATAGGTTGCAGTAAATTTAAATTTAGTATTTACAAAGGTAGTTTATTATTTTGAAGCCGGTGGAAGTATGTTAATTACAGTTAATCAATCAATTAGCCTATTGTAGTCCACTTTTGGATATAGGCCTCTCACCCGCATCCAGTCTATCCCAGCTACCTTGTTATTATTACAGTTTATTATAATAGTGATTATTATAAGAAAAAAAATATATGCAAAAATGTTTTGTGTTAACTTTTCCACTATTATATCTGATGTTTTTTCAAAAGGTTGACTGAGTGCAATTAAATTGTCCTGCCCTACAGGAGCTTGGTAACTTCCCTGGGTAAAAAAGGGAGTGCAAATAAAACTTGAAAAATATCATATAGGTATACTTTACTAGATTATATAATTTTACCTCTATCTACTTACATATGAGTAGGTACACCAAGTTTGTATTATGGGGCAAACCTTTCGATGTATAGGAGACGAAGCCTTTATCGAGATAATTTAGTAAATGAAAGCTCTAGATCTAAAAGTTTCTTTCCTGTGCCATTACAAACGGATTGGAATTGTCTCGTATCTTTTCCAAGCGTATTCTCTTTTGATAGCTTAGAAATCTAAAAATAATATATTTTTAATATCAGATTAAACGGTTATGATTTGATGATTATTTATATATAAACAATAAGCACTCTTAATAAATAATGAATTTAAAATATACATACCTTTCTGCCAAAGCGAACAAAGCCATAGATAACCAAAGGTAAAATCACATATTCTGTATTCATCATGTAAAAAAATAAATTATTAATTTACTTTATATCCAAAAATTCGAAGATTTTTATATCACTTAAATTTAGACGGCATGTATTTATATGACGCCTAATTTTAGTGTGACGTTTCTAATTTTAGTCAATTTTAGACGTTTAGAACGTACAACAGAATAGCAAAGCAGTCAATTTGGACCAAGTTGAGTAACTCAACCAATTTCAGTGCTGTCAAACTAAAATTAGTCTAGTCCTACGTTTTCAGAATACGAAACGTAATTTGACAGGACTAAACAAAATTTTAGTGATTTTTAGTCTAGTTTGGTGAGTTTTGTAACAACAGAATTGGCAACAATAACTCATTGGTCTCCAAATCAGCCAACCGAGAGCGCCGAAAGCAACAGATAAAAGCAGTAATGTGTTTGTTTGTGTTTGTATTAGCTATAATAAAATGCCGTATATGTCTGGACTATCTTAAAAATGTTTGATGACAACGGATGGCACAGCCAACTTACTTTTAAAATAGGAAGAATATAACTTGAAGAAAATTACTATGGGTATGTTCCGATATATACTGCTAGCACTGTTCAGTGCTCTTACTGGGGAGAAATTCGTTCCGTTATAGACTGACAGTATACTGCCGCAATATCGTAGTGAAATATAGGACGTCATAAATCGTCGCCATTTTTGTACTGTGAGCACTGGCGTTTTCGAGGTAAGGTGCTTTCAGTGCTTTGATCAATTGATCAACAGCGTCCAGAAATTTAACGGCTTGCACCATTGATAACTATAATTATTAATGAATATCATTGTTCATCACTTTTACTTTTACTTGAAAACAATATTTTCTTTTAATAAAAAGTATACTTACTTTTATTATGCGATTAATTCAAATTAACAACTGACTTGAATATTCAATTTTTAAATATAAGCACATTCAAAAAATATTTTTTTCTGTTGAATTATCACGTCAAAACAGCGCCAAAAGACATATATGACAGTTTACTGGACTGGGTTCCGTTTTAAACAGTAAACAGTATAGCTAACTATAAACTACTATAAAGGAACGGCTTCGCAGTATACTAAATTGACGTCACACCTTACAGTGCTCGCAGTGCATATCGGAACATACACTATAATCCATAACTGGTACTTCTCTTTTAAGAACAACTTGTCCAAAGGTCTTAGATAGTCTTAGAGAGTCTAAGTAAGATTTTTCCTTCTTACAAATAAACTGAACAGGAGTTTTTTTTTTTTAATAACTTGACACACACGGTCGTCCGATCCCAAACTAGGCAGAGCCTGTACTATGGCAATCAGACTGCTGATAAACATACTTATATATCTCTAAAAACATACATATCACTACATATTATAAAACGAAGTCCCCCGCCGCGTCTGTCTGTCTGTCTGTCTGTTCGTGATAAACGCAAAAACTACTGAACGGATTTTCATGCGGTTTTCACCAATATATAGAGAGATTCATGAGGAAGGTTTAGAAATATAATTTGTTAAGATTTTGTGTAAATTTGTTGAAATATGAAGATGATTGTTGAAGATGTCTCTGCTACCCGTGCGAAGCCGGGGCGGGTTGCTAGTATCAGTATAGATAGATAAAGTAGATACTGAGAAAAAATACTTGTTTGAAATATAAGTAATAAAAATATTTCTGGCCAACCTCTGATCAATTTTCAAGGCAATTTCACTTTATTACACACTAGCTGCACCCCGCGGTTTCACCCGCGTAAGTCCCGATGCCGTGGGGATATCGGGATAAAAAGTAGCCTATATGTTAATCCAGGTCTCCAGCTATCTACATACCAAGTTTCATTGCAATTGGTTCAGTAGTTTTTGCGTGAAAGAGCAACAAACATCCGTACATCCATACATCCTCGCAAACTTTCACGTTTAAAATATTAATAGAACCAGCCTTTCCCCACAATTTCACCTGTTTTTATGATCACTGCTCCGCCCCCAAGGGTCGTAGCGTGATGTTACATACCCTATAGCCTTTCTGAATTAACACTTCACTACATATTATAAAACAAAGTCCCCCGCCGCGTCTGTCTGTCTGTCTGTTCGCGATAAACTGAAAAACTACTAAACGGATTTTCTTTTCAGGCGGTTTTCACTAATAGACAGAGTGATTCATGAGGAAGGTTTAGGTGTTTAATTTGTTAAAATTTTGTGTAAATTGATTAAAATATGTTGATGATTGTTGAAGATGTCTCTGCCCCGCTAGTTATATAATAAAACAATCTCGTTCACGAAGGATTAACTTAATTGTTATATTTTCAAGTTCCTAGTCTTTAAATTGAAAATAAATATCTTTAAAAAAAGTATCACCTACTTCGCCTCAGAATACCCAAATCGCTTCAAGTGTGCCTTTAAAATTTGATTTGATTTGATTTGATTTGAAGAGTTCCCTTGATTTCTCCAGGATCCAATTATCAGATCTTGACCTGATGACCATGGGACCACCTGGGAAGTATACCCTTTCAAACAAAAGAAGAAGTTTTCAAATCGGTCCAGGCGTCTTTGAGTAATCAGTAAAAAAATATATATATACAGTGGAACATAGAACCTCCTCCTTTTTTAAAGTCGGTTAATAATCTTTTATTTAAAAAAAGTAAAGGGGTACTTACAACAGGGTCTACATTATGTATATTGTATAATATGTATCTTACACAACTGATTACGTTACATGTTTTGAAAAAATATGCCATGGATACGAACATTCTTTACAAAGTTTACTTGGCGGGTCTACTACCTCAGCCGTATCTCTTTCGCCAGCAATGATCATCTCTGTTTGTACTTTTTGAATGACGGAATGTTTCTTTAATCTTATTTACGTACAATTAGAAAGCTTATCTCTTATACAACTGACGACATCTAAACCAAATATTATGAACGTTTTAATTTTTTTCAGACTGTCTAATTGATTACTTGTCCTATGTTTTCCTTCGCTTCTAAAGTCCTCGGTTCTATTCCCGAGTCTCAGAAGAAGAGTATGCAGCGCGACGTCTGAAAAAGTGTGTATCTTTAATTGTAAATTGGCCTTACATTAACAAAAAAATAGGCAGTCATGGGACTGCCGACAGAAGTGAAAACTTAAACGATACGACGAACTTAAAACGTCACATTAGGAGGTTGGTGACATTAATTAATAAGGAGCTGATAGAACTCAATGTTTAGATTAGCGCCCTCTAATTGATTTATATATGTATTATTAGCGTGACGGTCACGAGTTCAGTGCTGGTATGGGGAAAGCCCATAGCAAAAGTGCACAAACGTGCCTAAAGAAGTTTTCACTTCAAAAAAATGCGTTTTGCGTCCATTACGCGAGTCCTAAAATATAGATAGATAGATACAACATTCTTAATTGTACAACACTAATAAGTAATAACTTACAGTTGAAAATGTCTTCAAACTCTGACCACCTAATAAACAGCACATGGCTGTGTTGTTGAATGCAAGAGGACTTGTTCAGCTTCCCGTTCAGATAAAGGCGCACGGATTACATGCCATCACCGTCGCGATCAAAAAGACAAATTGTTAACATGAAAACGGCTGTGACCTTTGCTTATAGCTTCAGGAACACACAGGTATGTGAACAGAATGAACCGCTAATGAGGATTTAACAGAGGCCTTTAAGTCTGCGTTTATAATCTTCTAGAACTTCGTGATTATACCAACATGAAAGAGAGTGAAGTTTTCTGTCAATATGTAGTAGGCCCTATGTTATAAGTGACATTTATATTCTGTGCTTTATTAACTATTGACAAAAAAGCAAAGTATTACCTGTCTTTGTAAGAACACTATTTAAAATTCAACTACAGCAACAAATCATTATATCCCCTCATCTAATCTGGCCATCTGACCGGTGACCTCTTAAGGTCATCGACACTTGACCGAAAGATATTAAAGGTACATGTATAATGTAGTATGGATATTGGTCTTTAGATTAAAATCAGTTTAAAAGTCTACGTCAATCATCTTCTGGCTTTTGCACTGACGTTGTTTCATAATTCTGTTGCCAATAGACGCTGTCTTAAACACACCTTTTTTTTAAATAATGGTGAAGGGGTATATCGAAAATACGACATGGAACCGACTTAAATCGAATAGTACACATGATTCCGGCTCTGGTATATTACAGGACCTCAGAAAGCACCTATAACCTAGGAAGGAAATCCTATGGAACCATGGTGAACCTTGGCCGCTTGTTGAACAGTACACCGCGAGTTTCTTCAACTTTGACCACCTATTCAACAGCATGGCTGTTTTGTTGAATGCAAGGGGACGTGCTGACCGTCCCGTTGAGAGAAAGGCGCCCGGAATACGTGTCATCACAGTCGCGACCCTAAACACGAATTGTCAACATCAAAAGGAAAAAGCATGTATATAACTTAAGCTCAACTATCTAATAATTGGACTTCACTTCCAGCGATCTTTTCAGTTTTCGGGCATTTTTAAGCTTTTTGATAATAATAATAACTTGACACATCTCACACACGGCCGTCTGATCCCAAACTAGGCAGAGCCTGTACTATGGTAACCGGACTGCTGATAAACATACTTATATATTTCTAAATACATACATATTATAGATAAATTACACCCAGACACAGAACAAATGATCATGCTCATCACACAATTATTTGTCCTGGGTGGGAATCGAACCCACGACCTCTGGCTTAGCAGTCAGGGTCACTAACCACTAGACCAACAGGCCAGTCTTTGCATTAGCGCATGTAATATTTTCTCCTTCGTCTTCGCTTTATAGTACCTTTACTTTCTTTTATAGTACCTGTATCTAGTAAAAACGCATTATAGTTATGTTATACGCATTATACGGTTTACTGATTGATACCTACCATGATTTTAAACATCTATTATTTTTTATTTCGAAACACCACGAAATAGATATTTACAGATGAAGTATCTAGTAAATTATTAGTCTTATTACCTGGTTAATTTGTAATAGTCAGCAGATCTACGGAAAATCCATTGACGCATTTTGGTGTTAAATTGGCCTTACTTTAACAAAAAATAGGGTATAAAAAACTTCACAGATAATGCTGATGTATGCAACCAAGCAAATACGTTATACTGTACGATTTAAGTGTAATAAATACTAAGTATTGTGAAATGGACATTTCTATGGAAAAAATAATAATATTATTTATCCTCGACACGGCCTATATAGTGAGGAGGTTCCTGTCTTTGGAGCCCTAACCACCGGTGTCTTGGTCCCTGTACCCGACGTCCGTGGTCTACTATTTTTTATATTTTAAATACATAGTTTGTTACATACATATTTAAGAATGTAATATATAAGTTTAAGTTTAATAAAGAGAAATAATAATATTAACATTTTTTGTACTGAGTTTCATTTAAAAAGTTCCATAATTCGCTCATCTCAAAAACCGATAATGCGTGTATCAACCTCAGACTTTTCAACTGATAGTATAAAATAATAACTATTATATAGGTATACTTGTTTATTACTACGCGTACCAGATTTAAAAACAGTTGTTATAAACAATACAACTATGGGTACTTATTTGCATTGCATAGGAAAACTGAGTATCATTTAAATAAATATTCGTCGTGGCATTCCTTAATAACGTACGTGCCTTGAACAGTGACGGTCAGTAATATTGTCATTAGCAGTAGGAAGAATCGGAAGGAACCATTTCAGATGCATGTCAATAAGATACTTAGGTCGCGATCAAGACCTTTAGATCATATTTGAAGAAGAAGGATAATATCTTTATGTCGTGTGGCGCTCTAGGGAGTTAAGTGATATGAATACCTATCATCTGTTTTATTTTTTTGAAATGAAAACTTCTTTGGACACGTTTGTGCACTTTTGCTATGGGGAAAAAGCACTGAACTCGTGACCGTCACGCTAATAATACATATATAGATCCACTAGATGGCGCTAATCTAAACATTGAGTACTGTCAGCTCCTTATTAATTAACGTCACCAACCTGCTAATGTGAAGTTTAAAGTTCGTCGTTTCGTTTAAGTTTCCACTTTTGTCGGCAGTCCAATGACTGCCTATTTTTTTTATCTAAAAGTAGTCTCCTAAGAAACCAAACGATCTTTTGGGATATTTACATACTACAACCATCCCAGGGGTTGTGGTAATCGCTGGCTAATCGGTCTTCCATAAATGTATATGTATATCACTTTATGATAAGAACTTCTGTTGGAGATAGGAGGAGAGCAGGTTTATACTCGGAAAAGTCTTGACAAGGAAAGTCACTTTTTGTTCGATAAGTAGCAGTAGAGCGCATAATACCTACTCGAAGGTAAGGAGCAGTGGCGTAGCGTGCCTTGGAGGGGCCCTGTATCAAAATTAGTTGGGGGGCCCAAATGAAGGGTAAAGATTTCTGACAAAAGAAACAAAAATGCTTTAAACGGGGGAATCCCGCAATAACCGATGTAGGATGTTGCCAACTTTTAGGCGCTCGCTTAACCCGGGAAAAAAAGAGATTGCTTTTTTGACTTTTGTCATTTCTGAAGTGAAAACTATAGGCACGTATGACAGTTTTTTTATATGTTTTTTTTCCGGGAAGCACGAGATTAAGTGACAATGTGGATGACATTTTCCTAATTTTTGCTTACACACGTTAGGGGCCTCTGTAGCCCGGGGGCCCCGTATCATTGATACGGCTGATACGGCGGTAGCTACGCCCCTGGTAAGGAGGTACCACCTATATATACACCTCCACCTAAAAGACCCGTGTGTGTTGTGTTTTGTGAATTTGAGCACAAATAAGTATTTTGCGTAAATAGAATGTGTTAAAAAAAACCATTGATTTTTAACTAATGTTCAAAAATTCATAAAATTCTTAAAACATTTCTAAAGAAATAATAAACAGGCTAACGTACGATTTATATAACTTTTTCATGTTTTCGCTCATATTGTATTAATTTACATTTTGATTTTATTTATTTATTATTCTTTCGGTCCTTAAGCGCATAAATACAGATAAAAAATAATTAGCTGAGAACATAATTAATCAAATAAGATTATTTGACTTTTTTTATTAATTCAATACAAAAATTATTGTAAGTTTTTAAATCATATTTGTAGTCGTAATTAAATGTTGTTTTTTTTTCTTGGAATCAATCATCGTCATTATTTTCATTTACGAACATAATATTATTGTGTAAACATATTAATTAGGTAATAATATAATACAACGAACGAAACAATAAATTATCTCTATAAATTACTTTGAATATCATTACAGCGTTTAATCATTTGTGCATATATTTCTTTTTATGGAAAGAGAACACAAATGACATACGACTGATACGACAATTTGCTGTCGTACCAGTAATAATTATTGTAGGAAGTGGCTAATTACAGTGTTTACATATAATAATAATGATACTTTATTTCTTCTTCCACGAGTAAAACTTTGGTACATTATTTTAGCTAACATTGTTATGAGTTTAAATACTGTATGATGTAAATTGCTAGTATTTGTGGGAGTGAAGAGCCCAAAATCGGAAAACCTGGTCTCTGTGCGAACTAAGTAAACTGTCCAGTTTGTAGGTCACAAGCACCAGTCATAAACAGGAAGCATGTTGCCTGACCTCTGCCTTGGCAGTGGCGTATGCGTTTGCGCATCTACAACACCATAATCTAAGTTTGATATACACGATTTCAATGATGACAAGATCTTCTTCTAATTACACTTTTATCACACTCAAGTAAATTATACTGCCTCGTTGTTTTCTTATATGTATTTGGTCTTGGCTTCAATTACCGGTGCTTCAAAGAAATTCTCTGTAGCAGCTAAGACTAGTTATTTCAGTAATCAGGTATACCGTCAGCACAACGGACACGAGTGAACGACTATACGTTATTGTTACGTAAAAGATACACGCAACATATAACAGATAATGTGTGAACATGTTCTGATAATATCAGACTTGAGTTACATTTCCCTGTCATGTACTTTTATGTGACTATTTCTAGGTAATATTTTACGAGACAGTATCATAGACTAGACTATTCATTCGTAGGAATAAGAGTATTTACAAAATTAAATACGGTATGATGTGATAAATTATTAAAAAAGTGCACCAATAACGAATGTTACAATTTAAAAAAATATTTTTATTCGGAATTCAAATTTGGAATGCGTTAACATAATATTGTATAATTTCAACTCAACAACTGTGCCGTTCCGTGAATGTTACGTTAAAGAGTTGAATTGCAGGAGTTGTCTTGAGTTCTTCAAAACCCTTAAAACCAAACACACATCAATCAAACATTTTACGATTGAAGAGCACTCCAACAATAAAGATGTTAAAGATTCGGATTTGACCTCCTTGACTCCTGAACCTACAAATATTAGCCGATATGGACGGAAACTCGTCGTTCAAAGATCATTTAAGAGAGAGACTCTTCGATATATCTGTGGTATAGATATCCAGTAGATCTGTGGGTCAAACTACCGCTGGATTTTCAAAGTCCTTATAGACAAACAAGACTGGCAAAAGATTCATTCAACACCTTTGACCGCTTAAAGCGTAGCTCCCGGTGCGATAGCTTGCAAATATGCAGGGTAATTATAATGCTCTGATTTACTTTTCTATTGTCTTTTTATCATAACTTTAATACCTGCATATTTCTAACAAAATTATAAGCTATGGTATATTTCTCATAGTTTTAAAAATTATCTGTGGTTTATTGACAAAGACACGTAAGCCAAGAATCTCTCAGTATAAAACCTCCTTGACATAACCTTATTAGTAACCAGTCTCATTATAATATAAAAATAATAACTGGCCATAACACACAGTTCAGACAGCCTTTAGATTACATTTCCTCGATTCTCGGAAGATCTCAGTACAGATTAGCTGGACGATTATATGCCAGAATAGAAAAAAAATAAACCCAGGTTCTTTTCCACTGATGGACAATGACGTCAGATTAATATTAATTGTGATGCTATTACAGAACCATCTAGTACACGTTATTGTGTTCGTTTCACACGCATTTCGGTAAAGTAGTTTTTGTTTCAATTCATATACTTAGTAGGGTAAAAAATATGGTTATGAGTTTCGGAAACTGTATCAACTCTCAATACTCAACCACCAGATCTCTAGTTATCTATATATATAAAAATTAATCCCTATTTCCCTTGGTCACGGCCTCACGCG
Source organism: Euplagia quadripunctaria (assembly GCA_963859945.1). Lineage (NCBI taxonomy): Eukaryota > Metazoa > Arthropoda > Insecta > Lepidoptera > Erebidae > Euplagia > Euplagia quadripunctaria. Next base: position 5,830,141 of record OY982560.1, on the reverse strand, counting down.
TGAACGGTTGATTTCGCTAATTATTTTTTTGCGTTTGTTACTGTCAGGAGAAGGTTCTTATGAAAGAAAAAATTAAGAAACTTACGCAGATAATTAGAAAATTTAAGAAAACTTAACGAGGAACTTACGCGGTTGAAATCGCAGCTAGTATTTAATAAATGTCATCAATAGAGACTCCATCGCGATTATATTTATAAGATGCGATACCTTTTTATCCGACTTTTTTTTACGGTGGACTGATGACATCTCAGCGACGTCTCCGAGAAATACGAGTTTCGAACTATCCGCAGTCCATATTCATCATTTTTTTTAGCAGTCTCTTTACTTCGACACACAAGTCACAACGCTTACGACGTCCGTTGGGTGAAAAAAAATTAGAAAAACGTTGAATGCTGCTGTGAATTTTTATGCTCTTTAATCGTCTATACTCCTTAGGTACATTTGGAATTCTAATTTCAAACCTAGGCAAAGACAAAACTCAGCTCAGTTTGTTAATTGACTTATTTTGTTTAGATATTATTGACGACCATTAGTGTCATCAATAATATTTAAACAAAATAAGTCTTGTACATCAATAAAAAATGGAAAAATGGTTTTGCTTATACATTTAGCTTTATTTTCAATAATTTCGAATTTTGACACCACACTCGATACCATTATAGATATGTAGCAAACACAACACAGTTCAGTATTTTTTCTTCTCTGTTGTAAATTAATTTTTTTGCGAGCTTTGTGTTGTCAGTAAAAAAAATTGGAAACAGTTTTCTTACCTTTCCTTTGACGGAGAGAATTACAGCTGAATTTTGACTTCTAGTCGACTAATAGTTTATATACATAGTTGCATATATATCTAGTTATCAAAACGAATTTAGTCGTTTATCAGTGTACTTATTAAAATTTGAAATAGTAAATTGTACTTTCTACTGTTTAGCTAATATAGTTACAATTCTGTGTGGCTATAAGGTTTATTATAGACTAATTATTAAAGACTGGCCTGTTGGCCTAGTGGTTAGTGACCCTGGCTGCTATGCCATAGGTCGTGGGTTCGATTCCCACCCTAGTCTGGGTGTTCTTTGTGTCCGTTGTTTGTATGTTTGTAAAGGCCCCGCGACACAGGAGTAATTCCTAATGCGGGAGTTGTCTCTTAAAAAAAAAAAAAAAAAATTATCGCGCTATTTATGTTGTTGTCGCTCTGGAATATAGGTGATATTCCCCCTACATCACTCTCACTATAAACTATTCGCAGCGAATCCTAACTAATATTAAAGATCCTAATGTGGGTTTGTTTGTTACTTTTTAATGCCTTAACTACTCAACCGATCATCATGAAATTACAAACACATTGTCAGGAGTACAGAAAAGGGCTTAGAGTACCTTTCATCTAGAACAGAAAGAATACTGTTCCCGAGGGATATAAAAATAACTTAATGCGAGCAAAGCTGCAGGGTAAAGCAAGTAAAATAAAATTGCTGTACTACAACATAGCATAGCTGTATACAACTAGCTTTTTAAGGAGTCGTCCATTAATCACGTGATGTTTTTTTAGCAACTTTTATCCCCCCTGGTGATACGTGGTGAGGTTGTAGACTAACCCACTCTCCCTCCTAGCCAAAATCACGTGTAGTTTTTTAAGTTCAAAATATATTTAAAAATGTATCTTTAAATACAGATATAATTTTGCGTTCTTCGAAAAAATAAATACACGTATATCTTACTACACCCCCCACCCCCCTTTCGAGCCTCACGTAACTAATGGACAATTCCTTAACATGTAGGTACTTGACATAATTTCTCTCAGTAAAATCGTGTCTTCGTACGTAGTATAAGCGACTTGCGATCAAGTGGTTGCAGATTCGAACCCCACCCAGTGCACTACCGACGTGAACCCACTCCTAACACAAGCATTTAGCTTAGCTGGAGGGGTTAACAAGAATACTAGTAATGTGTGACCCACGTTACTAGTATTTTTAAACAAAAAAAAAATGTACAGAATGTATCTGATAATGGAACACTTACTTAAGTCACTGAAAAGGGGCCGTCCATTAATCACGCGATGTTTTTAGCAACTTTTTAACCTTCCCTCCCCGCTGGTGATACGTGGTGAGGTTTTAGACTAATCCCACCCCCCTAGCCAATACCACGTGTATTTTTTACCAGAAATCAGAATATTATCGTTAAATACAGACATAATAGCGCGTTTTACGAAAAAGTAAATACACGTGATAACTCACTACACCCCCCTCCCCTTGTGATATTTCGTGTTTTTTCCGAACCATTTTTTTTTATGCCGTTTGTTTCGTTTTCTTATGACGATATCACGTAAAATTATCGTCCGTAAACCGACTTTACAGACAACCAATTTTTATTTTTTTACTTTATAGCCCATATTGTTTAAAATGTTTAGCTTTTCTTCTACATATAAACTTTAATTATTCCAAATTCAAGTCTTAAAAAAATGCATACAAAGAATATACGTATTAATATATAGAATTAGTTAGCGAGATGATTACTTAAACCACAGATAACATAATACTATACTAGTACTTAAACCATTCCGCCATAAGTGCAATCATTTAATAATATGTATAAAATAACCACAGGAGGCCCTCAGGGACACAGATCCAATTAGCAAGAACTAGTACTTGCATTAACAATCGATCAAAATATGAATCACAATAACATGCCTCGCATATCACTTACAATTACTAGAATATGTAAGAAAAACAAGTTAAGACATTATTAGGAATAACATTACACAAGACTGTAAAGCTCATTCCTTTGTTTTGGAGCCACGTAATGCTTTGAAAACAAGCTTATATCTGTTTCTCTTGAAGTCCTGGGAGGTATTCGAATACTAGGAAATGTTGATGAGAGTTCTCTTAACTTTGGACTTTGTGCCTACGTACTTACTGAATGCGTTTTCCGTGAAATGTGATTTAATAAATGCAGTAAACACAGATCATCGCATTTGAAATTTATATTATAACCTAGTACTAGCTTGCCGCCCACGTAATTTGCAATTTGCACGCCCTAAGTAATTTGCAATAAAAAAACATTGTGACTATAAATTGAGATAAAAACTATCCTATCTCTCAAGTTGGACCAAAATGCACATTATGCAAAATTACATTAAATCGGTTCATAAGTTTAGGAGTTTATCGCAAACAACGTGACACGAAATTTTTACATATAAAGAAGATATCTAAATGTATATATATTTTATAATACAATGAGAATAGGGTGCAATTTAAAATAATTATAAACCGGACAAGTGCGAGTCTGAGTCGCCCACCGAGGGTTCCGTAAGCAAACAAACCTGTACTTGTATGTCCATCTCGGGAATCAATTCTCGAAGACTTTTGCCCGTCTTTTTAGAAAGAAAAACTAACTTTGCGATTGCGATGTACGACAAAGTCAACAATCCAACCGCAATATTTGTTTATAATCACAAAATCTATTTTTTAATGTGATATAACAATAAATTAACGAATTTCGGATTTTTTCCTTTACTTGTGCTGTCAGACCTTGCTTCTTACCAAATTTCATGATTTTAGGGCAATGGGAAGTACACTATAGGTTTTGATTTACCTGCGAAATGTTCAAATTTGGTCAAATATAAGGCTTAAGTAGCCGTATCTTCTGATTGCGTTGACTTAGAAGCTTGATTTTCTTACAGCTTTAAGAGACCACAGACTTATGTATTTGGTATTAATTTCGATTTGATGCGTCCACGGATTCCTGAGAAAAAGAGTCTTGACAGACAGACAGACGGACAACAAAGAGATCCTATAAGGGTTTCTTTTTTCTTTTTGAGGAACGGAACCCTAAAAATCCAGTACGTACTAAGTTTTAACTTTTAGTGAAAATACCGTCATATTGTCACATTTTTAGTACATATGTTTTTGTGATTTTTTGTTTTCCTCACTTTATTTCTTCTGTTATAAAATGTAAGTATGAGTAGAAATGAAATCCATTATTGACAAAATAATTGATTTCATTCGAATTTCGACCATGGTTTATTTCATTGGCCAATATTACTTAACCTGTCATTGTACCATGACGGGACAAAATATATACTGGACACCTATAGCTTTATGTACCCGTGTTTGCAATTTTTTTAAACTTTATAGCAAATATTGTTTAAAAATTTTAGCTTCTTGCACTTGTTCTATATATAAACTGTAAATATTCCAAAATTCACGTTACAACTTTTGCGAAATTTTCTAAAAAGTACAAAAAATTCTCTTCACGTATTAATATAATGATCATCAATTACCTATACTCAAACGCCTTTGACAAACGAATAGCAGGCCCCATTACTTTGCAGCACTGCATATCTTGCTATGTGTAGGCCTGCCATCACTTAAATTGCCGACGCCGGACAAAAACTTAAAAAAATCCGGACACATGGGTGAAATCGAGATACATTCCCGGACCTTAAAAAAACGCCGATTCCATTAAAATTTTTAGCTTGTTAACGATTCATGTAAAAATTATAATTGTCCCATGGCACAGAGTGTCCGGGTTTTACCCCCCAGCTATGTGTCATTTAATCGCAACATTTAACGCCTTATATGTTGTAGGTATTTAGAAACCTAAATATGGTTAATCTAAAGCTAAAAGATAAAAAAGAGGTGTTAAGGTATATTTTGTTTTTTTTTTGGTAACCCTCAAGAGATACCAAGACATAAGGATACTAATCAGTAATAAACTTTGAGCTTTTCGATTACGATTCGACTTACTACAAAGAGGAAAGCTTTTGGACACATTTAGCATATTTCAATTTGTTTTTTGCACCCTGAGGAGTTTTAAAGAATACCAGTACAATAAAAATGTATTTAATATTTACACTTATTTAAGGGAGGCTCGCGGGTAAGTGGTAACCGAGTAGGTTGGCACATTGCGAGGTTAAGTACTACTAGCCAGGTCAGCCCTGCGTGCCTCGGAGAGCACGTTAAGCCGTCCGTTGGTCCCGGCTGCCATGCGAACATCTGTGGCATTCGTTACGGGTAGTTGGAGATCTAATAAAAAAAAAGTTCGATAACTTGTCTAACAACTTCGATATCGCCTAGTACTTGGGTTGTGGAGGTCTGTGGCAGTCGCTTCAGGTAAAATATCAAAGTTCGGTGGTTTCGTAAAGCGGACCCCAACTTAGTTGCGAAAAGGCTCGGAGGATGATAAGGATGATGATTTACACGTATTAAATGTAGGTAGGTATAAATGACACATAATTAAAAAACAAAGTATAACCTTTTTTAACCGACTTCAAAAAAGGAGGAAGTTCTCAATTCGATTGTATGTTTTTTTTTTTATGTTTGTTACCTCAGAACTTTCGACTGGGTGAACCGATTTTGATGATTCTTTTTTTATTTGATAGCTGGTGCTTCCCGTGTGGTCCCATTTCAATTTGGTCCAGTTCTGACAATGGCATCCATGAGAAAACCATATATAAGTCTTTTATGGAATAGTTTTTTTTGTTGAAGTCGGTTTTTTTTTAATAATTATTAACTAACCTTATTAAAGTAACTTTAGCTTACATCTACATACAAATAGTTATGCAACTTAGATCAATAAATGCCAATAACAAGCTTCCACAATTAGTTTGCAATATGATGGTATAGTTCTGTCACAGGTAGTATCACAATTAGTTATGAGAAACAGTACTTAACATATGGTTTCACAAAATTGAGTGTCAGAAAAAAAGAAAAAAAAACGGCTACTTCCGACGCCCTGGCCATTATATATGCTACCGCCGCACCCGTACACGTTTTCGCTAGTAATTCAAAAGACATCACTTCGAGATATTTCTAGCTCGATGCAATCACGACAACTTCAGTTACTAGATTCATTTTGGTACGTTTCCTCTTATGAATACATAGGTTTAAACGAGTTTCGCGAGCAAGCTAGCAAATAAAATCTATTGCAAATTATTTTTATAAGCTCATATGCGAGACATTTTAACATGAATGCACCGATAAATCTCCCCAATATAGAATAGAAACTGTCTGAAGTGAAGAACAGATCGACGTCCCAAATATAAAAATAGAACAACGTAACAGTCCACCGTGCGCCGGCTTTCAACGTCTAACCTAAAAGAAAATTGTCGCTATTAATTTTCTGTGTATCATTATACGAACAAGAAATGTCTCAAGAAAAGGACGGATTCTTCAAAAAGTTCCATGAAACAATAACCAACTCTTTGGATGACGTGACGAAAAACAATTTCGCCAATTTAGAATCCAACACAAAGCGTGTCTCCTACTTGTGCAGTCTACCGATCGTCAAAAACTATGATTTAACTGACGATTTACAAAAATGCCAGACAGGCGGCGATTTTCCAGTGAAAAAAGACTTAGAAAAAGCGCGCCATTTGAAGGATCAGGCAAACAAAGCCGTGCAGAAAGGGGATTGGGCAAATGCAATGCAATTGTACAGCCAAAGCATGATTTACATGCCGGAGAAAGAAAGTAAGTTCATAGCTAGTAGCTTCAATGTAAAAGGTCAGGCTGAGTAAACAAATAGTTACAAGTGTTACTAACATTCCACGATGGGCTCTTAGTTTCGGTATTTGAACGGTGCTGAATGAAAATGACGCATTTAATATTTGCTTTTCACCTCTTCGCAAATATTTAATAACGAAATTTAATAACAGCTACATGTATGTATAATAGGTAAGGAAAATTATAATAAAGAATTACAAAACAGTCAAGTCTGGTAGGTTTATATAAAACAATCAATTAGGTGTAAAATATATTATATTATAAATATAGGTAGCGTATTCTAATTTATATTTTTACCTATAAAATACATCCCTATAGGTAAGTAAATATTAGGTAGGTTCATGACTTCACAGAGCGTGAGTGAGTTAAGTGACATGTTACTTTTGTAAATTCAGGGATTAATATTTCTAATGTTCCACTCGACTACACTAAAAGTTTGTGATAGTAGTTCATGTCAGTAGTATAGGTACTAGGTTTGATTTGAAATCCATCGTTAGATTGCAAATCTCATGTTCTTAATTTTTATATTATTATTAGTTCAGTTGTCGGGTAATATAAAATCGAATATTGTATCGAAAGGATAATATAATGTGCTTTGTACATTGTGAAACTTATCCACATTTTATTACTGTGTACCAAGCTATAGTTTAAGATTTAATACACATTTCTGTTAATACTATACTCAATTCATCGGAAGAAACTAATGTCTAGATTAGTTTCTTCGATAGATATATATAGATAGATCATGGATTATTGTAATCATCCAGTTACTGTACTATAGGTTAAGACATTGTATGTATATTTCTGTTACCAATAAACTTATTATTATTATAATAACTTCAGACACCTCACACACGGCCGTCTAATTCCAAATTAGGTAGAGCCTGTACCAGTGGCGGCCTTAGGGGGTGGCAAGCAGGGCAACCGCCCGGGGCCTCGCTCTTGCAGGGGCCTCGCGCCCTCGTACAACCACCCACGGAGAAAAATCTCTTTGCTGGCTCAAGTCAAAACTGCTATCTGAAACTACGTGGGAATTCTGGGTAGAGTAGATAGGCCGTTAAATATCAACTAAGCGATATATGTGATGCTTTGAAAGATTTAGCGGAAAATAAAACAGATCGTCAATTGTTTAGTGAATACCGTTCTATAGATAAGTGAAGGAAATTGACATAAAAGTTTTGTCAATTTCCTATGTAATTTTTTTTTTATTGCATTTTTCATTAGACATTAGCATTAAATATAGGTTCAATTCACATAAACTCCTCAAAGGACAATAGGGCCTCGCAAAGATCTATCGCCCAGGGCCTCGCAAAGATCTATCGCCCGGGGCCTCGCAAAGATCTATCGCCCAGGGCCTCGCAAAGATCTATCGCCCGGGGCCTCGCAAATATCTAGTGCCCGGGGCCTCGCAAAGGTCTAGTGCCCGGGGCCTCGCAATGCCTAAGGCCGCCCCTGGCCTGTACTATGGAAACCAGGCTGCTGATAAACATACTTATATATAACTAAATACATAGTAGTTACATTAGTATGCCTTGTTTTACTAAATAAATTCATTTTCTTTCTTTCTTTCTTCTTTCATAAATATTATAGATAAATTACACCCAGACACATAACAAATGATCGTGCTCATCACACAATTATTTGTCTTTGGTGCATATCGAACACCAACTCCCAACCCCTAGCTTAGCAGTCAGGATCACGAACCACTAGACCAACAGGCTTGTCAAATAGTCTGACCTGGATAGGTACTTGGGTTCCTAGTTGGACAAAAATATTCTGTAACTTAGACGCAACTTTGACCTACAATTATATATTTATTTATTAGATAATGTGCCACCCAAAATAGATCAGCAGTTTGGTGACTTTTTTTACACATTTATACAAACAGAAGTACTTAGTATCAGATAAAAAAATATTTATAGATTAATTAGACTCGGTTTGTCAATTCCACGATGTTAACAGCTTAGGATAATCTCTTCGAATTGTGATTAACAGGAAAGTAAGTGAACAGAACAAGAGGGAAGCGACTCCGAAGTCTGGTTACTTCACTTACTAGTAATAAAGAGCATTACGGGTTTGGAAATATGCGATGCAAAATTTACCGCCAAGACGGTACATTTCATTTTCCAATACAATATTTTGAGAAGCCGCTTGAGCACTTTTTAATAAAAATTAACATCATCGTGTTATGTGACCATAATAACAAACAAATATCCATAAAAGTTATTAGTTTTTACACGTATATGTATATGCTAAGAAATACTAGGTCTAAAATAGGCACAGTAGCGTAACTACACCACTTGAGGCCCGTGTCTAATTAATCGGATCTGTATGAGTCTGACTCGCACTTGGCCGTTATTTGTGCTTCCTGTGTACAGGGCCTTTGGTGCCCGGGGCTACCTGGAGCCGGGGGCCCGTGGCATTTTGCCTGCTCTGCCACCCTATTGTTACGCCACTGGATAGGCATTACTCGTATCCTACCTCAAGGCTATAAATAACAATTAATTGTGTTAGATGTGTACTAAATCACCAGGAAAATCAGGTGAAAAACCCACACCTACTATTTTATGAAAACGACGTGGTTTTAAGTATTATTTACCAAAGAACTTTAATATTTGTCACATAAGTATTTTAGTACCATAATACGGTAATATTTCAACCGCAAACTGAGATAGTTCAATTACTTTGTTATTATGTAAAATTATTTTCCTGTAAGTAAATAACATCATATTAACAGTACCATATACTTCGAAGAAATATTACTATATTGTCTTAAAAACTCGTAATATGAATGAGGTTAACCGACCTTTTGATTCTTGGTAATTGAAAATGAAAATAATTAATATTCGTCCTAAATTTGCGTCAATATTTTGTATTGTTTCTTGTCTGTGAGTCTTTGTTCAAGGTTACCTTTATTAAAACAAATAATACTTATGTAGGAATATGTTACAGGAAAATAAACATCATATCCCTGTGATTTCCTTTTTACATATTACAAAAAATTAATCAATCAGTTCTACATATGAGGTACTTTGTATATTTATTACAGCCGAAGAACTTTCAATTGTTTTGGCAAACCGGTCGGCCGCTCTGAACCATCTGGAGCAGTATGAGGAAACTCTGGCAGATATCAAACGTTGTCTCTCCCTTGGCTATCCTCGACATTTGAGATACAAGGTTTATGAGAGAAAAGCCCGGTGTCTTCTCATTTTGAAAAGGAACCAAGAAGCCATTGCTGCTTTTCAGTAAGCATATTTTTTTTATAATAACTATGAGAATGTCATCACGCTAAAACAATATGCCATTTACAGAGATACAATAAGTGCACTTGATGAGGCTACAAAGCTGGAAAAAGATAAAAGGCAAAAGATGCGCACTGACTCTAAAGTCATGTTGGAAATATTGCACAAGGGTCTTGTTCTAGCTGGGAATCCAAAAGACCCTGAACCTTTGAAAAAGATACCACCTACACCGAAACTTGCAGGGAAACATAACCCTCAATACCCTGCTGCTTCAGAAGCCATCCAAATAGATTACAATGAAGTTCGAGGTAGATACGCAACAGCCACGAAAGATATTGATCCCGGGGATATACTGCTGGTTGAGAGACCTCATAGTGGAGTTTTACTAGCAGAATATTCCAACACACATTGTCAGAATTGTTTCTTGAAGTAAGTAAATTTACGTGACCGTTATTATTTTTTTTTTTTGCCACGTTATGATAGTAACTACAAAAATAATTTCTATTTCAGATGTCCAATTCCTATTCCGTGCCCAAAATGTCCAAACGTGGTTTTCTGTAGCGACAAATGTTCAGATTATGCTCAGAAATCTTACCACGGATATGAGTGTCACATCCTTCCCTTAATATGGAAATCAGGCTGCTCTATAACCTGCCATATAGCATTAAGAATGATCACTCAAAACAAAAAAGAGTACTTTACTAGTATTAGCAAAGAATTAGACAGTAAGTCAGGGGGTCCGTATACAACTGGGGATTACAAAAATATTTACCATCTTGTGTCTCATGAAGACAAACGAACCAAGCAAGACTTTTTACACAGAACCCAGATGACTGCATTCCTTGTAAAACTGCTGGAATTATGTGGCTACTTCGAAAGCCAGCCAAGAAAAGGAAGCGTAGACATCGCTGAACTTAAATCTATGGCCGTTAATGACAAATACAAAGAGGAAGTGGAACTATTTGGTGGTCTAATACTGAAAAACCTTCAGATTTTGAAGTTCAATGCTCATGAAGTGTTTGAGCTCCAGTGTCCTAAGCCGAAAGTTGGGCAGAATATTATCAAGCATGACGGAAAGTCAGTCTTTTTAGCCGGAGCCGTGTTTCCAACTCTTGCACTTTTCAACCATTCTTGCGACCCTGGAGTAGTAAGGTAAAATGAATGATAGTATTTTTTTTGTTAAGATCTTATCATACAGATATTTGTTAAGTTCGTTCTTTTAACTTAAATTCTAACTCCAGGTATTTCTGTGGGGCAAAGATTGTCGTACGTGCCGTTAAAAGCATAAAGAAAGGGGAAGAAGTCTCAGAGAATTACGGACCCATATTCACCACAGTTCCAAAAGAGAAGAGGCAGGCAGATTTAAAGGATCAATATTGGTTCGATTGCAAGTGTATACCATGTGAACAACACTGGCCTTTGTATGAAGAAATGACAGAAAATTATATGAGGTTTAAGTGAGTATTTTTTTCGAACCTGTATTGAAAACAAAAGAAAATTACCTAATACAAATAACACCAGAGATGTTTAAAGCATGTTGTTAATCCCGCTTACCAAGACGCTCTGACAACTACTCACCAGCATAACGCTCAGTGGCGTAACAATAGGGTGGCAGAGCGGGCAAAATGCCACGGGCCCATGGCCCTAGGGGGCCTCCGGCCTCGACCCCAAGGCCCTAAGCACACGAGGCGCCAAGAGTGAACTTGTGCCCTATCCGATGAATTAGCCACGGGCCTCAGATGGTATAGTTACGCTACTGATAACGCTGCAGTTTTCTGTAGCATTTCTCTAACCTGGTGGGTCCCTAAATGCCCTACTAATCCAATTTTTATGTTAGGACTTGGGTGTTGAAACTAAAGACTTTGTGTTTCAAATACATTTTGGCAAAATTGCAGCAATAACATTTCAAATCATCGCTTCTCATGTTCTTAAAAATTAAATTATGGAAAATTTTTATTTGTTTTTGTGTTTAATTGGGATATTTCTGTTTTGTGTGAGATATGTGTACTGTGTAGAAGGATAGACCTCATAATTTTCATGTAGGTATACATATAAGTATATTCTGCAAAGTGATTCTTTGATGTCTTACTTAATATTCTGTAGACATATCTATCCTCAGCTACGATTTACACGTTTTACAGGTTCTTGTTTTAAATCTTTTAAAAAAAGGTTTACTTTTTGAGTTCGTCTTGTCTTTTTTCTTGACTTTGTCTTCGTCGTTCTGCGTCTGACTTGCATTATCGAGTTCTTAACTCATTAATTAACATCTCCAACCTCATCTATACACTAGATATCTTCTTTTTCATTCTCTTTACTCTAGTATCCATCCATTTCTGAAGTCTGTTCAAAATTTCAAGCTGTCTTATCGAGAAGTTAATTTCAAATCAATTGCAAATTTTCCATGACGCATGTAGATCTACAAGATTCTTCTTCGGATTAGCGAGAGCGAAGTTAATAAAAACTCGATTAAAGATTCAATTACATTGAATGTGTTGCGAATTAAACCTATACAATTATAGTTCACTAGCAGCGCCCAGCGGTTTCATCCGCGTAAGTCCCGATCCAGTGGGAATATCAGGATAAAAAGTAGCCTATATGTTAATCCAGGTCTCCAGCTATCTACATACCAAGTTTCATCGCAATCGGTTCAGTAGTTTTGACGTGAAAGAGTAACAAACATCCATCCATACATACACACATACATACATACATCCATCCAAACATTCTCACAAACTTTCACGTTTATAATATTAGCAGCGCCCCGCGGTTTCACCCGCGTAAGTCCCGATCCTGTGGGAATATCAAGTTAAAAAGTAACCTATGCGTTAATCCAGGTCTCCAGCTATCTACATACGAGTTTCATCGCAATCGGTTCAGTGGTTTTTGCGTGAAAGAGTAACAAACATCCATCCATCCATCCAGCAATCCATCCATCCATCCATCCATCCATCCAAACTTTCACATTTATAATATTATTGGGATTAGTAGGATTATTATTATTATAAGTTTTCTCAAATACTTATGTCTTGCAGATGCGACTCGGACCGTCCATGTCCAAACGTGGTGGCGGTTCCTTACGACATCAAGGAGTTCATGGTGCAATGCGGTCTGTGTGGCCAGTACACCAACATACTGAAAGGACTGAAGGCACTACAGGTAAGTTCAGAACCTCTTGTTGTACTATCGGATTTGTAAGCGGTGCATTTGTTGGTAAGACAGTGAGCTTTTAGAGCTGATTTTACTTGTATACAAGCAGCATCATCCGCGTTTGGTAAAGCTGTCATCATCTACTATGGAATTGTAGGGACGTCGACAGGACAGGCTAAATGAAGAAAAGAAAGAAAATGTTATTTGGTACAAGCAGAGACACTTAATTATAAGGTAGTACCCACCCATAATAGGACTCACAACACTGGAAACATGTGCCTTATTGATAAAAGTGAACGGCGCGACCTCTAAAAAAAAACCGGCCAATACAAATTTTTACTTTATCTGTGCTATAAGACGTTGCTTCGTACCAAATTTCAAGATTCTTAGTTGACGGGAAGTACCCTGTAGGTTTTGATCCCCTTGCGAGTGTCGAAAATTTGCGGAAATTTGCGGCATAAACGGCTGTATCTTTTGATTGCGTTGGCTTAGAAGTTTGATTTTTTTACAGCTCAAAGGGACAGTAGACTAGAGTATTTGATATAAATTCCAGCTTGATACCTCTACGCGTTCCTGAGAAACAGCGTCTTGACAGACAGACAGACCCACGGACGGACGGACAACAAAGTGATCCTATAAAGGTTCCGTTTTTTCCTTCCGAGGTATGGAACCCTAAAAAGAAAGAGGCTTTTAGTAGTTAGAAACTAGTGGGGCCTCTTCGAAACACACTTTAGCATTTTTGCTAAAGTGTGTTTCGGGGAGGCCCCACTAATTAACCGTTATCTTTATTACACGAACATTACTCACTGAAGTTATTATTCTAATAAAGTACCTACACAGGATGCTAACAATTTCTAGGTAACTTATTTTGTGTCTCACTACTATACCAAATGGGCGTCCAGTTCTACATGTGCCAAGCGAAGATCTGGCTCTGGTTTTCGACTGGAACCCATTCATTAGTGTAAATCGCGGTCGTAACATGCAGCGTCTGAATACTTAAAACATAAAATGTTGCGTTTATAGTAAATATTACACGAATATTAAAAGGTGTAATATATTTTTATATTATTTATGTACAACACCTTTATAACTTAATAAATAACAATAACAGACAATAAATGATATTATTAGTATTTTTTAATTATCCCTGTATTACTCGTTACAGTAGCGCATTATTATGATAGTTTGTATGTGTGTTTGTACATTATCGCAAACGGAATATTTTTAACCGAACCGAACATTTAAGACCGATGTACAAGGCAAAAGGGAGAAGGGACTATTTATTTGCTACCTCATTTGTCTAATAAAGTAAATAACAGTCTGTTATGTATTTACTTTTTGGACTATTTGGGCAAATATCACTAACTAGCTGACCCGCACAACTTCGTCTGTATTTGTAATTTTTCCCCGTTTTTGCAACATTTTTAATTGATGTTCCGCTTCTATTGGTCGTAGCTTGATGTTATATAACCTATAGAGTTCCTCGATAAATGGGCTATCCAAAACTAAAAGATTTTTTTTTTATTCGAACCAGGAGTTCCTGAGATTGACGTGTTCAACCAAACAAACAAACTCTTCAGCTTTATAATCACTACATATTATAAAACAAAGTACCCCGCCGCGTCTGTCTGTCTGTCTGTTCGCAATAAACTCAAAAACTACTGAACGTATTTTCATGCGGTTTTCACTAATAGATGGAGCTATTCATGAGGAAGGTTTAGATGTATAATTTGTTAAGATTTTGTGAAAATTGGTTGAAATATATATGATTGTCCCGTGCTACCCGTGCTAAGCCGGGGCGGATTGATAGTATTAGTATAAATGAAGAACTACAACAATTAAACTGTAGGAACATTCTTACTATAGCTGTAGTTATGATATTATTAGTTAAAAAATCTTCCACAATAAAAGAGTCTATTTAACGCAAAAGACATTTCTTATTTGATAGTAGGTACGAGTTCGAAAATTATAAACAAAAAATCAGCTCAATTCGTATTATTAAAACACATATTGTGTAGATTCCTACAAAACATCAAATTAAAAGCAGGAACACATTTATAAGAAAATGTATCAAATAACTAAAATAAATGAACAAATTAGTACCTACCATCCAAAATGGTTTAGAT
The DNA here is from genome assembly GCA_963859945.1 of Euplagia quadripunctaria. Classification (NCBI taxonomy): domain Eukaryota; kingdom Metazoa; phylum Arthropoda; class Insecta; order Lepidoptera; family Erebidae; genus Euplagia; species Euplagia quadripunctaria. Next base: position 5,815,126 of record OY982560.1, on the reverse strand, counting down.
ATGCCATGTGAAAATGGAATTAGTGTAGACACGAATATTGTTACATAAACAATTCATATGTTACACGCAAATTCTGCTAAAATTGATACGCTAACATACTCTATATGATTATGAGAATTTCGTGACGCGGTCATCATTCAGTGGATCTAAAGCGAGATTGTTTAATTTGCATAAGTAGGTACTGTACGATTTATATATATATCACTACATATTATAAAACAAAGTCCCCCGCCGCGTCTGTCTGTCTGTCTGTGCGCGATAAACTGAAAAACTACTGAACGGATTTTCATGCGGTTTTCACTAATAGACAGAGGGATTCATGAGGAAGGTTTAGGTGTATAATTTGTACCTATGCGAAGCCGGGTTGCTAGTTGATTACAATGATTTAAATGTGGAGTAGAACGCTTCACTTAAAGTGTAAATCAATCATCTTTGATTCCTTAGTCATGGGCTTAAAGAGTGATTTTAATCACTCTTCCTTCGTTCTTCTTTTCTTTCGACACTGAATTTTTAGTTAAAAAAACTTTTTTATTTAAAATATAAAATGTTTTTTCCTGATGATTACTTTACTAACCTTTAAACTTTCGCGTTCCATGATATAATTATGTATTTATACTACTACATATAAGTAGTTATCTTTAGGTATATATAAAAATTAATCGGCCCTTTCCTTGATTTAATTACCTACAGCAGCCGGACGATACATAAACACGGCAGACGACGACGACGATAGGGCTGCCCATAATTTCATCTACCTACTTGAGTTTCTTTCTAGTTTTGTGATTGTAAATATTATAATTATTTTTTATAAATATAAATAGATTTCCATTTATTCTTGGTGTTAAAATAAACTGCTGTCGCCGAAGGTTACCAAACTCCAATCCTTACAAATTTCAACACCAACCTACGCAATCAAAATGCAAGAAACAGCTGACGAGTAACCGTCCGTAAAATTAACGACCCCATTACCTACAGCACAGAGCAAATCAAAAAACATTTTTTTTGGTCACCCATCCGCTGTTGAACCGCTGCAAACGTTACTTAATATCAAACCATATCATCACGTGTGCGCCAAATACAGCAATCAAAACTTCTAACTAGCTACTACAAAATCTTATTTATAAAGTAAATTAAAACGTGAGAGAGCCTTGCTTCGGCACGTATAGGCCGGCTCGACTCCGCTCGATACCACAACCTCACAGAAAACCGGCTTGCATTGCATTTCGCCGCGTGAGTGAGGTTACCGGAGGTCCTAACCCTTCCCTCTCCCTTATTCCCGTCCTTCCCCTCTTCCCCCCCTCCCCTCTTCCCACTCTTCCCCCCTCCCCACTCTTCCCCCCTCCCCACTCTTCCCCCCCTCCCCTTCTTCTCCTACTCTACTCCCACCTTAAAGGGAGGCAACGCACTTGTGACTCGAGTTACAGGTGAGCATGGGCGGCGATAGTCATTTACCATCAGGTGAGACCCGTCTGCTCGTTTGCCCCCTATACCATAAAAAAAAAAGTGTAAGTTTTGCTAGGTAGGTACCTACCATTTTTTACTTTCATAATCATTTCATAATGATATTTCGTCTAATTCAATAATATATTTATGTAGCTAAACATAAGTAAATTGATAGCTTAGCCCAAGAACTACCTACTAGTTTTTTTTAACGCGAGTGTGGGTAAGTCACTCGTGTGTCACTTTTGTCACCCTATCTACTTTTTTATTTATTAATCCAGGTATTTTACTCGGTGGAAAAAGTTTATTATTATTTTATAGTCTTACCTTTCGGAATTTCCAGGTAATTTAAAAAATGTTATCTCTGGGTGCGTTTTTGAAGAATTCAAGCAACCAAAAACAGCACAATCTATAATTTCTAATTGCCATATTAAATACTTAAGTATTTGTATTTATTTCAATGAAATACACAAATCGCACGCTTACTGCTTAAAAAACGATCACACTGCCACCGTTTGTTCGTCACTGCAAGCAATCGCGACTGTTTGCGAACTGAGTGTTAACCGAACGCAAGGCGTGTAGGCATGTCTCGCGATCCGACCGTTTGTATGAAGATACAAACGGTCGGATCAAAGATACAAAGAAATCTCTTCAGGTAGGTATTAATATGTATTAGTTATTTATCCTATTCCCCTATCCTATACAGGTGTTACATAAAGGTTGGTGTGGGTAGCCTCTCGGTGGAAATCATGGTCCGGTGCGAGAGCATGGGATTCCGGTGCCTCGTTCTGCGAGGAAGTGATGTGTGCCAAAGAGGTTCGGAAAGGGAACGGGAGAGAACTACTTCTCTCTCGTCCCGCAGAAACGCACCAGGCGCCGGAGAGTGCAAAATGAAATCCGGCCTCCATGAACCTGAGGGTGATGGGCTAAGTTACCTAAACTGTGGGGTCGCCTGCTGTTGAACAGGCGGCCAAGTCTGCCGGGGCTTACAGGGATTTTCTTTCTAGGTTACACCTGAGTCCCCGGTATAAGGACCACGTGACGGAACACCATGTGGTTTTATGCCGCGTTCCTATAATCAAAAAACGATTCGTTTTGCTTCCGGACGGTAAAATTTCGTTGAATTTTTAACGAAGACACGAAAAAAAAAGGTGAAAGGTCTGGTCAAATTTTAGGAGCGTTTTTTTGTGATTGATTATGTAGACACACCTTGTATATCTTTCTTGGATGGACGAGTTTTATTGGATTAAGACTATCAAGGATCCAGTTTTGTGTAGCAGGTAGTGTGATACTCCAGTGAGTGAGTGCTAAAGTCCAGTCCAGTGGTTTACCTAATTATAAGAGGATGCAATGAAATTCTGTAATTGTAAATATAGTTATAATAGATCGTACTAATATGTATTATAACTAGTTGTTATAATAAATATATAATTATAATGTAATTTACTTCATTTCTTCATACGAGCTCCTGGACAACCACACCGGGCTGACGTCCAAACTTGAAATTTTCTTTTTTTGTTTTTTCTTTGCCATTTTTTTATACAATTCAAAGCCTAAAAGCTAAAAGCGACTCAGCTGTTATATCACCAAAGAGTATACGAAAACCACGTTAGAAGAGTCGGTTCTCTCATATTAATACTAATTTTGATTGTCGGTATATGCTCCTGTTTCATACATTTATTTTCTTACATGAAAAACTATCATGCATGGCTGTCTTATCACATGGCAGAACGTTATTCATTCCGAAGAGGTCGGTAGGTATGCTTCAGTAAAATTGCTCGCACACGGTTTGAATTTAGGTGTCTTATTAAAGGCAACTAGGTTCAATTCAATGACTTATTCTGACTCAATTCTGAATTCAAAAATACCTGTAATTGGTATAATTGGAATAAATGGTTTTGATTTCGATTTAAAGTTCCTTCCAGAAAAATCTCAGAGGATTGGAATAGAAAAGGTATGGTAGTCGAAAAAAAGTAAAAACAATAATATTATCTTAATATAATTTTATTAGATAATCCATTGGTCTCGGAATTCATATCGACAGGTACTACAACACAAAAAAAAAACCTGAAAGTTCAATCAAGTTATCTTGCTTGCTAAGCTAGGTTGTCTAATAGCTTAAGATTACTTAAATATAGCTTGAATGTACAAATTATTTTATCTTTATGACCTCTCGTACAGGCGCGAGGGGAGTTTAATAATTTGTGTATTTTATAAAAGTATTGAAATACACAGTGATACGACAATAGTCAGTGGTGTCATCTTAATTATTCATTCAAATTATTCTGATTAAATTATTTTTTTAAACGTTAAAGATATATTTAAACCTTTTCGTTCTTAAGAAAAGTTAAGGTAAGGTTTACGATAAAAGATATTTCATTACATTAATAAAATTAGTTTTTAGTAACCTTTAATTCGTGATCCTAAAGCCTCGATACCATCTTTTTTATTCCTGTTCAAGTCAAGTTCAAGTTAGCGACGCTATAGGTACAAGCAAATTTTAGTTCAAACAAATCCTTCAGACTTTGTGATCTACCTCTTGGTAATAATTAGAGATGCGCCGAATAGTGGTTTCACCGAATAATCGAATACCGACTATTATTCGATTTAACCTTTACCGAACCGGATATTCGGCCGAATTATTCGGTTCACCATTACATTGTTTTACCGCGTATAAATGTTGATTTAAAGTTTAAAAATAAATATTGTTTTGGGGTTTAAATTAAATGTTAATTTAAGGTTTAAAATAAATGTTGACTATACCAACTATAGGTTAACAAATAAATATATTTTCTTTGACTTATAATATAACATAAATCTTACATAAGAACTCTTGTCTTTTAGTCCTACACTGGCTACATGAGCCAAGATAATAAAAAAACTTGAACCGAATATATTCGGCAACAAAACCGAATAATTTGGCCGAATACAAATAGTGGGAATGATGCCGAATATGCTGAATACCGAATACCAAACGAATATTCGGCGCATCTCTAGTAATAATATATAGAAGGCCCTTATATTATCAGTAAATACTTCATGACGTGATAATACTTAGTAAAAAGAAATCTTTTTGTTACTTTATTTGCCATTGTAGTCATATGTTCATCACATAGAGAAATCAAACGACAAGAACATTGATCAAGGTACTTCCGTATCAACAGCTGATAACGTAAATCGATGAAATTATACGAATTCAGATTTAACTTGTATAATGAACATTTAAAAAAATTAAGTACCGCTTTCTCCTTGGTTCGCAGTTTTTTTAAATTTATTTTTTCATTAAAGCGCAGATTTACACTGTCGAAGATGGGCATATCAACCAACTTACTTCACGATTGATGCAACTTAATTAGAACTCACTCATACGTATGTAAAGATAAAACTTAAAACGCGTTTAGGCTTAAATATGTCAATTCATATATTTACATTTATTAAAGACTAGCAGTTGACGACTCCGTTCACGTGGAAATTTTATTGAAACCTATCCCATGTGAACCGTACATTTTTCCAGGATAAAAAGCAGAGATGTTACGGATATGAAATTTCGGATCTGGAAACGGATACGGATATATGAATAAAGTAATACCGGTTTCGGATACGGTTACGAATATAAAATTATTTCGGATTATCCGGTAGTTTCGGTTACGGATATTAGATTTTTAAGGAATTAAAACAAGAAAAAATACAGATGGTAATGATTTGGCATTATTTCTAGGTTATCATTTTATAGTAAAATCACTTTTCAGTGTACACACAGTACACACAATATGTATTTGCATCTTGATGTATATATACTATAGTAAAATATTTTTTTTAGACTCCACCTCTATCCGAAATTATTCGAAACTTTTATAAGGGTTCCAGTTACGGTTTTGGATAGATTTTTATTCCGGGGATATTCGATAGTATCAGTTACGGTTACGGAGTTCCATAACATCCCTGATAAAAAGTAGCCTATGTGCTATTCCAGACTATAATCTATGTGCTGAATTTTATCCAGATCCGCTCAGCCGTTTTGCGTGAAAGAGTCCTCACAAACTTTCACCTTTATAATATTAGTAAGATATTGGGTGTAACATGTGTCCTAATTATAGGAATATTTCAAATGAAATCAATACATATAAACTCCATAGACAATGGTGTAGCAGAATATAGTATCGTTCTTGTACAAGTCGTCAACATAGTCATCAGTCTCCGGGTCCCAGATGCATCGCTGTCCACATTTAACTCCCGCACCTTTCATTTCTAATAAAACCGTTTGTACTAGAATTTTATATCTGAGAAAGAAACAAAGTTTGGTGGTAAATATACATATATTAATATTTTAGCTTCTTTAAGAATTATATCTATGTTTAGTTACTCTGAGCTGAGAAATTGTAGATCTGGTTTAAAATAAACCTTATTGTGTTAGATAGTCCATTGATCGAAGAGGGTTGAGGCTTGAAAAGAAACATCCCGTAGCATAAAGTTACGTCGTCTAAATACAAAGTCTCAGATAACCTATGTCAGTAATAATCTGCACTTCACGTTATCGATTCTCGATTACCATCACGATCGATTTCCATTCGAAATGAATGAGAATGGTAAATGAAATGAATGGGAATGGTAAATAATATAAATGTTAAACGAAATTAATGTGAATGGTAAATAAAATGAATGGTAAGTAAGGGTAAATGAAATTAGTTGAAATGGTTAATTAAATGAATGGAAAACATTCGTTAAAAGTATTTAAGGACGTCTGTTCATGTTTTAAAGATTGAATGATTTTATTATGAAAATAATATATGATATCTATCTATTTGAAAGTTAGAATAACATTTAATTCAGTTTTACTGATACAGGGGAAAAATATTCTAGTACATTTATTGATAAAGCTCTTAAACAGGTAGTCTTGAAAAAAGATGGATCGAAATGTGCAACACTGAGATCTCAAGTGTTGATCTTCAAGTGTGTCCCAACGTCAGACAAAAAAACTTAAGGGCACTAGTATGTAATAAGTGGTCTAACAAGCGGTTTCCCCTGGTAAAAAATAGGTATATAGCCTAAAGCAATATTTATACAGGCTGTTTTAATTTTTTTTTTTGAGTCAATAATGTTAGTATTTCCATGTTAGTGATATTTTTAACATGATAAATAAATAAATCAAATTTTATTAACGTGAGTTTTGGCTGTACCTTTTCATATCAAGCTCCTGCACTCTCTGTCTCACTCCATTAGCAATTGTCTTAGCCCACTGTGGTGCTTGGTCCGCACGGTATTGTCGGCCTATCAGTTGTTGCTGCATCGTACTCAAAATTATGTCCTTTACATTCGCTGCTTGAAACCTAAACCAGCCAATAATTGTTGTAATTAGCAAATCAGTTGTAAACAAAGATAATTAAAGACAACTATCATTTAATAATTAATTTTAACGTGGGAGAGCCATGCTTCGGCACGTATGGGCCGGCTCGATTCCGCTCGATACCACGGCCTAACAGAAAACCGGCTGTGAAACAATGCTTGCATTGCATTTCGCCGCGTGTGAGGTTACCGGAGGCCCTAACCCTTCCCTCTCCCTTATTCCCATCCTTCCCCTCTCCCTTATTCCCATCCTTCCCCTCTCCCCCCCCCCCCTCCCCCTCTTCTCCTACTCCCACCTTAAAGGGCGGCAACGCGCTTGTGACTCTCGAGTTACAGTTGCCCATGGGTGGCGGTAATGATTTACCATCAGGTGACCCGTCTGCTCGTTTGCCCACTATCCTATTTTTTTCTATTTAAATGTCTATCCCGACTGGACTAACTGTCACTTTTATTATGCGATTTGACATTGACAACTGACAGTATACTGGACTGCGTTCCGTTTTAAACAGCAAACAGTATATCAATATAAAGGAACTATAAAGGAACAGCTTCGCAGTATACTAAGTTGACGTCACACCTTACAGTGCTCGCAGTAATATCGGAACACACACTAACTCACTTACTTTTGTCCAAGTCCAGGTCGCACTTCATACAAAGGAGGCGGCAGGGGTTTTACCCTAGCAACAGCTTCTTCTTCTACGTTCGTCTCTAATCCCTCGTCTTCTTCTTCTTCTTCGTCGATAACTGAAATGATAAGATTGGATAGTGTACATTATTTAGCGGTTTATTACCCGTGGTTCACCTAGGTGTACCACGGTTAACATTTAGTACCTACCCGTGGTCCCCCCGGGTGTTCTATGGGTGCTTCAATGTATCTATGGTCTACCCAGGTGTTCTATGGGTAATGAAGTGTACCCGTGAAATACCCTAGTATTCTATGGGTAATTCAATGTATCCGCTTGACAGTTCTTGTTTACTCTCACATAATATTAAACGATAAGTGCAATATGGTTAACCGTTTTACTATTTATATCTTTCATACTGAGCACAATAAATTTATCTAATCTGACTTCCCGTGTCATTAATCAAATGCCAAAATAATATTAAAATAAAAAAAAAATGTGAGCCGTCACGGGACGCCTGGCAGATGTGAAACATCGACATTATTTTGTAAAAGTCGAATCAAAAGAGAGAATCGCACAGTCGATTGCGCATGGCGACGTGTCGCCACACCGTACACACTACTCCATATAGACTGTATATATATACCATCATATAGCGTGGCGACGCGTCGCCACGGCATGCGTCGCCACGCCAGAAATCAGTTTTACGTGCGGCTATAGATGTTTCACATCAAAATAGTAATTTTTAAGGACTATTTTGATAAAAAATAAAATGAGAGTTCCATGGATATAGAGGTTATTTTTCTTAAAGGAAAAGGGGGTGTTGTAAGGTTATATATCACACACACAATCACACTGTTCTTAATTTAAATTTATTAAAAACGAATTTCCACTTTTTAGTTTGGTTTTCTATTAAAGCGTGTTTTATACACACATTTTTTTTTATTTTGTATATTTACCCATGGATTACCCATTAGGTGAACCAAGGGCACTACATTTTATACATTTACCCGTGGTTTATCTATTAGGTGAACCAAGGGCACTACATTTAATACATTTACCCGTGGTTTACCTATTAGGTGAACCATGAGCACTACATTGAATAAATTTACCCTTGGTTTACCTATTAGGTAAACCATGGGTACAAAATGTTAACAGTGGTTCACCTAGGTGAACCACGTGGGCAGACCACTGGTAATAAACCCATTTAGCATGTAAACCCTTTACTCCCTATATCAAATAAGGATTTACACAAATGAACAGTTTAGAGTTAAGTTCATATAAAAAAAAAACATTATTTTAGACCAAAATCCTATTTTTACCATTGGCAACACAACAAACCGCCAATATATTAGAGTGAGACGAAAAACTTTCTTGGTGGTTGGCGCCGCTACATACTACATTTAAATATTAAAACGCATATCATAGTTTGTGATGCAAAAGTCTAGAAAGTTCTAGGGTTCTTCAATCTAACAATTCTACAATTTTAAGTCTTACTTTCATCATCAGCCATTTTGAGTATCTACCGCTCGCATCAGATGAATCTGAAAAATAACAAACATATTTTGCTACAGGACACGGAAATGATGTATCGCCTTGGTCGTGCAGCAATGGAGAGTGGCCAGTATGGAGAAGCAATGAAAAAGTTTATAGATGTCCTTAAACTTTACAACGACACTTTGTCTCCACCTTATCGCTCTTATTACGACTGTGTTCAGGACCTTAGACGCTGTATGTTATCTACGGGTAACTACAGCATTGTGTAAAACTTCACTTTTTTAAGATATAATCAATGTATTTTATTAATACAGATTATATATAAACACAATAATGGCATACCCTAAAAGTAGGTTATTTAGATATAATTCTGAATGCTTCGCTAAACAAATACTAGCAAGAAGTTCTAGAAACTGAAGTGTGCATAGTTTTGTAATATAACCTACACCTTACACTGGCTAGACTAAATAAATAATCAATATTAAGTGTATTTACGTTCTCCAATTACACACACTCAAGATCCTTGAGATCGTCGGAATTACTGAAACTGGCAGTACCTAATCATTCTACCAGGTTTTATGACAAATCCTTTAGTGTACAGGCTGTCCGGGTATGGAATGCTTTGCCTTTACCTATTAAATGAAACATCACAATCACTGGCCACATTAAAAAAAATGATCAAAGAATATTACTTGGCTTCTTAATTTTTTCCTTTTATATGTAATGTTATTAATCTAGAAATTTATATGCATTATATACAGGGTGCTAGTAAACGCTCCCGAAAATGAAAACAGACGGACAGAAAAAAAAATATCGATCTTGATGAAAAAACTATCTCTTGACAGTCTTTTATTTTAAAGAACGCGCGGGCAGGCGTGAGTTCGGCGCCCGCGCATCTGTTGACCCGAGCGTCAGCTGTTTTTGATTTATTTTTTTATGAAATTATCGTTTCATTTCCCTGTACTAACATGATGGAGCATGAAAAATTTAAAAAAAAAATTAAAAAAGTTTCAATCGATTTTTTTTCTGACCCATCACCAAAGGTACCATTAATACTATCTTCTTTTCTTTTCGTCTGTCTTCTTTTTCGGGAGCGTTTCACTAACACCTGTATACGTATTATTTATTATGTATGTTTATGTATATGTAGGTAATGGTGTAGGTAATATAAGTATGTATGTAGGTATCATTTACTAGTTTTAAGTCTAACATGTTTTGTTTCCCACACCAAAACTACCCATTAGATTGTTTTATATCTGGTCATTATTTTTCCAACCCAAGGTTGCCTGGAAGAAATTGCTTTTAGCGGTAAGGCAGCCCTTTGTACATATCAATTTTTGTAAACTTACTGTAAGCAATACTTACTGGTGTATAATAAAGTCTATTCTATTCAAGCACAATCGTGAAAACTAGTTTATGTAATGTGGCAATACTGGCAATATACATACCTAATTAGTAATTGTAATAATAGAGCTTGTAATAATAGAGGCTTACCATAGGGTAACCTTACTGCTGATAAACATACTTTTATATTTCTAAATACATACATAAACATATTATAGATAAATTACACCCAGACACAGAACAAATGATAATGCTCATCACACAATTATTTGTCTTGAGTGGAAATCAAACCCTCATGGGTTCGATTTCCTTTGGCTTGGCAGTCAGGATCACTAACCACTAGAAACTGACTAGCAAAAATTTCTATGTAGGGTGTTTTATGTTGTGCATTTATTGTGGATGAAAAATAACATGTTGCATGTTGTATTTCCAAATTATTATTTGCAATATTCTTTACTGTAGCTTTTGATTGTTATTTAGTAAATATACATATATAAAAAAATTATAATTAATATATTGTGTGGCTTATAGTCTAATAATGAAAGTTGCTTTACCTAATAATTTAGAAAATAAAAGTTTAAATTTACAATATTGTTTTATTTACCTTGCAATAATTATCCTAGTGGCAAACAAGAAAAAGGGCAACCCTACAGTGATGAAGCCTATTTCAAAAAACTTTACAGAAATCTTAATTATTGGTGGAAGGGAATTGTTATGTTCATATTGGACCTTGCAGTTGTGGTGGGTGGCTTCATATATGGCATTTGTAACTAACATAGGCCTTTTAAATAGCAAATTGCCCTTTTATAGTTACTATTTAATAGTTACTACAGGCACACATTCTGCTGTGATAATCGAGAAAGTAGTAAGTCAGGAAGACGCCTCTTCCGACTTACTGCTATCTCAATTAAAACGGCAGTATTATTCAAACCCTTATGAAATGAAGAGTATTACATGCACAATTTCAAACTTTTCAATATAGAACAAAGTTGCAGTGCTAACAAGTTTTAAACTATAATAGTAATTCAGAGATAGGGCACCAGAATATTATCGAGAAGCAGGAACACCTCCCACAAAAGAAGTAAGTAGAGGTATGGTTGCTTCCAGAGATTATACCCAAGGGAAGTTTTTAGCTATGCATACCCATATATATTCAAACGTTTACAATTATTTAAAATATCATTTTTTAAGGGATAAATGAACAATAGAACAAAAAAGGTATTTTAATCCACTCAGAGTGTTTGTAATGAATAGCCTGATCTCAAAGAAATATATATTATGTGATGCACACCAAGATTTGGGGAATTTCATATGGGGACAACAACAATATTAAATATAGGTATTAAGAGTAACACTTTCCATAATATTTAAGAATTATCACCTTCCTGCTTTAGAACACCTGTCATCAATAGCAAGCAAATATTATGTCAATACAGTTAAAACCACAGCCAAAAACAAAGATAAAAAACCACACGCTTCTGAAGTTTTATGGCATTCAGCAGCTTTAATTCTTCTGAAGACAACAGAGACTAGTTTCAGTATTATAAAAGTACTCTGTGGTCTAGTCTACTGTCTCATAAAATACACAATGTATGCAGTTCACTCAACATTAAGTGTCAATTAAATTAATTACACATAATTAAAACGACAACCTAACTGGCAACTTCACTTTTTAATGTGAAGGTAAGATTGTGGTGGCTGCAGTGCAGTTCTACTGCCTGCTAAGCAAACAAAAAAGGCATACAGCCTTTTTGTTTGTTGTTAAAGGAGTCTTTAGCGGAGTGTGATACTTAGTTACTACATTTCATATTATTTTGTATGCGCCTGATGGTAGGCGGTTACCGTATACCGTAACCTATAACTTCGTTTACGACATCAAGTGTCAGTAGTAACACGATTCTTTAGGTGGCTTGCAATGTTGATTCCTTATAATAAATTATTTGCCATCCACTTACTCAGTAGTATTGCGAATCGTAATTTACTATTAATTTGCTCTGTGAGAATGTTTTTCGATAAATAGAAACAAACACAAGTTTACTAGTAACTATGACAACCAGTGTCAACAAATTAGGCAGTGTTGCCAGTTATTTTTTACAAACTTTAAACCCCTATAAAGCGCTCCCTATACGATCATGCGGTTTGCTGCATGACAAGCTGAATCATCATGCTGCATGAAGGACCTATTGAGAGTCCATCATGAAGCAAGACAATCGCTTGGTATAATCATTTTATTCAGTCGATATAGATAGTATAGTGAAAATATCAATCTATTATAGAATTATTGATACAATATTGATTACGATTTATTCTTAACTAAAAATTTTGTATATTAAGTTTTAGTGCATAGTATTAGTTTTAGTGATAGTTTTATTAATTGTTAGTACTCAATGTAAACATTATGTATGTATAATGAATGGTGAAAGTGGACGTCTATAATGTAAAACACAATATTGCATATGTATATTGTTGATGCTCCTTAATAAATAAATAAATAGAAACAGGATATTATGTATCCTATTTCTATTGATTAGAATACTATTAATTATTTATAAGAATTTCGTTTCCAATTATACAATCTGGCAACCCTGTTATTGCATGATTGACATGCACGATCATACGTGCATGTCAATCATAGCTTGCAGGATAAAAAATAAAAGGACTTGTCAATCAACTGCCAGCACGTAGTTTGCATGTCATTCGCATCAGGCAATGCAAATAAACGATCATGTATGCATGACAGCACGCAACGCATGTCATGCCGCATGATCGTCTAGTTGTATTTGTAGAAACCCTTCTTTACTGATTTACTGATCTAGTAGTAAATTATGTAATTTGTAAGATATATTGGTGTCGATTCTATTGTCAGACTCACTAAACTAAAACCTAACTTAATTTCTTCATATGAAATCAACCTTGTTTTCTGCGCAATAAGGTCTATTTGTTACTGGCATCTATTTCTCAGCGCCACTAAATTTCACTAAAACCTGTCAACGTATACTCAACTTTTTTTCCACGCAGCGAGAGTCCCCATTTATTCAAATGCCGTATAAAAACTTGTTCAAAACGAACTAAGATGACGTTATTTTAATCGACACCTATGAAGACGCTTACTAAAAACACAGAGCAAAAGTGATGGCATTCAACGGATAGCGGCTCTCGCTACGTGGTATTAAAGTTTATTTAAGCGTGTCAGACTTTAGTCGACAAATAAATTGCTTATTTCGATAACGACGTATTTTACCTACTTGTTTATATTTAAAATAGACCTTGTGTCGAAGGGTACAAGATTTACATCTTGTATGAAGAAAATTTAGTCAATTATAGTTAAAAGAGAAATTCAACAGAATTGACACCATTATCTACTATTAAAATCACAATTTTCTAATATACTAAAATTTAACAGCCATCTCTATTTTACTTAAAAAGGAGATCCACAGTAAAACTTTTAGGAATATTTTTAACATTGATAAAAATGAAACCTTGTTGTTTTGCATTTAGTAAATTTAATACTTTGAAAATTAATACAATAAAATTGTAATGACATCCTACAAATTACCTTGCTAATTAAATTTTACCATTTAATTTAAATAATAATCTCTATTCTTTGAATACGGCTGATTCAAAAAAAAAAGTTAAAGTACGATATCGATATCCTGATATATTTATCTATTTATATTTTAAAAAGTAAATTACACAACATATTGAAATTTTATTGATTTTACATACTACAAATCATAGCAAAATTTTTAATCTACTGTCATCGTTTGAAAACGGTCTAGTAGCCTATCAGACGTGTTTCATCAATAAATAACTTGTCGTGTGTTATAACGTGAATCTAGGATACAATCTTTCAGTGTAACCCGTGTAACACATTGGACACATTTCATTAATCATTCAACACTTTGCTAGGGGAGCTAAAGAGTAACATACGTACTTACTTTCTTTCATAAACATACGAATCTATATATTTATACATATATTTTTTTAAATTATAAAACCAAGTCCCCCGCCTCGTCTGTCCGTCTGTTCGCTATAAACTGAAAAACTACTAAAAGAATTTTCATGCGGTTTTCACTAATAGACAGAGTGATTCGTGAGGAAGGTTTAGGTGTATAATTTGTTCTCGCCGTTAAACAATTGCGTTTGGGGAGCATAAAGTTTAAATCTTACAATCTTATGTCCAAGTTACTATTGTGACATAAAATAAAATATTATTTGTATACTCTGTACTCTAGTATACTCTTTGGTACCTAGTAAAGTATATGTCAAATTGCGTTACCTTACCAAATATTATTGTACAGTACAGTATTTGTAGCATAGTTTATTACCATATTTTTTAGGTTTAATAGATTTTAATGCTAAATAACCGATGTTTCCCAAAAACGTCAATTTGGATCACGCGAAAAGCATCTTGTTTGGAAACTGCAACCAACTTTGACATGTGTTTTAATTTTTGGAGTCGCTATCAAGAAATCAGATCACTTGATTTTATACTAATTAAAGTTTGCATTCAGTGATGGCGACGTACGATAACAAAATTTGGCTCCTCAAAAACATCCGAGATGCTTTTATTGCGACCGACGACACGGGTCTGTGTGAAATTGTTATGGCTGGAGAAGACTTCTCGAAAATCTTCCAAAACAAGTCCATCGAAGAGAAAAAAAGGGTAAGGGATGGTAGATTAAATCAGCCGGGACCGAGTAAAGGTAAAGACGGCATGGGAGATATATCTGAAGAAGAGGTGGAGAAAGAAATAGTAACTCGTTTTGATCCTTACCCTGATATGGATGACAGCGAAGATGATGATCCCTTATGTGATAGCTATGTGCGCAACGACCCAGGCTTCGGGGGAAGGTATGACAGGTACACAAACCAGCAACTAATATAACTTTAAAAGTTGTGTATGTTTAGTATCAAGCTATTAAGATGTCTAGGAGTACATGCTCCCTTAGTCTTTCTATCTAAAATGTAACACTGTTACTTTAGTTTTTCATTTATTTAGTTTTTCATTTATTTAGTTTTGTTTGTCAACCTTATACCTAAAACATATAATTTTATGTTTTGTCTTGTCATAGAAATAGAACTAACACTGGACTGTGGTTGGACAAAAAGGAGCAGGCATTAAAAAAAGCAGCTAAAATAAAAATAATAAAATGGGAGGACTCATCACCGTTAACAGCAGATCAGCTAGTAGATGCATTTTCAAAATGTGAAGTTAAAAAACCAGAGAAAAAAAAATCACTACTTACACAACAACTGCAAAATTGTCCGAATCTACCTCATCGCCAATATCTGGAGTATGCCAAGTTTGATGGTACAGCACAGCTAGGTCTCCCTATAAAGTCATTCAAAATATTCATGACAATGTTGCCAGAAAAACATCAGAATTACCCATTAGTTGTGTGTGTTATTGCCAGTGCCAAGATTAAGGATTTAATAGGTTTTACATGCTATAAATACAGGTAATTATGACTTATTGTAGTATATAATTACAGTTAATCAAAAACCCTCAATGTCGCATCACGCCTAATTAAATTTGCGTCTGTATCTATGCTGCATTATGGCTGTATCACGATTGCATCGATGCTGTATCACAACAGTAGCACCTGGCCTATATCAATCAATGTATGATTTCTTTTCACGCACGCTAATATGCAGCTTGGCACAAGAGCGACCCTTATATGCAGTTTGGCACAAGGGGTTGTCGACAGCTGCATTGCATGCACACACTTTTATTTTTAAAGTACTAAAAACGTAATTTGAGATTGTATTGATATATACTTTAAATACTGTAAAATTCATAGTGAAAATTGACATGGCTGTTGCTGTGTAGCTCTCTTACTTTATCTACATTCTTATAATGTAAATAAAGTAAGAGATAAATTTGCCATTGTTTCCCTCAAATTCTTCATCAAAACTTTTTGTAAGATGTAGAAATATTCTAATCTGTCCATCAAAAAGTTTAATAACCGAGATTTTAGAAAAGGGATAAGTTTATTTATCTTTACCTAAAAATAAAACACGTGTAGGATTTTTATATACTCTTTCTCTTTTTTTTTAAAAAGATAACTCCCGCTTTAGCAATATGCCTGTGTCACAGGGGGCTTCATAAACATTCGAGCAACTGACACAAAGAGCACCCAGACTGGGGTCAACTATTTGTTGACCACACAAATTTTTGTTCTGTGTGGGATTTGAATCCACAACACTAGGCGCGGCATAGTGGTGAGGTGACCACTTAAGCCATTGCTCCATCTGTGCAGCATACTAAAACATTGGAGATGAAAAATTAGCAATTAAGCATTAAGTTTTTAATTTACATGACAATTTTTTTTTTTTATATAGAAATTAATTGAAGAGTACACGTTTAAAAGCCTGGAATTAGTAGGCAAATAAAACAGTAGGTATCGATGTAAAACATTTTGTAGGGGGTGATTTGTCTGTTACGTAGTAACTACCTAGTAATCTGTGGTAGCACTTCAGAATCGTGGTTATGCGGACAAGGATATAACCAACGACCGACCAACAGACAGGGAGATCGCAAACGGCGACTTTTTGCAGCGATAAAGCCAACGATGCTGTCGCACTCGCACCCACGTCCACGATTCTGTATTGCTCCAATCGCAACGTTGCCGCGCTTTAACTTTAGCAATACAAACGCGCAGCTGTCACGACGATACTTCATTACAAGAATCACGTCACAGTTGTATGATAGACTCCGTCGAGATTGAGCACGTTGTCTCTGTTGCCACTTTTACGGAAGCAGCCACAATGTAGACACAGTTGCACGTTTGCATCGATGCAGTCGTGTGTTGCAAATGCGACGACCAAAAACAACCAGTAGCGATGCAGACGCGCTTTAACTTGTACTCTTTTTTTTAATTTTTTTATTTTATAGGGGGCAAACGAGCAGACCTGTCACCTGATGGTAAGTGCCTACCTAAATTCATTTCTTGCTAAGAGTAAGAAATTATATATAATAATTGTGGATAACCATGAATTTTATTAAAGCAACAAACATATTTATTAAAATATGTGTACTAATCAAACATAACATCTATTATTACCAGCATATGTTTCATCCAAAACATAATTTGACTACATGTCAGTCTATTGCATAGATCAAGGTACTGAGTATTTCTGTGTCTGTCTTAGTGAAGACTCTAAATACAGGCGTGTGTAAAAATCTAGTATTGTTCATGTATTAAAAATATATCTTTTTTACAGCATTGAACATCCAGACATATCCCTCGGATCTGTGCATGACTATGGACTTTGCATAGCAGAAGATGACGGGGAAGTTGACTGGGCTTTCCCTTGTCTTGATGCCAATGAACCTTGCTCCAAATTTGGCTTCACATGCCTTGGCCTTATTGAACTTAAGAACAAAACTACTTTATGTCCAGCTCCTATGCCTATGCCTGAAGACAGTATGAGCGGAGCTTTCCATGTTTTTCCAAAGGCTGAAAATTCAGGTCAAAGTAATCAGAACCCTTCTAGACTTAATACAGGAGATAGTTCTACGTCAGAAGCTGTAATAAGTGCATTGAAAGCTTTAAATGAAGGTAATATAATTGTATTTACCTATAAATGGGTAAATATAATATGTATATAAAAAGGTATATTATGTTTATGTGTAGGTTTTTCATAACATTATAATCAATCTGGGCCCACCTTCACATTACAGGAGAGACAGACTTAAACAAGATACAGTCTCACATAATGGCGACCGAGGCTCCACAGTACAAAGCGTACAAAGTACAATTGCTACGCAAAGTGCGTACAAACACATCGGTGCAGTTGGGCATCTCTCTAGATAGGATAGAAGTTGAGCCTCTAGTCACACATAAACACGCTTTCTGGGTAATTTGAAATTTTACAACTTTTTTTGGAACAAAGTCCTTTATCGCACGTAACACTTCAGGCGCTCGGCGGATGGGGACTAGCCGGAAAAAAGTGTTAGCGTAACGAAAAATGCTGACCGCTAGTTGATTTATTTTATTTATGCCATCTGTGGATTCTGTGCTACACTAATGCAATTTGATGTTTGTTGTATACTAAATATACATATATTAGTTTGGGCAACTTTCACAGATAGCGCAATTTTAATTTCTAGTTTTTTGCAATATTGTCTATATTTTGATACAATTTATTCAATCCATATATTTATATAGAGCGAAAGGAACTTCGTTCCAACCGGGTGTCCCAAAGACACCTCATGCATTTTTTTTTAAATAGATAGTAGTGATGTAGGGTTTGACAGTAGTTGAAGTCCCGGTTTCCCAAATTTATCTATTCAAGGACACTTTAGAAAGTTACTATCTGTTGTTTTAAAATTAAAGAATAACATTGTGAGGAAATCAAGTTTGGCCTAACTTCTCTCAGACTGAGAGAATGTTCATTCTAGAGAGGGACTTTTAAAAAAAAAAAATTAAGAATTCTTTCCATAACATAAAGTCTTTATTTGGAAAGGATCCTCTGAATAAAATCTCTGCTAGTTGGTAATCTTTAGAGTTCTATCCAATACTCCTGTACTATTAGAAAAAGCTTTGTTTGCAATCTCAATATAATACCTTAGCATAAACAAACAATATTCCAACGGGTTTTACCCGGACACTTTTTGAAAACCCCGCCCGGACGCCCTGTAAACTAGGACAAATCCGGGGAAACCCGGACAGATGGCAGCCCTATATATACATAGTGAAATTTTAAAGGCTTTGTAGACTGGTGGTACAGACTAATGATTGTATCTAGATAAAATGTACTATATTATATACCAAATACAAATATCATGTAGATATATGTAAAATATCTGGTACCGGTAGACTTAAGGCAATAAACAGCCTGTGAGAAAACAAAAATTGAATGGAGTTGTCACATGCTTCAAGAACAGCTTTCATGGAGCACAATATAAAAACTGCATGCATAACAATATTAAAAAAAGATTTTAGAGTAAAGTTTGCAAATAATAATTTTATTTTTTCCCTGTCCAGTCTAGGTCGAAATACTTCCTCCACAGCATAGACTCAGTGGCGTGGTGCCAGATATTGGAAACAAGAGGAAACAGGACAACCTTTAGAATAGTCTACTCACCTAGTCATAATGCTGCCTACAACGATAGAATTAGTACAGGTTGGTCATAAATTCTATTAATAAAAGCGGAGTAGTAACCATAAGCACAACATCTTTAATGACGTGTTTTCGTGACGGGTAGGGAACAAATATCCATTGATGTCTCGCCCGTGGGAAGGACTTCAACCGATCGATCAAAAACATGCTTTAGACGTTTTCCCGCTCTTCGGCCGGATCACAGTTCAACCCCAGCCCGTTTAACATAAATTAAACATGAAATGTGACATTATTTATTTCTTTGGTTTATCAACGGTTGTTACAATAATACAATCTCATTCATTATTACAAAAAACGTTTCCAGGACAATTGCACAAGCAATTAAAGATAAACACAGCGTGCACATGTATAAACAGAACTGGATAAAATTAAATAAAATTGAGTAGGTACTGAACATTGAATATCATAATAGGAAAGCACAAGTCATAACATAAATAATAGCATTAATCTTAGTATTAGTGTAACCAGAACATATTATTGAAAAGAAATAAATGCTGCAGTGGATTTAAACATTGTATATAGGTATACTAACAAAAGGAGAAAAAAAAAGGTATCTGAGTGAACAATAACAGTATTCATAAAGTTACTGTGATTAGAATTATGATGATTGAATTAATAAATACTTTATTAAATATTAAAAGTGCAATATAAGATTATTAACTAAGAATTCAATAAAAGAAATACAAAATGCAATTACACCACATTGACAATAATACAAAACTAATACACTTAACAATAAAACTTTATGTATAAAATAGGCAACACTGTGTCCTAATTCGACAAAATAATCTCTAGGTGTCAGTTTTTTTTATTCAATTCTTTATTATGCATTCCAAAATGTTTACAAAGGTGTAAAAAACTTAAAAATAGAATACACTCAATTTTGGACCCTGACGGGCTCAGCATATTCATAAAATAATAATTCATTTTAACAAATATAAATATTTACAGAAAAGAAAATACTTATTGCTTGGACATTATTATAAATAAAATTAACTGTTAACTGTATTATAATAAAATATTATAATATTTTTTAATGATTTATTTATTTCTCACCAAAAATATAGATAACAAGTTTTCCTTTAGCTCTGGTATATAATATAATCTGGTTGTGGATCGCTGGTGCCTGCTGTAGGTAATAAAAATTACCTGTATTGCTGGTCACCAGATTTCCACTTCCACAGTGCAATATGCTCAATAGTACAGAACAGAGTATACAGCGGTTTCTTTAATTTTGGTGATTATATAACTAGCATGTCTTACAGTTGATGAACAAGGTACCTATATAATGATATGGATTAATTTTAATATATTATAATTCCAAGCATGCATTTGTGTGTGTGTGAGAGTGTATGTGTGCGTGCATGTGTAAGTGTCCATATGGTTTTATACATGAGTGGGCGATTGAATAGCTGAGAATACATGAATGAATGGATGAGTTTAAGTGTTTTGGCAAAATATAATGCCATTACTACCTATTTATGTACAAAGACAATTTAATAGATAAATATCTATGTTAATATTACAATTAAAATTTGTGGATGATTTTTTAAATATATTTTTTGTTCTTTAAAAATACAAAAGTGTTTTACAAACTTTCCAGGTCAAAATTCCTACATATTCCATCCGAACACGTCATACAAAATTCAAGACTTCGAAGCCGACCAAGAAGTCGCCAAAGAAATAGTAGAAAAAATAAATACTATTTTAGACTTACGAAACAGCCCCTGCCGACGTGAATACAAGACTGCCAAAGAGAAGAAATTACAGACCAGACGGAGTTTTCACACGAAACATTTGAGTTGAGTGTCGTAGCACCCCTTGTACAGTGTAATATACTCTTGTTAAAGTTCCTGAACGCACTCTTAAGGTTACAAACAAGTGAAATTGGAACCGCAAGTCCATCTGAAAATAGGATTTGTGTCTTTGTTCTGTCAATGTTTCATACCATACTGGTTTGGAAAATGGCCCAACGTGTGAAACTCGCAATAAATATTTTCAGTATTTAGCTATAAAAGTGAAATAGTTATAGAATATTTATACCGTGCATATCTTTGACTGTTTGAAATTATTTAGAGAACATTAACTGGGAAAATTACGTTGTTATAATCTAGTCCTTTCCCCGTGAACTCTAAATAATTCTAAATAGTGTATTTGTATTTATTCTGATATTATGGAAATGTATAATCTCAACACCAATTTTGCAATAAATTATTTATACAAATGTATTTTTAAACAATATTAATATCTTGAAATATTACTAATGGAAGCATGTGAGTTGGCTAACTTTTAAGTGACCTCGCACAATGTTAAAAAGAAGTTAACAAAACCGTATCTACGACATCTCTCGGGCTAATATACAAAATGTAATACGATAAACGCATACTGTGACTGTGTGTCCTTCAACATCACATTTTATTTTCTATTTTATGATTCAAACTAAGTCAAAACAGCTGTATCGCGTTCGTATCAAGCTGCTCATTTGAGTACCTACTAATGCCGCGTTCCTATAATCAAGAAACGATTCGTTTTGCTTACGGACGGCAAAATTTCGTTTTCAACGAAAATGTTACCGTTCGAAAGCAAAACGAATCGTTTCTTGATTTTAGGAACGGGGCATTAATATAACATTTCCGACGGTAGGCATGACATTTGGAAAGCGACTTTATTTAATGCTCAAAATATTATAACTTCGTGTTTGTGTATAAAAATGTAAAAAATCAAATCATGTATTGCGTTTTTTTTTTCTTATTGACTTGTTTGAGGGTATACGTTCATTGTGATGCATGTATAGTACGAATTCATAACCTGTAGGAGTACAATCGCGCGCATAGAATCGCCTTCATATTATCTATAACTAATTGAATTGATGGATGAATAATATAATATAATTCTCAAGTATTGACACCGGGGGACGTAGCGCTGTAAGTAATTCATCGATTTAGGTATACACAAGGAAAATAAACTTTGTTCTGCAAGTGGCGAAACACTCATCACTTCAGTGTCACTATTGACGAATATAACATTTGTTTTTACAAATGATTATATTTTCTCTGTTCTATTGTTATTAATGAGTTTACGAACTCAGCATGACAATTTATGGAAACATTTTGAGTTGGTCACTAAAAGAGCGAGAGAGTCTAACATTTGGAGCCATGCTAAAACCATTTTTTTTTTATATAATAGCTTTATGACTTGTATAATCCTCTTTTCACACATTCAATTGTATGATATTTCGCGTGGTTATAGCAATGAAAATATCAACGGTTGACAACTGAAACTGTGATAGCTATATATCGCCTTTTATTAACAATTTGAAAGTACCCTAAAATTATTAAATTTATTCACAAAAATGGTTAATTTTTTTAATAATTTTGTATCTAGATTTATAAGAAAATTGTAACATCTTAAGAGTGTTAGCGTAAATGAGTATTGAGTTTTTAATTTTATATAATATTTGTTAAGTTGTAATAACTTATTTTTCGTCCATATTTTAGTTGCGTAAGAATTTATATGAACGCTTTAAGTTTGATACCTATCTTATAGGGTTCTCGTTCAAAAGAAAAAGAATACCTATTAAAGATAGAAATGAAATGTCGGATGTTGGTATATTTTTTAGCTGTGATGTCAATATAAGTGTATTTATTCAATCACTAAATGCATTTGTTAGAAATATATATTTATTGGATATATTGTTTGTGTTTATCACAAAGATATTATTCCGAAGCATCTGAGTGAAGAACACAGTATAGAGAACTACGTAAAGATTTTTAATTTTGATATTGAATCAATCAACAAACACCAGATGAAATAAAAAATAGTGTTTTGTGTTAATATAACAATAGACTGAAATCGCTCATATGAACAAACCTCCACTGCCAGAAACAGCTCAATTTTTTATATCCAAATAATTCATTGTGTACATAACTCTTTTTTTTTTTCAAATAAGCCTCTTGAGTCAATGAAATCTTATTATGAAATTAATTCTATTTTCAAACTTAGCCATGTGGTCTTCTTCAATGCTATAACCAGACTAAGATTGAAGTACAAGCTGATTATGCTAAAGCCAAATATCATATAGAAAGCGTTAAATTTAAACGCTATATAACAGATACATATACTACTGAAACATCAGCAAATTATAGTGCGACAGGGATCTTGTGACACCTGGTTATATCGGAACTATGGCTGCCATATTGTGAACAACGCTTCAGTATAGCCAGATACACCGCTTTTATACTTTTCAACAGTGGAGGAAATACATATTGTGCGCAATTCGGATAAAGATAGGAAAATGTTTTTTTTTGTGTTGTCCATTTGACAAATCAATATTATGTGACTTGACACATGACGTGTTCCCTAAAAGTAACGGAAATTTTATCAAATGATAAAAGTCTCATTTGCGTTTCCCTGACAATGCTGTCCATGGACTAAAAGATCCTTGTACCACTATACACTACGATTTAGCGCAATGGAATTCAAAATTATTTCGTAGGTAATCTGTAGGTATAATTAAACAATTTCTCGCTTATTAGCTTTCTCGTATAACTCTTTATTTCTGTTACTAAAACACTTTAATGAAATGCTGTTATCCTGATTTCAATTTCTTTAATTAGGCATCTGTTATATATATTTCAACCAATCAGTCTTGTCTTTAGCGTGTTAGTTAAATTGTTTGAGCAGTAACTGTCACGATTGAAATAGGCTCAATAATGTATTTCCGGTACTATTAGTGTTATGTACGCAAGGGATTACTGATATATTCAATGTACAATATTAATTCTATTATATGTATGAATGAAATAATTTATGTTGATTCAATGTTGATTTCTGAATGAATCGAATTTATGTATATTGAATGAAATGTAAGTTGCAATGAAATAAAATTGTTATTCATTACTTAAAACGATTTCACTTTTTTATTAATGTTTCATAAAAAAAATGCATATAAAACTTTAATTATTCGATGCTGGCAAGAAAAAGCGCACAGCCCGCCTAACTTTAAGCATTTATCAGTGCATATTAACCAGGGTGCGGCAGTCAGCGGAAAGTGCGACAGGACTTGACCTTTTTTTTATTGGGTAGGTACTGGAATAGGCGTTTGTCTTCCAACTCACCTGATGGAAAGTGATGATGAAGACGAAGATGGTACACGCCTATCCAAAAGAAACCTATTCACTCTACTCTTGAACGTTCCAGGATTATAATTGTCTGGAAAAATAGACGCAAGCAGTTCATTTCAGAGGGTACACTACATAAATACGAAAAACTTTAATCCGTCAGTCACAAATACGAATTTCAAAATACTGATTTTTAAAATTCCTAATAAAACAACTCTGATTTATCATTCATCCTATTTTTATAATTCAAAAATGTCAATATTCCTAACGTTTGTAATGACTATGCTCAAAATACCGAGTTTCAATAGATCGAATAACACAAAGTCCGACTTAATGATAATTCAAAACATCAAACATTTAAAATAATTTTAAAGAAAAAACTGAATGATGAAGTACATTCTTTGCAGTGTATTAGTTCTCATTTAAAACTATGATTGTTTACTTTTGAATAAAAATATTTTCTTTCCTTTTTTTTTGTTCGTGTGGAAACCCCCACGGGCCGTCACCCCACCGGGGTTTTCGGTGGGGCGGTGTGTATCAATCGAACCGACTAAAACCACACGGTGTGCCGTACTGCGCCTTAAGTAGGAGGGATCCGGGAATAGCTTTTATTAAGACATCCGGATGTTAAATTAAGACATAATTCTTAATCCTAACCTAACTCAAATGATTCACCAACAACAGAGGGGATCTGGCCTGGCCTGGTTCTAACATAACCTAACCCAAAGAATAACAGTAGATGGTTCCCGACGCAGGTATATATAAGGAGAAGAAAACATAAAAAAAAATATTAAAAACAAAGTAGACGTTTTTAAATTACTTTAAACGTTACCTATAGATTTTGAATATATATGCGTAACTGAATATTATACTAACTGAATCAGAAGCAATAATATTAGCAGTTTATTCGAAGTATTGAAAATGGGAATGCTGTTTTTCGGACCGAGAACCCGTCTAGTATTTGATTCTTCGAACGTATACAAATCGTAAAATAAACAAATCGCATTATGACTTTCGGTAAAATAAATGTCGTGAATTTTAATAATAGACATTATAATTCTTAGGTATTATGAAATTCGGAATAAAATATTTCGGAGTATTTGGGTGTTCCCTATTTCAAAGCTTGGCGACTTAAACCTAAAAGGAATAGGTACTTAATATTTCTTTACTTCTATCCATAAATTTTGTGATACATCGTGCAGTACGCACATCTTCGATCATAATAGGGAATATGCATGTACTTTTTTTTTTTTTATTAACTTATTCCATCATTCTACCTTAATAAAAAATATAAATAACCTTGGCAATGTTCAAATTAATTTTTAAAATAACATTGAAGACATCGATAAAATTTGATCTGTTTGAACGCCACCATATTTCGCGGACCTTGGATGACGTCACATGCCACGCTCAGTATTTGCTTCATAAACTTAGTATGCTTACTTGAAATGTTACAGTAATTTTATGCCGATTTTCAGTTGTAATTACTATTTATTGTAATTACTAGACGATCGACAAAGTTAAAAAACTATTTTAAAGGTATTGCCTTGTCCCTTGTTGTAAGTGTAAAAATACTATAAGAAGTACACCCAATAAAGTATTTTTGCCTGTACCAAGGGATGCGAAAATACGAAAACAATGGTGTAAATGAATGAGAAGTGATGAAATATCTTCAATATCGTATTTATATTGTTGTGAAGATCACTGTAATATAAGTACAATATTACAATTTCAATGCTAGTAAAGTGTGAATTTGTCAGCAGTAATTTATATTTGTTTTAAATATCAAGCAGAAGGCAACTTGCTTGTCTACTTAAACTAGGTAACAAAAGTCCAATAAAACTTCATGAATAGAAGTAACTATACATATCTTACCTTGTATTAGATTATATATAACATGTAGATATTATAATAATTACCTTGCAGCTTTCACTCCTTTGACCTCAGCGGACATAAAATCTGGATTTGATGCAAAATATATAGTCATCATGAATGCATCTATTTACGGTAGATTGTCCGATTGTGCTTTGACAAAACCACTATCAGTCATCGTCCTAGATGATTTCTAATATCACTAGAATGCTTAAATTACACTAGTCATGTTTTGGTTCGACCAATAGTGTATATTTTGCAAAGTTGAATTTTGCTCCCTTATTTTGCATATTTTAGTTAATATTTTTTGCAATTAAAGACGAACTAAATAAAAAAATAATTGTTTAGGCATAATATTTGGACAATAAAGATTCAGGGGAAAAAAAATCAAGTACATTCAAGAACATGCATATTCCCTATTATATAGTTTTATACTACTACTAACTAAACTGTCTGTCTGTCCATAGACGATCATTCGGCATGACATGCTGATTCATCATGCTGCACGAAGGACCTATTGAGAGTCTATCATGCAGCATGATAATTCTCTTGGTAAAATCGTTTTATTCAGTCGATATACATAGTACAGTGAAGAGGTCTTTTGCACTGGTGTGGAAATGCTTTTGTCAAAGGCAGATTTATAGATAAAAGGAATTGTCAATCAACTGCCAGGACGTAGTTTGCATGTCATTCGCATCAATCAAAACAATTAAACGGTCATGCATGCATGACAGCACGTAAGGCATGTCATGCCGCATAATCGTCTAGGGACCGTTTAAGCACAGTTGAGCTATGAGACGCTTCGCGCCTGCGCTAGCGGTGTTTCAGGTGTAGGCGAAAAATGCTAAAACTATACTTTAGAAACTGTGACAAAGAGAGGGGGTCCAATAATAATGAAATTTGTGTGACGTAATTTATGGATGGCCCCTTTGTTACTACCTACTTGATTACTCTTTCTTACTAATTGTTATAAACTACCCAAACCAAAAAGTAGCGTGGTCGTTTCAAGATGATGGGGATGGTTTCAGCTCATGCTGAAATAAAACTTAACCATACAGTAGCAATAAAAAATCAATCTTGTTCAGTTAGTATTTTTATTTTAAAAATATTTACAGAGTTGGTGTATAGTATATTTACAACTATTAATAAGGTACTGCCACTACAAACAGACCTTACCATCAAGTATGGCCATACTAAATATTAAAGTAGAAAATTACTAAAAAAATTCATACTTGTTAATGATTAATCACGTGTATATGAAGGCATTATTATGTAAGAAATTCTAAATATAGACTATTTACAATTTAAATAAAGTAGTGATTATTGGTCATTCTACTAAATCCATTGTACTATTCTCTAAGATGTAATTTGTAACCGTTTCAATCATGTCTTCACTGTTCGTCAATATTACATCATCTAGTTCGCTAGCTCGTCTGAAGAGTTCTCTTGTTTCCAATACACTTTTATGAAGCTTTTGCTGGGAATCAACAAGTTTGGATAAGTTTGGTTTGGCTTTCAGAAATTCTATGTCTTCATTTGATAGTGCCGAGTATGATATTCTTGATCTGCTGGAAGCTTTGGTTGCTATCTGATACTGCCTGTAAGAAACAATAATATTTGTTTTAAATCCAATGGTACAATTTATTTATGTGATTCACACATCCTAACTAACAACAAGGAGTCTGGGTGTACTTTATGTTGTAACTATGTATTTACACCGGAATTAACGCTATCATGAAATAGGTATTACATACCTATGTTACCTACCTACCTAAGTATATCATGGAACGCGAAAGATTAAAAGTTACTACTTTATGTTGGTTAATGTAGCGGCGGTGTCGTAATGGCTAAGGCGTCGGACTTGCGATCAAACTGTCCAGTGCACTACCGTCGTGAACGCACTCCTAACACAAGCGTTAAGCTTAGGTGGAGGGGTTAACGAGATTACTAGTAATGTGTGACCCCAGTTTCTAGTAATCTTTTTAAAAAAAAAAAATAAACAAGGTGCGATGCAAAAAAAATTTTAGAATAGTAGGCTTCTTTTCTGTCTAAATAGTGGTATTCGGCAAGTGTCAAAGGCCATTATTATATTAATATGTGAAGAGAATTCTTTGTACCCTTTTTAAGAAAAATTCGCAAACATAGTAATGTGAATTTTGGAATATTTACAGTTTATATAGAAGACGTGCAGAAAGTTAAAATTTTTAAACATGTTAAAAATTATGTGAAAACGGCTTAATAAAATTATGAGTCCGCGCGCGTATACATTGACCTGTCATGGTAAGTAAGTCTATACAATGACAGGTCAAGTTATACTGGCCAATGAAAAAACATTGGTCGAAATTCAACCACCACACAATCTCTAGTAACAGCTTAATTCACCATAATTTTTGTGAGTGACTACTTACTGTCTTAGGTCATGATATTTGTTTCTCCTTTCATTCACTTCTTTTTTCCACATCTCTTTTTCTGCCAGTAGTTTCTGATAGTATCTGTGAAAACAGCAAAAAATGATAGGCAAGTTAGAATGTGTACTACTTTTTAACACTGCATCATTGAAAATTTGTGACTGCCAATGGCATATACAAAAAAAAGTTCTAAGAAAATAAACTGTGTAATTTAGATTGAAATCTGTCATTGTTTAACAAAAATAATGATTAATATTGCCTAAACATGGATAATATATGCGATAACTCTTTTTCCGCTGACATATTCAGCGGAAAAAGAGTTATCGCATATTATGACCCATCTATATGGTAAATGAAAAAATTATGAATTTGTATTAAGTGAATACTTTTACCTATTAATATCCTCCGACTGCCTTTCCTGCACATCAGATTCTTTGCTATTGGGATTAATAGTCTCTGATATTGTGTTGTGAACTGAAAACATAACATAGAAAATAATATAATATATACTAACATCGTTTACGAATTCTGTGAATTTATCTGTAAGTATTACAGATAGATATAAGTTACTCATTATAGTATATTCTTCAATCCGGGCGAAGTCAGGACGAATATCTCCTGGGTAGCGTTAGTTGGTACTCACTTATAGAATCCCTTCGTTCAAAGAATGTTGATCGTCTCCTCCTTGGTGGAGATCGAAAAGATTGTTGTGCTTCACTTTCGTTCATAGAATTTTCCATTATAATAACTTTTTATATATTTAACACGACTCTTTTACACTTTTCACGGCGAAGTACATATAAATATTTTCAAAATTCTAAACATGACGTGACGTTACAAACGGACGCCACTATTGACATAACACGCGTTTGGATACAACAGAACAATGGAGCACACAAACTCAATAAGTACTTGAATACAAAAAAAATAACCTCGATATCATTCTTAGGTCTTACCAGTGCTGCCAATTTAGCCTTTTTATAGCTAAATTTAGCATTTCTTCAAGTGATGTAGCACGATAAAATCGTTTTAGCATGTCGTCGCCTTAGTGTTTATTTGTCTTATCGACCAAATTTATCGAAAATTAACTTTAAATGCAGTATTCTTAAGACTTAAATTTCACACCTGTTGGTTAAGGAAGCTTTAAAAAAAATTGATTTTAAAACAACAAAAAAAACCGTTTGAATTTTATTAATTTTATGCAATATTGTAAAAATATTTTGTGCTTATTTGTTCTATATCCAGTTTTGTTTTATATCTTACGTCGAGTTGAGTGCTTGAGTGTTCTATATCCACTCAATCGATCAATCACAGCCCACGACACTATTTCACTTTGTGCTATCTCTAATGAGGTAACTAGACTTGTTCTTACTCGGTCACTGAAAAGAGCGCTCCAATCTAGTACAGTCACTCACATGTACTAGTTCGGACTTCTAGTTATTAGTTCAGTGGTACTATTGAACTAATAAAATAGAATTGTTACTGCATTGAATGAATATTTGGATCTTCTTCATGCTTTACATGCATAAGACCATAGCCTAAGATTGTCATTCTTATTTTCATAAAATCACCATACTAATTTATTTACATTTATATAACAAAAATATATTATAAAATAATATAATTAGGAAGTCAATGCATAAGCAAACAAACACCGAATAAAAATAATAACACGCAAAATGCTCTTGTTGTTTTGGTTTCGATGTTTGTTTTTGCTAATCTAACAATGTACTAAATTCAAAATGGAAACTAATGAGTACGAATTATCTCAAATTTAATGCAGACAACATGCATCTCAGTCTTATTCGTTCGTTCACCACCGTGTCGCGCGGGGACGTAACGTACGACTTTTTAGCCGACGATTCAGTCGTTCCATGTTTACACAAGTCTAGAGGTAACTGTAGTGTCCTAACTCGACGTTCGTAATTTTATTTGTCCATTTTTGTTCTATCTCCATACAAAATCTGTAAAATAAGGCATATTTAGTTACCATCAATAGATGAAAATTATAACAATCAATTCACTGGTAAATTATGTATTGAGAAAAACTTTCAAATATTGAAACTATGGCTTTTTTTTCAATAGAGCAAAAAATCTCTTCGTCTTGAAAAATCAACCAATGGTAGATAGGACAAATTAGCACTTAGGTGACGATGTAGCGTAATACATTTTTTAGTCTTTTTTTCTGTTACTTTAACAATGATGTGTTTTATGTACAAATGTATGTCTTATTTCTAAACACATGTTTGAATGTGTTGCATTATTAACATTGAAAATAGACAGACTGAAATTCAACTGGAGAATAGCCTTTTTTTTTGTAGAACTCTTTCATTGACATTAGAACTATAGTGTGTAGGATCAAAATATCACACTGGTGGTTACGTGTAAAAAGAACATTCAGCGACGTCCAAAGTGCTGATTTACGACTAAATAGAACAAAATGCACCAATATAATAAAACGAGACCTACATATGTATCCACTTACACAACTTAAAATATTTTTTCTGGATGTGGGTTTAATTCAAACTGTTATGTCATCTGATTACAGTGGTTTGTCAATGATGTAATTAGTTTTAAGTTCCTTTTGTGTTCACCTTGGATTAAGGTACAATGGGGTTGACATATCCTAACTGGATCAAAACCCCAAAATAAAATAAAGAGAAAAAAAATATTAAAAAAATATGTATCCACGTTACGTCTTCTTCGCCAGACTCAGCGGCCAGATCTATCCAAGAAGATTTTAACGAAGATCGCAAACTGTTTCTGATTTTAATATTAAGACAGTTTTTTTATCACAACGAATAAAAATATTATTTTAAGGTTACAATTTTTTTATACAATTTGCTAGTATAAAGTATTGCCAATATTGCCATGAAGCGGTTTCGTAAATCTTGTTATCAAATAATTAATTAAATAGCTATAAATCATGTAGTACAGTATATCTTCGTACTGTTTCTTTTACTTTGATTTAAAAAAAAGATCATTTTTCGAAAATTTAAGCATAATTTTGTCATTTTCTAAACTAGATTTGGCATAAAATATTTTTTGAGCTGGTAGCATTACTCAACATCCCTTTCTAGAGAGACAGCATAAATATTATCATTGTGTTTGAGTGCTAAAACTTTTCATTTTCTAAGTACCAAGTTATATTACTTTGCAAGTTTCTTATATTACAAACATAGATATAGATTACTGAGGTAGGTACTATCTTATGTCCTATTGTGTAATGTTTCTGCAACTTAAACATAATTTCTACATAAAATCACCACGTTGTTCATTTATGTATCATAAAAAAGGTTCACTCATCGAAGATGCCTTTAAAATTAAGTTCGCCGCACACTCTAACTCTCACAAATTAATATATATTATAACTTGAATATATTACGTAGGACAGCGTTAAAAAGAATCAGTTTAGTGATTGTGATTTTTTCGATATCTGTACCGTGATAATTGCCCTGTAGTTTTTTTAAATAGATGTATCTATTCACAAAAGTGATGTTAAAGTCAGATATTTCAAGCTTATATGCATTGTTATTACCGATTCCCTGTTTAACGAAATTTTGACAAAAATTGCAATACATACATTATTTTATAATGTATGTGCCGCAATCAGATGGTTATAGTCGTGATATAATTATATACCTCCCGTAAGATAGTTATATGAAAGCAATTCATAACTATGTTACTAAAAAAATATATATATTTTCTTCGATTTGCACAAATTGGATACTCATTTTAAATAAAACGGTCTCCATTTTCATTACTCAATGGTCGCAACCAAAACAAACAACGTTAGGCGTCCATTATACGCTCATGCAAGCGTCAATCAATTCCAAAAGTCATGTTTGACGAATGCTTGTTGGTGGTTGATGAAATGATATCGACAAAGACGCTCACTCTGATTGACGCCAATCACACCAGAGATTTTACAGAGAATTGCAAGATTATATATTCTGGATATTCATTAAAGAACTTAAAACTGATTGGGAAAGATGAGAGAGCACCATATTTTAGAAAACATTTTTTTTAGTTCTCTCCGATAGTACGATTGAATGGTATTTATTTTCTTTTTAAAATCCTATAATGGAACATTTGATTAGTGGTCTTCTTTAAATTGGTAACAATTTTGCAAAATTTTTATTCCTAGAATCTAAATAAATAACATTAGAAGAACAATGTCCACGAAAGCAGTATACCATACTTATTATAACTTTAAACTACATATAACTTTAAACTTGAAAAACAATCTGGTCACGTCAACAAAGTAATTTAAACATTGTTAGCTTGTTGTTGCTTGAAAATTTAAATCCTAACTAATATTATAAATATGAAAGTGAGTTTGTGTGTTTGTTGCGCCACGACTCAACCCACTATCATAAAGTTTTGAGTAAACAGGACAGGTGGTATCATAATATCAATAAACTGATACTGCGTTGGCAAAGATGCATCGATTGCACGGGTGATTACTTTGATTAATAGAAATAAAAAATATAGAAAAAAAATTCGTTCGATGTTTTTTCATATAAAACGGCAATTTCATAGGTAAAGACCTAATATTTATGTATATTATTATTAAATAATTATAATTAAGTTCTTTGTACTCAAGTAGGTATCGAGAGAGTATTCTCCAGCCATTATCGGACTACATTATTATAAGTCTATGACCGCAAGCTTTTTGTCCGAGCATTGAAGTCTTATCTGTGGAATAAAGTAGGTATATTTTAATCTGTGACAAACAGTGTACAAAACATGCAAAGGAACATAAAAAAATAAATCTTGACTTTTGGAGCAACAACATTAATTTAGTTCGACTTGTATTGTAATTCATAATTCTTACATACTCTAATCCAGTTAATATAATTCTTGACTATACTTTACGTGAAACGGATTTTCCATACGGCTGACATTTTTAATTTGACGTTTTGTTTTCTTTAAATCAATTCATCTATCTATCGGTAAATACCTACCGCAGATTTTAATAATTTTGCATGTTCTAATAAAAAAGAGAGTTCCTTGCTAAAATGTACTGTTCTCGAAAGAGAACCTAAAATTCAATGGGTAAGGTTGCGTTACCATGTGTTGTAGAATTAACAATAACATAGTGTGTTTTATATTTAAATCTTAGCGCATTATGCAGCAGTGTTTGTGAATTATATAGTTTTTGTGACTGTTTCCCAACAGCGTGCAGTGATGGAGTTCAATGAATATCACACAAAAGAGGTATTGGACCCGATAGGTATAGATTTTTACTCTGATCGATCACGTACACCGAGCCCGACGCCCGTATTCTCTTCTAGTGTATGTTGCGATTTGGAAGACATTTTGAGCGACGTAAGTGCACACAGATAGTTTTTTAAGCGGTTTTTCATCCTTTTATATGTAATATTATACTTTAGAGCTTTAAAAGGATGTAGACAATGCAGTATGAGTATATGTTTGGTAGTGTTGTAGGTAAGTCATTGTGTTTTAGTTAGATGCATAAAGAAAATATATAAACCAGTTTTTGTTTGGTCTGCTAACACAGTTAGAATATTAAGTAACTTTGTATTGATGTAGAATGAATAACTAGTTATTACCATTTTCATTAAACATTTGTTATTTTTCAAATTCATTTTAATCTGTTCTGACAGTTTATCTATATTCATAAAATTATATTTCCTGTGTTCTTAAACAACAGCCATATCACAATTACTTAACACAAATAAACAATGCTATCACTTGTAAATGTACTATCAAGAGTCAGATAATTCTAAAGATATGGTGATTTTGCTTACCCTGATTACTTAGTAACCTGATTCTTTCTCATACCACTGGTTAATTGACTGACCTTGTATGTTGTTTCTGTGTTGACATGGTAGGTGTCTGTACTGTTTGCACAGAATGTAATAACGGGACATATTGTACAGGTAATATATTATCAAAGCATTATATAGTGGTGTAATTAGTAAACATGAATTGTTTTGCTATCAGTGTAACTGTTGATATTAGCTGCTTTATTTTTACATTAGTATATAATTTAAAAAAAATAAAATCACAATATACTAAAGAGTATTTTTTATATAATAATCTATATGGTAAGTGTATAAGTCCATATGATAATTCTTTGTATGCATTTTTATGAAAATTTTGCAAATGCAGAAACTTAAAATACCTAAGTAATGCTTATGCATAGAAGAAGTGCAGAAAGTTAAAATTTTTGAACCATATGTGAAACAAATTAAAAAATTAAGTGTAAACTGCTACATCTGTCGCTGCTGCTGTTATGGTACTTAAGTCTTTACAATAACAGTTAAATTTATACTGGACAATAATAAAGAAATAAAAAAAAATGTAACTTAAATAACTAAACTAGGGATCGCATGGTGGTCGAATTTTGACCACGGTTTTTTCATTGGCAAGTATAACTTGAGCTGTCATTGTATAAACTTACTTACCAAGACAGGTCAACACTTATACCGGACGCGTGTAATTTCATTAAGCCGATTTTACATAATTTTTAAAGTTGTAAGACATTGTTTAAAACTAAATATTCTAAAATTCAGGTTACTATGTTAGCGAATTTTTTTGAAAAAGGGGTACAAAAACTTCTCTTCACGTATTAATATAATGATTATGGTTGAAATTTGACCACCGAGCGATCTCTAGTAATAATAAATACTCTTTAGTGTATATTGATAGTAGAAGCAATTAGACCAATAAATAATTCTTTCAAACAAAAACTGACTTCAACAAAAAAAACTATTCCATAAAAAACTTATATATGGTTTTCTCATGGATGCCATTGTCAGAACTGGACCAAATTGAAATGGGGACACACGGGAAGCACTAGCTTTCAAATAAAAAAAGAATCATCAAAATCGGTTCCCCCAGTCGAAAGTTCTGAGGTAATAAATATTTAAAAAAATAAAAAAACAATTGAATTGAGAACCTCCTCCTTTTGAAGTCGGTTAAAAAATTATGATTATTATTAAACAATACCTGTGTTTTATATGAACATTTCACAAAT
Source organism: Euplagia quadripunctaria (assembly GCA_963859945.1). Lineage (NCBI taxonomy): Eukaryota > Metazoa > Arthropoda > Insecta > Lepidoptera > Erebidae > Euplagia > Euplagia quadripunctaria. Next base: position 5,779,344 of record OY982560.1, on the reverse strand, counting down.
CGATGTTTGTTTAGTTTTGTGTGTTAAGAAGATGTTTAACATTTAGTGTGTTGAAATTGAAATGAGGCCTGCATGTTTCACAACATGCATACCTATTTTTAATTAAATTAATTAGACTTGCTAGAATTTAGGAGGAAAGCCAGGGTATGTCTTTTGTCCTAAACTCTCAACAGTGCTTGCTATAAACATATTGTTCATAGCAAGCACTGTAAACAAATTAAGTATAGAAGTTCCATTTTTTTCCTGGACTTCTGACGGGGTAAAAAATAAGTAAATAAAGTAGGAATCCCTACAAATAAATTTAATGAAATCTGAATTATTTGAAGTGTACTATTAGTTCTATATTTATTGTAAATTTATGTAGCTATATGTTACAGCCATATTGTTTATTTTAGGCTATATCAGAAACACTCCAAGGCTCTCTTCGTGTCAGTCGCAGTCAACTCATAAACCAAGAGTTGACTATAAGACCAGAGGCAAACATTGAGGCCAACGTACCAGAGGGATTAGACCTTTATAAGGTGATCTTTGAAGTGGAAAGTGATACGGAAGTTAAAATGGGTGATGTTGATGGTGCTGCAGTGCAGAATAATACATTGAATGAACCGGTGAGTGCTTCAATTATATTACTTGAATTACAGCCATAAAGCATTGAAAAAGAGTTAGCTTACAACCTTCAATCAGTTTTAACTTAATGGCTTGTGCCATTGTATTTGAGTTTTAGGACTCTATGGTATGGTGTGACTATGGTTTATTTGTAACCCCAGATAGTGCTTGGGTCAGAATAGCTTTTCGATTATTTTCATGCGGTTTTCACCAATAGACAGAGTGATTCATGAGGAAGGTTTATGTATATAATTTGTTAAAATGATTGTTGAAGATGTCGGAAAAAATCAATAAATGCTCTGCACCCGTGCGAAGCTGGGGCGGGTAGCTAGTTTATATATTTTTTTTATTACTTTTTTTCCTATATATTATTTTCATGCTATCTTTACTGACTAATCTGTGTTTGTAATCTATACTTTTAATTTACTTGGTTACCTAGAGGAAAAGTAAATAAAAAAAGTTTATAAGTTCTTGAAATATTTTGTTAGTATATTAATCACTATTTTGTTTATTTTGTAATGTAAAATGTAAGTGATTTTACTATAGTAAAGTATACCCACAATCAGTATTTCAAACACAGTTTCTACTTACTGTTGAATGTCCAATAAAAAGAAGTTTTTTGTTAATTTGAATTAATAGTTAACATCCGTATTCATTAACATAATAAAAATGAAGTGTTTTTACCCAATTAAAAACTATATAAATAAAAATCAAATACTGTTTCTCGGTAATCGCATCATGGTGGAATTTCGATCATAATTCACAAAGTTTTAAATGTTTTGGATTAACCAGTTTAACTTGAACTGTCATTATGTAGACTTTCCATACAATGACAGGTCAACATATATACTATATAATTAGTCTTACTAATATAATTTAAAACACATACTGATAAAAAATGTAGCTTTCTGCACTTCACTACATATAAAATTTAAGTATTTCAAATTTCACATTCTTAAGTGAGCGAAATTTTGCTTAAATAATTAAAAACATACACAATCTTTTCATGTATTATTGTATTATTTTGTAGAAAATATCAATTAAAAAGTAAAAAAAAAAAAATTGAGGCATCTGAATGTTCTTTTATCTATTGAAGTGTGAATACATATTAGTTATGAAATCCCTTTAAACTAAACAGCTAAACAGATTTGGATAAAATTTATATAAAACATGTATTCAATCTCACATATGTATGTATATATATATTGCGTCCAGCGTTCACGCGTGATGCCGTGACCAAGGGAAATAGGGAGTCATTTTTATATATATAGATTAATACATGAAGAGAATTCTTTAAACGCATTTTTAAGCAAACATGCACAGACAGGAATTAGAAATTTGGAACATTTTAAATAATATGTGCTATATAATATAATGTATATAAGTTAAAAATGGCTACATAAAGCCATAGGGGTCCAGTATATATTTTGACCTGTCACGGTCCAAAAGTCTACCATGACAGTTCAAGGTATACTGGTCAATTAATACAAGACATTCAAAACGTTCGAAATTCGACCGCCATGCGATCTCTAGTATTTATAAATTGATGTAACAAGTCTTTAAATTACGTTTCAAAATTAAATTCAGTCTTCCAAGCAAACAGTGCATGACTTTCATAATTCTAAAATGCTAAACATTAAACTGGTTTACAATTGTTGATTTGCTGTTAAGCTATTAAGGTGCTCCCTCACTGGGAGCATTTGCCTGTAATGTAACGTTACAGATCCGAGCATTACATCAGTGAGGGAGGAGAACCAAGCATTACAGTGCGCAACCTGTAATGATACAATCTGTATTATTTTGATACAACTTGTAACATCAATGCGCACCACCTGCAACTGAGCGTGTCGATCAGTGGCCCGCATGGCAGTGAAGTGAATAATTCATAATACCAATATGGTGTGTTCTGTTTTTACGTAAATAATGTTGAATTAATTTGCCGCGCTCAGCACGACCGCTTCGTCTGACATAGTGGAATCAACTCGAATCATAAATGTTACATTACAGGCGAATGCTCGTCAGTCAGGGAAGCAGTATAGTAATGTAATGCTCGAAACCAAATCATAAATCTTACATTACAGGCGAATGCTTGTCAGTCAGGGAGGCAGTGTTGTAACGTAATCCTCAAAATCGAATCATAAATATTACATTACAGGCGAATGCCCCCGGTGAAGGAGCACCTTTATATCAGCATTCAAGAGTCATGTATTGTAATATTACCACATACATATACTATGTGTATTGAGTTCTATCATCTATTGTCTACAATGAGCATAGTACTGCGTAACTTTGCTACTGTTATCTAGTTGTGATAAAAAAGAGTTATTTTTTTATGTGATCGTTGTATGCATTACTTAGTATTAGTGCTCCGCGATTTACTTTCATTTGTATTTTTTGAAGTTCATTTGAGGGTCCGCATCTTAAAAGGAGATACGTATCTTTAGAGGGCGTTGTGTAGAAAAAATCGAGTTTCTAAATAGAAACAACCACCAAACACTTTGTCCTAGCTTGCCACCTTCGGTGTGAAACTACTTGAGATAAGTAGACAACTAGGTAAGGGGAGGAATAAGATCCTCGAGCAGGAGGAGCGGGGGGAGGGGTTGATAAAATATCTATTCTTATATAATATTTTACAATTCCGAATGTGTGTCCTCCCATAAAGAGATGCACATTTTAGAGCAACGCGTTAGGTAAAGCAAGTATGTAGTGTATTTTGTTCAATTATCTAATAGTAATATAATATTATTTTTTTTATATTATGATGTACTCGTAATTAAACGGTTATTCATAACAATTACAATCTAGACCTTGAGGCTAATAAGTAATTTAACTTAATTTGCTAAAAACTTACAAAGTTAAGAATGTGTCCATTGGCACTTTTCTTATGGTCTCTATTATCATGGTAAGACACTTTGTTCTTGTGTTCTTTAAGAAGTAATATAATTGTATAATCAAAATAATTATCTTTTAAAAATAAAATCTTTCATTTAGGTATGTAAAATTATGAGTATTAGTGTACCCCATCCTTTTCATAAGGATCTAGGAAACTAGTAAGGAAAACGAGATAACAAAAAAAAAAATCACGTAAAAAGGGTAAGGGAGGTCCCAGCAATATTGTGTCGTTACATGAGGGTAACCGGGTCAAAAATGGCCAAAATAGTCCTTACGTAATTAATGAATGGCCCCTATGTACCTAGTGTTATTGTCGCCAGGAGGCACTTACCTACCCTTCGCAGTATACCTACATTAAATTGACCTTGTGTTTATTAATATTGCCTACATAAATTATTATAGCATATCATAGCAATGCCAAAGAAAATCTTTAGCGACTATGTTATGTTCATTAAGTTATGAGTATGTAAAGTGAGCAATCAAGTTGGTAAGATTGTGTATTATTTAGATAGAGATTATTCTCGGGAAATACTGATCCAGTTTTGAAAATGATCGCTTAAAAAATAAGTAATAAAATATAGAAGATGGAAGTATCCTTTATTAGTTTGAAAAAATTAATATTTTAGCCACAGTAACGGTTTTTGTTATATAATTTTTAAAATTTGACTTTAGCGCGTTGAACGCAAACAAACTAACTCTTCGCGTACTCGCAAATCTCGATAGGTTTTTTTGAAGTGAAAACTTCTTTAGGCACGTTTGAGCACATTTGCTATGGGGAAAAAGCACTGAACTCCGTCACGCTAATAATACATATATATAGATCCACTAGAGGGCGCTAATCTAAACATTGAGTTCTGTCAGCTCCTTATTAATGTCACCAACCTGCTATGTGACGTTTTAAGTTCGTCGTTTCGTTTAAGTTTTCACTTCTGTCGGCAGTACCATGATTGCCTTTTGTATAGTAAAGTTAAAAGAAAAATCAATATAGGACGAAGAAATATTATATAACACTGCGAGCGTAGTTGAGTATCTCTTTTCAGTTTTATACAATAATAATTAACTTACTTCCTTGTAGTAATAAATTACATTATATTTCAATTCCCTGCTGGGTTAATGTCATAAGTATTATGTTTCTTTAAGGGTGCGCTAGTTGTTATTTCTTTCAAACAAACTGTAGGCTGCGGTTCCACTATAGATGTGCTAACTATGGATGTGTCAGATTTCCACCAATAGTACTTATTGCTCGATATTCAAAGTTTAGCTTATAGCGTAGCTCTAGTGGAACAGGGTTCAACGAAGTTAAGTTTTTTCCATACTGATTAAAGCGACGGATTTGTGCTAAGGATGCGTACCTAACATGTGAGCCAAGGACTTGCGAGTGTTGTAGAAAGCTTTGTGAAGTACAGAGCAGAGCTGACAGAGTAGGCTATTTAGTTAGTTCGTGTACGCGATGCATAGCATAGCTCACGTCGCGTATCTTCATAGCACAACACCTAACTTGCACAACTCTAGTGGAACGAGACAGTAATAGTTTCGTAGCTTACCTTCACTGCTTAACCTTACCTCGCACATCTCTAGTGGAACCGCAGCCTTAGACAGTAATTACTAAAGAGTTAGTGATCGTATGTCCAAAGTTAAACGTGATATCGATTGTTTTGTCGTTATAAATATGTATGTGTTCGGAAGCACAATAAACAATGAGTGATTGAGGTTATGAGCCTACAAAGATCCCTTTTTTTTTTTTTTTTTTTTGTGTGGAAACCCCCTCGGGTTATCACCTCACCTGAGCTAATGGTGAAGTGGTATGTCGGAATCGAACCGACTAAAACCACACGGTGTTCCGTCACAAGTGGGCCTATTGCAGGGGACCCGGGAATACCCTAAGAAGGAAGCCTCCGGGAACTCCTGCAGACCTTGGCCGCCTCTTGGTCAGCAGGCGGCCACACCATAGAGTACGGGGGCCTTGCCCCCGTCCGGTTTAGAGAGGCGCACGCGGAACACGTCGCGCCACCTTCTCAGGCCTGCTTCTGCTAGGGTAACGGACAGCCCTACCCGTTACCCCCAGGCCAGCGCTCATGGAGGCCGGAGATCGTTCTGCACTCTCCGGCGCCTGGTGCGTCTTCTGCGGGACGGGAGAGTACTCGTCCTCTCCCGTACCCTTTCCGCCGCCTCTTTAGCCAATATCACCTCCTCGCAAAATGAGGCAGCGGAATTCCATGCACTCTCGCTTCGGACCATAGACAGTACCATGGTCCTACAAAGATCCCTAATTCAACACTAATTTCTGCTGTAAATAACTATTAAAAGACGTGTAAAATCTCCAATTAAATGACCTTGTTAAGATTGATTAATTGATTGGTCTTCTGGATGTACGATACTTCTAACCAGTTTTGTGTGTGTGTGGTGGACGGAATCTCTAATCAAAATCCGAACACAGTAAATTGAATTACACTCTACATTATTTAATTTAAATTGTATATTCATAGTTTTTTTTAATGAGCGAAGTTACAAACAAAGACTGGTTTTATGTTAAACTACAAATATATGAGAATATAAGTAAAATAATAAGAGTGCTTTATTTCATTGTTTTACTATTGAGCTAAGATAGAATACATGATACGTCCCAGTGATGAGTTCGCCTCGTCGATTATTGACTTTTACGGCGCCCAAGTTTCTAAATAATAAAAATAAAACTACTGTTATAAATACTTAGGTTTCATACGTCAAGGTTATTGTGATTCATTGTTGAACACTAAATATTCTAATTATTTCAAATTGCATCTACATATACCTATTATATCCTCGATCGAGTAGAAATCAGCAATTCATTGACTGTGTAAGGGAGATGGTGTACACACACATAGAATATGCCATGTATTTATGCCTCTTTTTGCGGCGTTTGGATACCTATACGGTAAAGTGGCTATATCAGAACTGATATGGACAGACACGTATGGCACAGCTATATAGATTTACAGGGGGTAGGGTGTACCCTTCGATTTTAGAGAATCCTCAGAATACTGCGGTTAGACCCTACTATTGTCGTGGTTCAGTGTTTTCTTCCTGCTTCTGAGTGGCGTCGTCAGATTTTTGGGATAGGGTTGGAAATTTGCCATTGGCGTTGCAAGCGTTTATAAACACGTGACCCATTTATCATCAAGTAGGCCGTTGCTTATCTGCCAATTTCGGAGTATATAAAGGCCGCTCGCTAGGGCGAGGGATAATGCTAATCGCTTTGAGGCAAACTCCTATGAATGAGATCGTTTTCGCTCTCCGTTGCTTGTTGCGTCTTCTGCTAGGCAGAAGTCTCCTGTTTGACGCTCGTCGCCTACTTAAAAAAAAAGAACAGGCGGAATTCCAAACGTTCTTCAGTGATCCTTTACAGAATGATGCTCTAAATATTATACATATAGAAACATCTAAATCAATGCCAACAGACAGATTCACAAATATTTATGAGCGAGAATCGAACCCACGACCCATGTCTTGCATTCCAATGCTCGACTGCCACACCACATACAATGCCTACGTTAACACATACCTAATATTAGGACTTATTTTAGTCCATTGATATTCGATACAGTCATATACATATCTATCTGTCATTGACTGATGCCTTCACAGTACGCTTCCCTTACTTTGTTTCGTCGCTCTCATCGGTTATAAAATTCAGATGTCCACAATGTACATGACCTATATTCATATAATAAAAGTAACGCTCACGCCGTCTATTATTTGTTTAGTTTTCAAGCATTCAAGTAAGTATGTGGAATTGATTGCTATGTACAAAGAGTATAGTATCACGTAAGGTCGCTGGAAACACCGAACAATACGACCTTCAAACATTCAAGAAAAATGCGTACTCCCACCGCAAAGGCTGGCAACGCACACTTGTGACTCTTGAGTTGCAGGTGTCCATGGACGGCGGTAGTACTTACCATCAGGTGACCCGTCTGCTCGTATGCCTGTCTCTGTTTCTGCTGTCTGCTTGCACCTGGGATCGGCCAGTCCATACCTCTTACTGTTGATAATAGATGCTCTGACATCGGACATACAGGAAGAGGCACTTGGTGCATGCTGTTTGAAGACAGTTTTAGCTATGGAAGTGTTGAGTAGAAGACGGCCAAAGAAAAGATGGATGGCGCGCGTGAAAAGAGGATAAAGGGAGCGAACTGACGAATGATAGAGAAAGAAGAAAATACATTGCGTCGACACCAAATAAATTTGGGAAAAGAGCAAGAAGATGATCATGTTTCTGTTTTATTAGAAACATGTAAGTGGTCTAGGATGTCTAACATGTCATATACTCCGACAACCGGTTATTTTGTCCACAGACACTGAATCACTACCTTTAAGGGCGCGATTGCCTATTTTATTGATTTCACTTAAAACAATACTGTTACTGTTTTGTATTAAAAACATATTTATTTATGACGATAGGTATACGATTAAAGAATCAATTATCTATAGATAACAATAGAGATGTAAATCGGTAGATATGCCTATATAAGTATATACCTGATTTGATAGAGTGAAAAAGTGTACACATGTGAATTACCTCATTTAGACAACAGTCGCTTATACAGTTATAAGGTACGTGAAACTAAATTGTCTTTGCTATATTGCCTAAAAAGTTGGTTAAATGCCCCGTGTGTCTGCGGGGGTACCTACAACGACAAACGTGTTAATTTTTATTCGTGAGTCCATTTTCAGGGTTTCGTTCCTCAAACGAAAAAAGAACCCTCAAGGATCACTTGGTTGTTCGTCTGTCTGTCTGTCAAGGCCCTTATTCACAGGAACGCGTAGAGGTATGAAGTTGAAATTAACATCAAATACTTATATCTCTTGAAGCTGTAAAAGATCACGCTTCTAATGCCCGGTTTCTGAAGTTTTCAGTTAAATACCAGTGAACTATTGGTTCAATAAAGAAATGAATTAGATAAACTTCGGTTAACTGTCTTTGGGTTTCGAAATACGCAACGGACCAATCTATACGATCTACGATCAATAAAGGTAGGGCTACATTGGGCTGACGGCTGACGTGTGCCACGTACGCCGATCTGGACGCGTTGGACCCCATATATTACACTCTCTCTACTACTCTACATCTTCGTATTTTTATTGTATTTTGTATTTTTTCTTCTTAATACTCTAAAGCGATTGAAAGCCACTAAAAAAACAGTCAGTCGTAGGACTGCACGTCAGAAGTGAAAACATAACTTCACAATGTATTTGCATATACATACACACAGACACATACCTGTATATATATACATAATTAGGTTAAAAATAAAAAGTAGGTAATAACATACCTGAATGTATACATAGGGTAGGTACACTGGAAGTTCTGCGCTCCTGGCTGCTCAAAAATGTTTGAATTTTGAATGTTATATTTTTTTAAATATAAGGAACTTGGCTCTGTCTTACGAATTTTCGAAGGGGGTCACGTGTCCTGACGCGAGTTTAACATTTTTTACCCATCCCATACAGTGCACAACGACGCTAAAGAAGTTTTCACTTCAAAAAGTAAATCTTCAAATTCACTCACACAATTCACGATTGTATTGTTTTTTTCTACAAAACCGTCGACTCTTTTTTGTGGGTACCTATGTTCCTTGCTTTTTGTGGGTGTTTTTTTTTGCTTTGTCATCTGTTGTGGTCCTTGCTACTATTGTATCCCAAGTTATGGAACCGATAAACGGCACACATTGGCCAGTTAAGTTAAACTCAGTTTAAACGGAGTACGTCTTTTGATGCGGTTTGGAAACGCACTTTCACAAGTTATCGATAAAAGTACCTCAGAAACCGGGCATTAATCTTATTGTTAGTCATTGGTATTTTTTTTAATAAAAAAACTTTCTTTGCTTCATAAATCATAGAGCATTTATTCTGATAAAATCAATAAACGCCGCGCCGGTCTCACAACTGCTCGACAAACGTACACTTTGTTTTAATCACAGAGGATGGAACCATATCGATATCGTACTGTTTCTAAGTTCTTCTAAAAAAGCATTTCCTACACATTCCTCACAATCGTATCAAGTGTTTGAGTGTTAATACGTTTGTCATTCCTTAACGCTGAAACTTTTAAAAGGATTTACGTAAAATTTGGCGCGAAATCGAGATCTATCATGACTAGAGATCGGATAATCGGATGCATATTTACCTAAAGTAATTTTTTGGCTTACAAATTATGGAAACGACTTAGAATATTGTTATGAAAAATAAATCCCGGGATTCCGGGATCGCATTACTAATCAGATGTATATTTACTTAAAGTAAAATTTTAATCTCCCATTCGAGTATGTGTGTATGTATGTAGGGTGTAAGAGAAATGGTGGTGTGGTAAATAAGAAAATATAAATGAATATAAATTTATTTATTCATTAAGGACATCTTATCTTACACAATATTTTTATGTTGTACACACAGAAAATACATAGAGGAGAAATGAAAGATAGAAAAGTTGTACATGGGCACTTTGGGCACACATGGGCAGGACATGCACTTCTTACATGGCTAATATGAAGAAAATAAAAACTTAAATCATTTTGTATTTTACCATTAAAGTGGCAGCGTGATAAATATGGAGAGATTTGGAAAAGACCTTTACTCAACATTGGGTGGCTAAAGATTAAAGAAGAAAGATTACCCCAGTGACAATATCTTTAATCTCTATTTATAACTATGGTTCGGTCAATGAAATCTGTTATTTCTGTATCTGTTTGTGTTGAACATGATGGTGTTACATCTGGTTCTACTAACTGTTCAAAACTTCTTAATTCAGGATTATTCAGAGAATATAGTATAGAATAATAATTTTCTCGAGGTTATCATTTGTTAGTATATTTCTTTTCAAATTCAGAATCCACTTGTAGGTTGAAAAGAATATTTCCTAGATAGATAGATATGGCTTCGTTTCTATCCAATAAAGCACAACACTCGATATTTTGTCAAAATGTTTGGCATAGTAAAATGCCGCCTCTAGTCATGTTCTCACTTAGTGGCTGGCTCTGTAGGCCAAAGCAAAATTGGATGCAGTTCCTTTAAAATTCGTACTCTGTTGGGAGCTTTTAAAAATATTTTTTTGACATTATTAATTAGAGTGTCTACATCACCGCACCTTAAACATATTGTCTCTGTTAATCTATCTAAGGCGTGAGCTAAACACGTATACGCTACGCTGTCGCTTCATAACATTAAAACGTTCTGCACTTTATTGTTGAATTAGGTCCCCCATAAGCTTTTAGACATTCAATCACAAACTCGGACACAGTACGACCGTTAACAAGATCTAAAGTTAGACAATTAACAGGTAAATTCGTCCCGATGAGTTTTTATTTAATGGTTTTACAACATGTCATCCATTTCTTATTGTTTTGTACTTCACTGTGGATAAGTTTCATTTTATCTTAATAAACATAGCCCAAGTATTTCATCCTTAACAAAGACTTACTTGGAATGGTTCTATCTTGATTTTTACAGTTACAAATGTATTTTTTTAAAACCACGAAAATTGAGATTTTCAACGTTTGACCACGATGTGCAACATATCGTGGTCAAACGTTGAAAATCCCAATTTATTATTTATAATGAGAAAATTAATCAAGTCAATATAAAAGTCATTTGGTACTGCTGCTTGAATTCCTCGATGTTTTTGTGATTTCAGATGCTGATTCAAAATGGTTTTCTTCGCTTTTAATGTCGTATCATATTTCGTACCGCTCATAGTTCCAGTTGATGTGTCGTAAAACATCTCTGGGTGATTTCGTAGCCATGACTGAGCTATGTCTTCTCTTTGAGTTAAATCCGCCATCATAATAGCGAATAATACCTACGAACTAAAAAAGATCATTCTTTGATGGTTTGAAAAGATGGATCAAAATGCAGTATCACTTCACAACACTACACAGCGCAATGTTTTAAAACTTCCTGAAATATTGCAAATGTTTAAACAATAGTCTATTAATGCAACAGCTGACCAATTAGAGAGCAGAACATGTTACTACCTGCCGAAAGTACCATTACTCAGGTACATTTGACTTTACTAGAGAGTTTTTTATTATATTATACAAATTTTCTCACTTTAATCTAAATCAGATTTGTAGCTATATACAAGTAGGTACAATGTTTTTAAATTGTAAAAAGAAATAATGCTTACCTTGTTAATAAAAGAAATAAGAGGTCCAAGCCGCAGAGCAGGTAAATCCAGGATTCGTGACACAAAGTCGTTGTTTCAAGCAAAACAAAAATCCAAATCACATGCAAATTAGAAACCGTTGTTCAATAGCCAAGTAGGTAGTTGAAGAAATTAAAAAACCTTGAGAAACACCCAAACGCATATCAAGCACAACGACAAATGTAGTTGTATTGCTTGCGCACAAGCAAGTATTACCGTCTCACTCACACTTTTACAAAATGCTTACATTCCCTGAGGTTTAATAGGCCCGATTTGAGTAACGTAATAAGGTTGTTTTTGCTTAGTCAAAAATCACTGACAATAAAAGTAGGGAAAAGCAACCATATTCCGTTGTAACAGGGCAATAGTCGTTTGTGTCAAACTGGGTTTATTACATCTCACGGAGTATCCACTTAAAGAGTTTCCCGGAATCGCGGGATTTTGTCGATAAAAAAGTGCTTTCCATAATAGCCAACATCTCAACTTTAGGTAAATATGCATCCGAATATCCGATCTCTAATCATGACACTTGCGCTTAACGCACCATCTCGTTGTGTACAACAATTTGCAGCATATTTATCACTAGCCGTCTCCGCAGTTTCACCTGCGTTTATGGTCACTGCTCCGCTTCTATTGGTTGTAGCGTGATGTTATATATCCTTTAGCCTTCCTGGATAAATGAGCTATCCAACAGTAAAATAATTTTTCAATTCGAACCAGTAGTTCCTGAGATTAGCCCGTTCAACCAAACAAACAACTCTTCAGCTTTATAATTTTAGTACAGATTATTGGGTATGCTCATGAAGTGCGATGTTTAGACTCATTTCTCAGTGATTGGAACAATTCAATGCCATTTAATACGTGGCTCTTATCAAGACACAACATTATATCTACATAACATAGATAATACAAAAGATACGTAGAAATCGAATAATAATGCATGCATGCACACTTCACTGAGCGTTATTGTAAGGGCTAAATAAAATTTCATTATTTATTACACATAAATATAATATAAAAGTACATTTGCTTTTCCATTGGTTGGTCGTGTTGTGGATTCAATCTCAACTGTTGATCACTACGGTGTGCATTCTATGAAGAAGTTCTAAATATGGTAGACGTCCATTAAGGAACAATTTTGTTGGATCAAATTCTGCGTACACAAGGTAGGCCCATGCCTATAATTTATAAATTTCAGTACACGAATCAGTTTCAGTCTAATTATACTCGATATCTGTGATAGTTTAACTATCGTTTCAATTATTTAGTTTGTACGAAACCTCGAGAATCCAATTCTTTGTCGCGCGTATATGGTTATTGTTAACCGACTTCAAAAAAGGAGGAGGTTCTCAATTCGACTATGTTTTTTTTTATGTTTGTTACCTCAGAACTTTCGACTGGGTGAACCGATTTTGATGATTCTTTTTTTATTTGAAATCTGGTGCTTTCGGTGTGGTCTCATTTCAATTTGGTCCAGTTCTGATAATGGCATCCATGAGAAAACCATATATAAGTCTTTTATGGAATAGTTTTTTTTGTTGAAGTCGGTTTTTTTTTTAAAGAATTATTTTCATCTGTCTTGTCCATCACACTAACGTTGTCACTGTGCAATTCATTCAACGTCAACCATCCATTACCTTTAATCAACAATATCCTTCATTATTACCTGTTACGTATTACGTTTGACGTAGAATGTGCGTTAAAAGGTTTTATGGCGCATATAAAATCTAACGAACGCACGGCGATATTGCTTCGTAACTTTATGCTATTTATTTGACGGTAAAACTCGCAAGTGGGACATCAAACCAATGAGTAAATTTACTCGGTAATTTAGTTAACTTGGTCACAGTATAATGTATATACAGTATGGTATCTTCATACAATCGGTCCGATCGCGAGATATACCTACACGCCTTGCGTTCGGTATACACTCGGTACACAAACAGTCGCGACTGCTCCGCAGTGATGAACGAACGTAGTGATCGTTTTTTAAGCAGTAAGCGTGCGATGTATTTCACTGAAATGAATACAAATACTTAAGTACTTAATATGGCAAATAGAAATTGTAGACTATATTGTGCTGTTTTTGGTTGCTTGAATTCTTCAAAACGCACACAGAGATAACATTTTTTAAATTATCTGGAAACTCCGAAAGGTAAGACTATAAAATAATTTTTATGTACCTACTAATACGTAATTTTTTTCGTACGTAATTAGTAGGTCGATGAAATTATGGGCAGCCCTATCGCGTCTTTACATACCGTCCGGCTATAGGTAATTATTTCAATGAAAGGGCCGAGTCACAATACTGTATATACATATACAGTGACTTGGTGGACAGGTCATCAATATTATTGTACACACTCGGTGTACATTCTTTTTTCTTTCTTTCAACCCCGAGGGCAATACTGTATCACGTATAATAAATATTTAGGTTTTTTGAAAGACTTATAGAAAAGATATTATTTTCTTTGGCAAGTGAACTGTGAAATCTAGAACTTGGTATGACTCACCACTACGAGCACTATTAACCATGCCCGTTCATGATATATTTTAGAGCAGCAGGTACTGTCACAGATTACCACTTAGATTGCATGGTAACACAATTTGTATGCAGACAGCATAAAATATCTTTCTTAGTGCTGGTGGACTAGATGATGTTGATGTTTTTTATTACCATTTTTAGACACAAAAAAGGATAATATGATTATAATTTGTTTTGTGGAAGTCGTCACGAGTCGTGAGCATAGTTGTATTTATATAAAAGTAAAGATTTGATCCAGTTTGAAATAAGTAATAGTTCTCTAAAAACTTTGGTTTAGTATTTAACTGATGAAAAAACAGAGCAGGTTCAAAAGGCAAGTGATTTATCTAATAAAACTAAAATCTACTTTCAGTATTAATAGAAAAAACATTAAGAGAAGCATTATATAGCGCCCAGCGGTTTCACCCGCGTAAGTCCCGATCCCGTGGGAATATCGGAATAAAAAGTAGCCTATGCGTTAATCCAGGTCATACCAGGTTTCATCGCAATCGGTTCAGTGGTTTTTTGCGTGAAAGAGTAACAAACATCCATCCAACCATCCAAAATTTCACATTTATAATATTAGTGGGATAAGGATGACGTCAGACCCTTATAAACATAAAGGTGAGATAAGTATATAGAGCTTTGCCGTATAGTTGCTACTTTATACCAATTTGCCCGTTTTAGTTACCAAGGCATTTCTCTGGGAGACTAGTGTGGTACCAGAGCACCTAGATAGAGGTTAGGGATGATAGGTTTTTTTTACTGGCACCGTACCACTTTTTATTGGTATTCCGAAAAGGAAGAGCTTTTTTGTGCACCACACTGGCAACACCTGGCCTGCTGGGAACACAGGAGCGCTGTCGAAACTATTCGCAAACACAGTGTGCAACCGTTGCAATTATTGTGTTGAGTACCTACCACAAACTTTTGAAATAGAATTACTAACCGGTACAATAAATCTGTTGAATTTCATCATTTTATTTTTCTATAATATTCGTTAAAATTACTTATTTAGACACTAAATGTGTTTTGTAAATATTGCACTCTCTTACACAATTGTAAGAAATGCTATGCTGTTAGAACTAAAACGTGATCGTAACGAACCCATGATTTTAATTATCGTAAAATGTAAGCATGCTTGATAAGGAGAAGGGTGTGTTGGTCTTCAAAGATCTGGAGAACCTCCGACTTGGCTAGGTGTTCATAGAAAACTGAACTATAATGTATCATGTGTCCACTTATACTACAAACCTAATAATAAAACGTGGACTGATTTGACCTGTACAGTACTCTCCAAACTTATTGACCGGCCTGAAGTTGGCGCAACCGCCATCTCGCGCATGGTACAATCGAGTGAAAAATTACTAACTCAAAGATGACTTCGATGTTAATATAAGGTCA
This sequence comes from Euplagia quadripunctaria, assembly GCA_963859945.1. NCBI lineage: Eukaryota > Metazoa > Arthropoda > Insecta > Lepidoptera > Erebidae > Euplagia > Euplagia quadripunctaria. Next base: position 5,763,739 of record OY982560.1, on the reverse strand, counting down.
AAGTTCCTAAATAGATTTTAATTTTATTGATAACCCAACTGACACCTTAATTTTGCATTCTGCGCACCGGCTCGCGGCTAACTTCAGCCCGGCCAATAAGTTTAGGGATTGCAGTACATACATTTATACGGGATGCAAAGCACTGTGTCTTCAGCCTTTTCTCGTTTCTTAATACCTATAATCACCTTAGTATTTTCAGTAGGTACTAGTTTAATTGTCTATTTTGTATCTCTCAGCGGTATCGGCGTTGAAAACCCTATTTTCTTAATCAAGGGTAAACCTCAACACTATATTGGAAGTGCATTTCAACTGCTAAATTAGTAGCTCGTAGTACTCTGACGGTGTTTTTATAAGGGGTTATATTATACCCTTGCGCCGAATGACGGGCGCCTGCCAAGGTCATTAAGTTATTTTCGGAGCCGTCTATATAAGTAGTCACTGATTGGGTTGTAACGACCTCACCATTCTACAAGGTACCACATTGTTTGTTTCTTTATCGATTCATTGCTATTGCGGTCAGACAATGTTGTGCTGAGGCAGCGGCAACGTGACCGGATCTCTGGAATATGGAATCTGGAATCATAGCCATTTTCGCTGCACCTGTATCTGAACTAACTGTGTGAAATATGTAAGAAATTTTCAGAAGTATAATATTATACTTTTATATTAAGACTAGCTGCGCCCCACAGTTACACCTGCGTAAGTCCCGATGTCGTGGGAATATCGGGATAAAAAGCCTGTGTGTTAATCCAAGTGTCCAGCTATTCATATACCAAGTTTCATCGCAATCGGTTCAGTTGTTTTTGCGTGAAAGAGCAACAAACATCCATACATTCGCACAAACTTTCACGTTTATAATATTAGTAGGATTATTATTACTTTAAATATGTGTAAATATATATGTATAACGCCTCCCGACAAAAAAAGTGTCATATTATCACATGTTAGGTACGTTTAACATTTTTATAGCATTGAATAGCAAATGTTGCATTTGGTCACCTGTAAAAACATCGTTATTAGCTCGGGGAGTATCGTCATCGTTATTAGCAAGGGAACAAAGTTCCCTTTTTCACTGAGCTGTTTTGTTCAATTCACAGGCAGAAAAGTCGTGTCTTCTCGAAATAGCTGTTTTTGTATTATGACCCTTTTTTTGCCGGGAGGTGATATATCTATATTGTTGTGATCGGGAAGTGTTTGTCAACATACGCTTTAGATTGTTACCTTACAATCTGGTAAAAACTACTGCTTCGCCTTCCTCAACGTCTTCTGATTTAGCAACATTCTTGGCTTGACTTTGGCTTTTATCATTCAACCTATTTCTGTTAAGGGTTTCTTTGTGTCTCGACAATCGGGAATGACTCTACACCTTCGATCATATATTGATCTAAGCCTTACACCGTTGTAGTAAAACAACACAGACTTTTACCCTTTGAGGAGCTGTGTAGGTTATATGGTCAGTCTTGTTTTGAACTTAAATAGGCATAATATACCACGGGGAGGACAGTAATACTACTATTTAAAAATATAATGTGCGTGACAACCAACATACAGACTTTTTAACTTTAGCTTAACTTCATCATCAATATTATAAAAATGTGAGAGTGTTTGTTTCTTTGTTACTACTACTTAACCGATTGTCATAAAATTTTGACGTTGTCAGCTGCACAGAAAAGGAAATAGGGTACCTAACATTCAGAAACCGGCATGTATGGGCCGGCTCGCCCGGAGTTATACCACGCCCTCACAGAAAACCGGCAGTATAATTGTGTTGCGTTTCGCCGAGTGAGTGAAGTTACCGGAGGCCTTAACCCTTCCCTCTCCCCCTCTTACCCTCTTCCCTCTCTTCCCCTAATCCCACCTTTAAGGTCGGCAACGCACTTGTGACTCGAGTTACAGGTGCTAAGGGTGACGGTAGTCAGTTACCATCAGGTAATCCGTGCGCTCGTTTGCCCCCTATCATATAAAAAGAGGGTTACACAAATAACTTTTATGCAACTAAAGCCGCGCAGTAATATATATTATACATCATATATTACTGCTCTGAGAGTTCCGAGTATTATTCGTTAGTTTAATAAACAGAGTTCTGACTATAGAATTCTCTTAACCAGTCTCCAATGCGTTATTGCTTTTTCTAAATATTTAATAATTCTCTTCCTCCGCTTTGAACTAATCTGCAACTTATGTATATATACAGAAATAGGCTACACTTACCCCTTATATTTGTTTGGAATTCATACACGAATCGGGACGCTGAGTATCAATTACAAGCGAAGTCCAGTCTAAAATTACATGGAAGTCTGGAAAAAACGATTTACAGATTTATTTTGTGAGTGAGATTATTTTAATAATGAAATGTTGACATGATGTTCCTTTTGAGAAATGAAATGGATGATTTTAACGGAAAGTCAATGGGCCATAATGTACCACAGACAGTGGCGTAGCTTGCCTTGGGGCCCTGTATCAAAATTAGTTGGGGGGCCCAAATGAAGGGTAAAGATTTCTCAACAAAAGAAACAAAAATATTTTAAACAGGGGAAACCCGCAATAACCAACGTAGGATGTTGCCAACTTTTGGGCGCACGCTTAATTCGGGAAAAAAAGAGATTGCTTTTTTTGACTTTTGTCATTTCTGAAGTGAAAACTCTATAGGCACGTTCGACAGTTTTTTTATATGTTTTTTTTTTCCTGGAAGCGCGAGATTAAGGGACATTGTGGATGATATTTTACTAATTTTTGCTCACACACGTTAAGGGCCTCTGTAGCCCGGGGGCCCCGTATCATTGATACGGCTGATGCAGCGGTAGCTACGCCCCTGACCATAGATGTAACCACAATAGCAACTAGGCCATTGCGGTCTTTACAATCGATTCTAACAATCGCTGTAGAAACCATTGAATGGCTGCATTTAATGGCTTTTAACAATAATTCGCTTATGCACTCCCGTAACATGAAACGGAACAATTATAGAAAGTATCTACACACTGTATATTACGTCCTATGTAAGGAATTTTCTGAACTGTAAAGTTAAGTTGTTTATCGATAAGTTTCATTACCCATAAAATGGACGTCGCGTCGTAGAGTTAGGTAACCTAATAATCACGGGTAGATTAGATACGGAACGTGGTGTCTTTGACCTTCAAATTAGACTGAACATTAAGCGTTACGTTGACGTAGATGTGTTGAAAAAAATGGGAGTGGACAATTTTCGGTAAAAATTAATAATTTACTTATTCCAAAATGTTCAATCTCTAAAAGAAAATGTGCATTATACATTATCAATTAATATAAAGCAATGCGTTTACTATTGTTTTTAACCCCCGACGGAAAAGAGGGGTGTTAAAAGTTTGACGTGTCTGCGTGTCTGTGTCTGTCTGTGGCATCGTGGCTCCCAAAAGAATGGACAGATTTAAGTGCGTTCTTTTTCATTTAAAAAGCGACTTGATCGAGAGTATTCTTAGATATCATTTAAGAAAATCTGTTCAGCCGTTTGAAGATCATCAGCTCTTTTCTAATAGTTGAAGGGATTTTCGAGTCGGGGGTATTTAAATTTTTTTAAGTGAACACCTCTTTAGCGGCGTTGTGCACTTTTTGGGATGGGTAAAAATGTTATACTCGTGACAGGACACGTGACCTGATCGAAAATTCGTGAGACGGAGCAGTTTCTTATATTTAAAAAATATAGCATTCGAAATACAAACATTTATGAGCGGCCAGGAGAGCGCAGAACTTCCAGTGTACCCTATGTAAACATTTAGATATGTTATTACCTACTTTTTATTTTCAACCTAATTATATATATACAGATGTATGTGTGTGTGTATATGCAAATACATTGTGTAGTTATGTTTTCACTTCTGACGTGCAGTCCTAGGACTGACTGTTTTTTTGTTTGAATTATTGCTTGAATAAATAAGTTATATTGGAAACATAAAAACTAATTCAAGCAAAAATTATGTGAAATAAAAAAATCATTCATAATTTTGTCCTAAATATAATGAAAAATAATAATAATAAACCAATTATTAAAAAAATGTGACTATACATATATAAAAAGTTAAAATATCAAAATTACGGTTAGCTTTGAGGTTTACAGTTAGTTTTTCTAAGTGAAATTAAATTTGCTGTTATCTGAGCACACTACTTCTTTTAAAAACATAGACATAAAACATTAAGTTAACTTAAACAATCGTAAAATCAGCTGGTATTTGTGTGGTCGGAGGCAGAGGTCGAACAGAGGTGGAAATTGGACGGTAGCATAATGGCTAAGGCGTCGGACTTGCGATCAAGTGGTTGCGGGTCCGAACCCCACCCAGTACACTACCGACGTGAACTCACCACAATCTTTTTTTTTAACACAAGCACTTAGCTTAGTTGGTGTGGTTCATAAGAATACTAGTAATGTGTGAACCACGTTACTCCTATCGTATCGTTCATAAAAAAAAACCCGGCCAAGTGGGAGTCAGACTCGCACACGAATGGTTCTGTAGCATCGTCGAGCAAAAAAACACGTTTCTAGTAAGGGAGCCATATTTAATTTATGTTTATAAGTTGTTGTTATAGCGGCGACAGAAATACACATTTTGTGAAAATTATAACTGTCTACCTATTACGGATCATAAGATGCAGCCCGCTGACAGACAGACGGACGGGCAGCGGAGACTTAGTAATAGGGTCCCGTAGGTTACGGAACCCTAAAAACTGTTAAATTTTCGCTCAAATTTTCAATTATTTATAACAACTAAAGCTCGTTAATAGCTCTCTACTAAACCGTTGACAAACATATATATATATATATATAAATTTGCAATATGTTGACGTTCTACTTGTTGTTAGGTGTTGAATATTTTTCTTCACTTTTGGACACTTCAATTTTATTTATTTGTATTGATAATTATAATAATATAATTATTTTTGTATTGTTATTGTACAGTATTCATTGAGGAAGTTTATAGTGTGTATAGTGACCATAAACTTATCCCTCTTGTTTAAAGCACGAGTGTTTTTATGAACACATTTTTAAATCCAACTTTTCATCCAACATTTACTATACAGGCAGGCTGTATAGTTGTATTCTTTAAACATATGCGCGTTAGGGAGGCAAGTGGATCTCAGCTAGTCCTCACAAAAATTGGGCACGATCTTGCTCGTGAATCTTTAACGACAGGTCTCTCTATCTTAATTAGATCTGTACCAACAGCGTCATTCCTAAAATTGGGTCATTAGAACGTTAATAAATTGTCGCTAGAATGAACCACGTTAAATGTTATTTCATTTAGATTTTTTTCGCTACCCACGTTTCAGTATTTTCCAAATAATTGGTTACGATAAATTGATTTCAACAAGGTATTATTCTTTATTATTTCAGCGTTGACGTATGTGGTCATACGTATATATAATGTGTATTCATGTCGACGTCATTTTGCGCCTTAACACTGATCAGAACGATAACAGCTTAAACAGTTATATGAGCAACACCTGCTGTAGTTGGTTGTGAAAAGTGAACGTTGTAAATATTTTGTTTTTCTGAAATTCTTTAGCTTCTAGTGTGTGTTTTGTAAAGAAGAGCTGTACGATTTAAATTATTTATATATACCACAACGTACTATACGGATTCCATACAAAAATCAATTTTGAAATGGGAACTGCAATTAGGAATAATTATGATTATTCGGTTAGCGCCTGTTACATACTTTTAAATTTAAGTTTATTTATAGTACTTGCATATACTTACAATATAGTCATAAACTCATGTGTCGGTGATATTGCAATCAGTGTTTATGAACGATAATTGTGACCAGTTTGTTTCGGTTTCGGCCCATTGTCAGGCCATTAAGCTTGTTATCAAGCGCCTGGACGGTCACCTCGGCCTTGCGCCTCGCGTACAAATATTTTTATGAAGACATTTCATAACATTCGGTTTAGTATTGTAGAAAAAAAATTGTAATCGTTTATTTCGCCGCGTTTTTTAAGAATTCACAAAATTATGTCTCTAAAGTTATCGGATATTTATCTGGTACCTTACTGTATTTTTATTGTATATGGTCACATCTACTGAAACTATATTGGTAATGTATAGTGTATTATTAATTTAGATAAACATTATATAATTTAATTAAAACAAAAGAAAACCAACCGAACTAAACGTATAAGTAAACTGTCCTTATTGAAGTATTAATTATTATTAAATAATTGACTAATTTATTAAATATAGCCTTCTATTTCTATACATAATTAACTAATAAAAGTGGTTTTATTACATTATAAAATATATACTATTAAATGCATACAAAAAATATTTATTTATAAAATTATCGGTATTAGCTCTGAACTCGAAATGATGTGTTACTAACGGTGACTAATAATATATAAATACATACATAGTATTACATAATATGTATGTATATTATTGTTATCTATAAGGAAATACAATGTAACATAATTTGAAGAAAAAAATGTAACAGGTACTGAATTAATCTTAGTGATAAAACCATCAATATTTTTCAGTAGCCTCTCCTAATTAGAAAATATTTAGTACAATAATATTTAGTATAGAAAATATTTAGTACAATAATATTTAGTATAGAAAATATTTAGTATAGAAAATATTTAGCACAATAATATTTAGTAGGTATAGAAAATATTTAGTACAATAATATTTAGGATAATATTTAGTAAAAATTCAGTGCTAAGAACTGAAATCAAATTCATAAGATCTATTCTAGTTACATATTGAACCCAGTTCTACAATTTTGCGATACTTTCCAAATTCTTTGACATTTTGTGATACATCCTTTAAATTTTTAACGAATATACTATTTTTCTTTTGTACAATTTATATCATTATATCCTATTGAGTTACTAAACACAACAAAACAAATCAAATTTTGGTTTGATGCGAATGCTTCATTGAAAGAATAAAACAAGTCTAGACTTGTAAGTGTAACGGTGGACTCGCCGATTAGGAAAAACGCGTTAGAAATGTATGTAGGTATCAACATTTAAAACTATGTTAATCGTGTGTAGTGTTTATCAGATTATTAGGTAATCTGTGAAAATCAATGAAGTGATTTAAACTATGTAGAGCCGTGTCAGTGTGCCAATGGACTTGGTTGCAGTGAATAAGTGAACAAGTGACTGTGGGTTTGTTTACTAATAAGCCGAAGGACATGGCGGCGATTGTTGTGAGACGGAAGGTAATACTGGTTTTATAAGGATAATACATATATTATCTAAACAGATGTTTTTGTATTGACTCATTCATAAACAGTGCAAGTGTGTTTAAAAAAAGTGAAATAGAATAGATGAAACAGTACAAGCAATTGGCTTATTACAGACTACCTGTTGTCCGCTACTTCGTTCGCGTGGTAGTTTTGTTGAAATATATCGCATGGGAACCGTACATTTTTCCAGGATAAAAAATAGCCTATGTGCTATTACTATAATCTATCTCTGTGCCAAATTTGATCCAGATCCGTTCCGCCGTTTTTGAGAGAAAGAGTAACAAACATGTATCCATTCATCCATCCTCACAAACGTTTGCTTTATAATATTTGTAAGATTGGTTTAAACACACAAAACATAATTACGCACATAATTACCTCTCGAACACAGTCCACTGACTATGTTTGGAAAAAATCGTGTTTTTTATGAGATAGTAAAATAATAAATGTTTGAATTTGGATGCACGACATTTTTTGTTCGTGTATTTTTGATAAGAAACACTAATGCCGTTCCTATAATCAAGAAACGATTCGTTTTCCGCAAAACGAATCGTTTCTTGATTATAGGAACGGGGCATTAATAAACTATGTTAGTCACCAGAGTTTAGTTCGGGGGGAGGATTAGGGTTGGCAACACACAAGTGACACTATTTGTGTTGTAAGTTTTTATAGGTACCGGCAACCTCTTACCCTCAGACGGTACGTGTGCTTATTTGCCAAATTTGTAGTTTAAGTGATGTCTTCACTCATGCTTGTATTTAGTTAGTTGGTCAGTACACGTTTAAGTTAGGAAATAATACGAATTTGGTAAAAATACATGCGCAAATCCATCGGTCTCACTAGGGAATTGCCAACCCTGTCCCTTTGCCTAGTCAATTACCAGAAGTACTACTGTTTAACCCTGATCTTTTAGTCATCGCCATCGCTTGGCATAATTTTGCTCGACTTGGTGTTATGAATAAGCTATTAGGAAATTAGATTCGTAACTATGTTTTGGCATCCAGCCAAATACTAAATCAAGTCAAATTAACAAATAATCTGGTAACGTGTTTTTAATTAATTGATGTAATGTCACAATACCTTTCGAATCTAGACTTACTGAAATTATATGTAAGACTTTCTGGAACATTTTCAGTCAAGATTGTTGCATTATCTTCGCATTCTACAAAGTAACGCCTTTACAATGAGCGAGTCTATTCTTTCATAACCATTAATTCCATAGTGACTTACTTTGTATCCTATTGCAGGGTAAAGGTCTTTCTTTTTTCATTATTCCCTATGTATGGGTTCTAAGTATAGCAATGAAATATAACTATAACCGCGGCATTTAAATTTACGAATAATCATTATTAGTTATCATATCACACTAGCCGACAGTGCTCCTTTATTTGTTATATTTGTACTAGCTTTACTCGCGATTCCGCCCTCGTGGATGTTGGATACTTTTTTCATGAAAAATAGTCTACCTCCTTCTCCAGCTTCGTCTTTTGTCAAATTTGAATAAAACCGGTTTAGAAATTTAGACTGAAAATAAATAGATAATGGAATTCGACATCTCGAGTTTTCAATTCTGACAGGTCAATCCGGTAATAATGCGCTTTGAGGGTAATTGTGTTAATAGATAGAGTGACCTACCAATGTAAATAATTTTTCCAAATATTTTTCAACTAATTGTTCTCATATAGACTCTTTGCATATCCTAAATTCAAATGTGAAAAGTTTGTAATACCATGCCTGCCTACCTTCGGTTCACTCAGTAAGACCAGTGTAAGAGAATGACAGCCAGATATACATTAATAATAGAACTTATGAGCAAACACCGAACGATGGTAACCACTACCGAAAAGCGCTCTGACTGATGAATTGGACGCTCTAAGTGGTTAAGGACATATTAAGATTGCTTGTGTAAACGTAAACTTTATACATTTTTAGTGAAAATTGATTTTTGTTTAAACGTGTTGCTAAAGTGAACTATCTGTTGTACTATTGATTAGTCTGTGTGCAAATAGCGCATTGTTTGCTTTCAGCGCAAAGTTGCTCCTAAGTAACCACGCTTGCGGAAAGAAAATAAATATAGATTAGCCTAGCTTATTGTGTTTGAAGTAGAAGTAGGTACAGATTTTATCAAATTTAAAGTGTGTTTTTATCAAATATCCAAGATGTAGCAAAAATTATAACCTTGATACGAGTTTATCGATCTTAAAAATTTTAGTAGTCCATTCTGGTTTTTAACCATTTTTGTCATACAGACAGTAGCTTCGTTTTGTTGTAGATAAATTGTATACGTACTTCTATACATATATATATAGCTTTATGGGTATAGCAATGCTTATTGCGGTCGGGCGCATGATTCATAGGGAGGAATATCAAACAGTTTAATATTCATTTCGTGGTGGACACTCGCGTCAAATATATCAAATATTGTTTTTGAATTGAAAACAAATCATTGTATTTTAAAAACATTTAACTTTTTAAGTTTTTATTGCAATATGACTCTCAGAAGTGGAAGGTATTCGCAAATCGTGGAAAAGGTATTTATTAATTTGTTAAAGGCCTTCTAAACATTATAAACAATGTTTTCCCCTGCCCTCTTATTAGTATCATTGAAGAGTCAAAGAGGCTTTTTATTAATTGAATTACAATTAAATTATAGTATAATTTGATTGTTAATAAAAAACAAACATTTTCCGTTTAAATATTTCAATTAACTCTCGTATCACCATCACCCTTGTATCTCGTATACCCTTTTCTGGTAAAATTCCCATATTGATGACATTGGCAGTTGTAAGTTAACTGTGGTAAAAGGAAACAAGAAAATTTTGAACGAGTAAACCTTAGATTATATATAGGTCCAGATACCGTGACTAGTACAAAAGTCACCGTTTACTTTGAAGCCACTTTTTAGTGCTGTGTGAGTGAACCCCGCCCAACGCGAGTGTCTACGTACAATGTTTATGTTTGTGTGCATTGACGGTTTTACTACCAGTGCATAGAGGTTACCCCAAAATTCAGGGACTTTTTTATTAAACATATTTTTTTTTTGATGTAAGTAATATTAAATAAATACATTTTGAATGTATTTAAATCAGTTACAAATATTCGTTTATTTCATTTTTTCGTTTTTTTCATTTAATTCGTTTAGTTAAAAAGACAAATGTAAAATAAAACTACTTAGTAGGAACTATTTATTTAACACAATATTTTTTGGTTTGTTTTCAAGACATTTTTTTTTAGAGTTTCCTCCTTAAGAATCGATTTTCAAATAAGGCCGTATGAAAAAAATATATGAATAAGAGTAATTTTTTTTATGGTAAATGTAACATAAAAGCTCTTTTGAGTAATAAAATTAAATGCAACTTTATTCACAGGAACAGAGTAACAAAAGGTATTTTGATAAAGTAAATGTTTTGCCTTGTTTTGTAGGACTTGGATATATATATATATATATATATTTATAAAGTCTCAAGAAACTAGCAAAATTTTACAAGTCCTAAGTGCTCTATAGCTGTGTTCGTTAGGAGTAGTAATAATAAGTTATAATACGAGTACAATCCCACAGCTAAAGTATCGTTTGACGGACACATTGAACTCCGGGTGCTAGAGTTTAGAAATTAAGAATATTTGAAGGATTCCAGTTTCGCGAACATTAACATTAAGCATATTTCTCGTCTTTCTATAAATAACAAGTTTGGCAAAGAAAAATATATATACTGCTAGAATGCGTTATGGGTAAATGAAATTCACGTCCTGGCAACATCTCTAGTAATGGCGTCGTAATTTTATTAATTTGAAATTTTGTTCTATTGTTTATAAATACATTAGGAAATAGAATACTTACATATGAAATGTGATGTTCGGACATTTAAGATTTTTTTTTGTATAATTTTTACAGAATGTGACAGCACAAGCAGGCATTTTTAAAAATTATAAGTAGCGACTCGAGACGTACTTCAGCGGCGAACGTTCGCTCGCGTGTGACGAGTGAGACGCTTATATTTATATTAGACGCTTGTATTTTTTGGCTTCAGTTTTGAGGCACGGATTAGGCATCTGGACCTATATATAATCTAAGGAGTAAACTACCTAAAACCTTTTTTTATCGTGGTGCTGTTGTAACTTAATATTGTGTTGTTTATCTTTAAAACATATTTCTCTTGTAATGGTAGTTGTGTAAAAAACAATACTATTTAAATTAAAGATTTGATGTGTCCGACACATCGAATCTTCACTCAGACAGTTTTGCCAATAAGAGTTTATATTTATGGAACACAGGCAGAAATTATCATATTTTTAAAATAAAGTATAATTTTAAAAATATGATAATTTATGATAAAAAATTCATTTTCGTGCGATAATTTTTACGAAATCAAATGTGGTCTAAAACCGGAAGAATCATTCGATAAACAACAAATTGCATTTGTAGACAAGGGCCCTTCTGGGCCTAAGGCAACTGTGTACCGATTTTTCAGTGATTTTAAGCAAGGTTGGCAAACTTTGGTCGATGAAGAAAAATGTAGCGGCCTTTTGACGGCTGTTACGGAAGAATACGTGACGTAGACCAGATTATATCCTGTTAAAATTATATACTTACTTAAAAATATATTTATTATCAAAGAAAGTATGACATCGGAATGCATAGTGTGGGTGCCATTGTAGTCGTCATCAGGCCTCTAGGCCATTGAAATGTAGGTTCGGAGCGTAGATGCCGCGATCTTTATTAACAAGCACCAATCGATTGAATTTGAAAATTTACTACTAATTCCCTTTTAATGGAGCAGGAAGTGGATGTAAAAAGATTTTTTATATAGTTTTACCAATAATGTTAGAATCACTACATATTATAAAAAAAAGTCCCCCGCCGCGTCTGTCTTTCTGTCTGTCTGTTCGCGATAAACTGAAAAACTACTGAACGAATTTTCATGCGGTTTTCACTAATAGACAGAGTGATTCATGAGGAACGTTTTGGTGTATAATTTGTACCCGTGCGAAGCCGGGGCGGGTTGCTAGTGTTATAAAAGTCTTTATTTCGATGTCGAAGTATTACAAATATGAAACTGATAGAGGTTGCGAAATGAGGATTTTCATAGTACGTGGAGTACACTGAAAGTTTTTCGTAACTCATTAATAAAACAATTTACATGTAAATGTATTTACTGCTTTTCGAAGTATTCTCCATTACATTTTAAACACTTTTTCATTCGGTCAAACCATTTTTGAAAACATGAGGACAATTGGTCTAAGGGCATGTTTTTCACGTGCTAGTTGAAAGCTCTTTCGGCCCCATAAATGTCATACCTCTCATCAAATCTTTGATGTTTGCGAAAATAAAGAAATCGCATGGTACCAGGTCTGGACTATGTGCTGTCTTTTGTTCTTCAAGTGGCATCTAGGAATAATATATTATGTTAATTCGTTAACAAATTATCTTCGTTTATTGGCGAACGTCAGTGATTGTATTTTTTTTCTACAAAAGCGTCGACCCTTTTTTGTGGGTACCTATGTACCTACCTTCCTTTTTTTGTTTTTTTTTTGCTCTGTCATCTATTGTGGCCCTTGCTACTATTTTATCCCTAGTTATGGAACCGATAAACGGCACACATTGGTCAGTTAAGTTAAACCCAGTTTAAACGGAGTTTGTCTTTTGATGCGGTGTTTCGGAAACGCACTTTCACAAGTTATCGGACCAATAGTGTTAACGAATAATAACCTCTCGATAAAAGTACCTCAGAAACCGGGAGGTTTAATTAGACAAGGGAGCACTTTTTCCTTTTCTTAACACTGTTGTTGTAGTGTGTAAATTCATTCGTTGGGAGATGTGCATAAAGTAGAAAACTTTAAATAACAAAATTCAAGGTCTAACCAACGAAGTGTATAAAGGAGACCGACAGAATTCGGCCATGGGGCGGACAGCAGTTTGCTAAACAAATTTAAATAGTAATTGTTTTTTTCATTAAGGAATAAATATTTCTAAAGATTTTGTTGTATCAAATGAACATAATATTATAAAGTCATTTTAACATATTTGTATTGTTTTGTGACGTACAGTTTATTTAATCTGCAACTGTAAGGGCGTTATTACTTATTTAATAAAAAAGCCAGTGGTTTTTTCCACTTTCAAAATCTAAACTCAAATTATTTTTTTTATACACATAAATAAAAAAATATTATAAATTACATAATACATAAAATATTTGTTGCATAAAAAAATTTCTTCTACCTTATGTCCATTTTTAACCGACGAAAAGGCGGAGAAAGTTCTGAAGTCAATCCGTATATTTTAGGTGCTAAACTCTTACAGCAGAGACATTTTCAAATGTTTTCCTAAATAGAGCACCTAAAGATTTCCGTAGGTAAATTAATAAAAATGTAGGTTACCTCTTCACCTTTCCCGTTAGCGGATATAGTTGTGTAACGTGACATTTGGGAGTGAAGAGCCCGTTGCAGAAGACGATACATTTACTCAATTTATTATAGCGTGTTTCTGTACTTTATGTAATGCGCTAACTGGCATGATTGTGAACACTGTGTTTGAATAGTCTGCTGCCGTCTGTGTACGTTCGGTTCCTTGAGTCGACATTCGTAGATATATTAGCTGCCTTTACACGGTCACTCTATCGCGCGTTCTCAGGAGCGCACACTTGCACGCGCAATCGTGCGCGATTACCTTTTTGAAGTTATTTAAGCTAACGCGCAGGATTACTCGCGTTCTTTTTGTCGTAGCAGAAAGAGCGTCCGTGTAAAGGGTGGTCGCGCGGGATAGACCGCGCGAAACTGGCGCGTGTTGGAGTGTATGCATTTCGCACGGTTTTATGGAAGTACCGCAGTTTTATTTAAGTGGTGCGGTGAAAAATGAATAGAAAATGTATCATGGCGCAAGCTATCGCAAGCTATCAGTTTTGTTGGTGTTAGACTACTCACAACAAAATCTCTATTGGAATCTGTGAATTCTTTTTCTTTACAAAATTCAATAATTTTTTTGTAACTGTCTTCTTTGAGATTTTTATTTTTGTAGCCTTCCGATTTAATCTTCTAAAGGCAAGGAAAATATATATAAATATTAATTAGTTCGATAACTAATTCTTTACTCCACGATCTCACGTCCGCCATAATAAATAAACACAGGAAAGAGGGAAGGAAAGATCGTGCGTGTAAAAGCAACAGAACGCGACCGGATTGCGCGCACGCCTGACATGAGTTCCTCATGTCAGGCGTGCTTTTTCCGTTTCCTCTCGTTGCCTTTACACACACGCTCTTTCGCGCAGGATTGTCGTATCCCGCGCGATAGAGCGCACGTGTAAAGGCTGCTATTTTCTGTGTTCGGATAGACAACGTAGGATAGCAGCAGTAGGAACGTAGGAGCCGAATTAAACTAATGCATGACATTATTAACTCTGTTTAAAAATAAAATCCTAAAACCATCCAAACCAAAGTCCGTGATACGTGACAGTAACAATAAAGTATCATGCAGTTAAATATTATAAGCCGAAGCATTGGTACGTTTTAAAGAAGTTGAATTTGCAGAAAATATTTTTAAATTGTACGATTGACGTTTATTAAGGACGGTTACAGGGCATAGTGGCTTATATATATATTATATATTACGACTTACATATTATATGACTCCGAAATCAGGCCTTTCTGCAGGAAAAGTGGTTTTGAGGAAATAGGTACCCACCAACTCAAAGACTTGTTTTCTCGTAGTCGGTTAGAGTTTCGATTTAGAAAGATTCGTTAAAGATTGACATCAATATTATAAAGGCGAAAGTTTGTGAGGATAGATGGATGTTTGTTTTTATTATTTCACGCAAAAACGATTGAACGGTTCTGGATGAAATTTGGCCTAGAGACAGAGCTCTAGGCTAGTTTTTATCCCGGAAAATTTTACGGTTCTCGTGGAATAAATTTCACCAAAATTTCCAAGGACAACAGCTAGTAATAAATATATTGCTAAATTTAAGCGAAGCGTGTAGTATTATTATCTATACTAATATAATAAAACTGAAGATTTTTTCTTCGTTTAAACGCTAATCTCTTTAACTATTGGAGGATTAAAATTTTTGCATATGATAGCTATGCTATATTCATGAGGAATATTATAAGCCAGGGGTCACCAATTAGTTGTATTTAGGGTCCGTTTTTAAATATATAACCGTGGCGGACCGCTTCTACTTTTTTACAGATGAGTTCTAAGCCAGCTCCCCTTCCCCCCTTCCCCGTGCCTTGACCTCGCCACGTGTATTTACTTACACTTAAATAATAGTATATTATTAATAAATAGTATATTATTAAATGAAGAAATCAAGCGCAGAAACAGCTGTATATTGTGTACTGTTTACCTAAGGTCCACACAAAATAGGCCAGCGGTCGGGATCCGGACCGCGGTCCGCCACTTGATGACCCCTGGTATAAGCTATGCAAAATCACGCTACGACCCTTAGGAGTGGAACAGTGACCATAAACGCATGAAACTGCTAGAAACTGCTAGTTATTAATAATATCAGTTAAGAAATATTGGGGTGACCGATTACAAGACAAGTGAGCTTTCGTTAATGTATTTTCGTTATTTCAGGAGGCTTGCCGTTTGGTTGGTGGTTCCAAGTTCTACGAAGTGATGGATAGTGCAGTTTCTGGTGATGTGTCAATACCGTCTCCCACAGAGAAACACGATCACATGAAGCCTATAGAGAGTGATGATGAAGGTGAGGAAATTTATTTTAACTGTAACGAATTACTATTTAATGGCTTGCATTGCTTTTTTCTTACTTTGTTCAGAAATCAAGTTGCGGTTTGCACTCATTTTATGTTATTTACCTTATAAACGTCTGATACACGTGAAAAGACATCCTTAACTCGCAATCGTTACTAGTTTCAAAGCAAATTAAACCTACGTGCGTAGTGATTCGAAGTATAATAGATTAAACGAGCTAACCATAGACGGTTTTATAATCAATATCTGTGCGAGCTATCTTGTACTTTATTGAGACTGTTCAAGTGCATTTATTTCAATATATTAGGTTGTTGTATTAAACGACATAATATTATTTAACCTATATTACTTACTCACTTAGATTAGGAATGTAGGTACAATAATATACAAGTATCTTTTTTTTGTGCATGTGGAAACCCCCTCGGGCCGTCACCCCACCGAGGTTTTCGGTAGGGCGGTGTGTCGGAATCGAACCGGCTAAAACTGCGCCTTAAATAGGAAGGATCCGGGAAATGTACAAGTACCTGGGTGAACGAGAAAACATTTTATTTATTTAGATTAGGAAGGTACAATAACATACAAGTACCTGGGTGAACGAATTTTCATAGTCCCGATATTTTTTTAAGAAAAACTCCTTTTTTTTACGAAAATGTGAGCAAAACCTTATCGAAATACAAATTTGTATCCAAATCGTGAGACCCTTTTCCGAGATACACGAAATATATATACGAATTGCTGGTTTAAAGTTATTACTACGGTATTAATATTACAAATAGCACTCTATAAATGGAATACACTAAAACAGACAATTTATCTACTTCAGTTTAAGCTTAAACCTTTCTGCAACTCCTATGCCTATTTAATAACTATACTACAAGAAATGTAGATATTATTTATTACCTGCACAACAAAGTGTAAGCTTATTTTTTATCTGTAATCCTATATATTTCAAATGATTAAATTACACGTTATCAGTTTCAGACGTAGACCAAGAGTGCACGGTGTTCAGTGGTGTAAGCTACCTCGGTGCCCAGAACATATCAGACCCGAAATCGGAGAGCGATATACAACGTATCATGAAGGAACTCAGCTCTATGCCGGAGAGTAGAGATGGGATTGCGGTGTCGATATCGATACCTGTGTGCTCGCAAGGACTTGTCGTGTAAGGAATAGTTTGTACTCTCAGTAGCTTCGGATATTTTTATACTATCTTTACGTGGGAGAGCCATGCTTCGGCACGTATGGGTCGGCTCGACTCCGCTCGATACCACGGCTTCACAGAAAACCGGCAGGGAAACAATGCTTGCATTGCTTTTCGCCGCGTGAGTGAGGTTACCGGAGGCCCTAACACTCCCCTCTCCCCTCTCCCCTCTCCCGTCTTCCCGCTCTTCCCCTATTCCCACCTTAAAGGGCGGCAACGTACTTGTGACTCTTGAGTTACAGGTGCCCATGGGCGGCGGCGCATTTACCATCAGGTGACCCGTCTGCTCGTTTGCCCCCTATACCATAAAAAAAAAAATACTATCAATGCGTTAAAGTCTGCTATATCTATCTCGTCAATCTCGTTATCAATATTCAATTCATCTTCTGATTAAACTGATAGGTTATATGACTAATAAAACCTAATGACATTTGAAATGTTAATTAAAAATGGGGCATATGGGCATTTTTTCGAGCCTAAATCGCCTGGTTGGGGAAGTACCCCCTACTACTCTGGAGATGTCATTCTTTGGATTGTATTCTCTACTTTTCTCATATTTTTATTGCTTTGTCTTCTCCACGGACACCATTCAAATTCGAGCGTTATAATCGCCCAGCTCTCTCACCCCGGTCATCAACAGTACCTACAGTCGTTTCCCTGGATGAAACTTACACCTGTTTAAATTTCAAGATGTATTTCTTTCTTCACTGTCTCTTCTTTTATGGATACAACATGTGCTTCAAAATAGTTGTTAATTTCATGTTATTTTCGAATTACTGCTACATTTTCTCATGACGTAGCGTGAATGTATTATAACAAGTTCTGTCTAAGTAACTTTAAAAATCGGATTGGTAGTTAGACGTATGAGTGCGTTAAAACAAACTAATTTCCAAACATCTCACAATGCGACACTTACAAAACCCATAAAAACCAACATGTATAATTTTTAAAGTTAGTTTTTATGGATTTTCTCAATAACGGAGTGATTTAATTTTAATTGGTCGTAACTTTTAAACGGATTTTTTTTTTATTGTAATTACATACTTTTTCCCCCCACCTCACCGGAGCTAATGGTGAAGTGGTATGTTGGAATCGAACCGATAAAAAAAAAACCACATAGTGTTTCGTCACAAGTGGCCTATTTCAAGGGACCCGGGTATACCCTAAGAAAGAAGCCTCCTAGGAAGGAACATTATAACCACATACTTGAGTTATGCCCTTTCAGTGATTTAAGCAAGTGTCGCATTGTTAGATACTCCCTTTATATTACTATCGATGCAGCCATTTATTGCAAACATTTATCAAAAAAAGTTGTACAAAAAAATTTTAATCATTCCTGCGTCTTCAAACCTTTTTAGTATGATAATAACGCAAAGATCACGTTGAATAAGTTACATTGTTATGAACAAATAAATGCTAGTTTATATCGTTATAAAATTACTGTCGTAGTAAAACCCTAGAATATGCATTATTGACAAATCATTTTATTTCACAGTCTCTATCAAGCCGACACCAACAGTGTTATGACAAGATATGCGGTGAACCGCATATCGTTCTACGCACGAGGTGCTGCGGGGTCGCCGGTTGCTTCCTGTTTCGCGTTCACTTGGTCTCACGGAGAAACTAAAGAGTCAGCCGTGTATAGGTGCCACGTGTTCCGCTGCCACATTGCTGAGGCTGTGAATCAGGTTTCAAGTAAGTGATTAGAAGTAAATAAAAAAACATTAAGTAATCAAGTAACATATATGAATTTTAAAGCTTATTTCTGTTTTTAAAAATATTTTGAAGCTGACTTGCGAGCCAAATAAGCAACAATCTTGTAATAAAACCTCACGGTAACTCATGTAAATCATTACAGTACTTATTAATAAAAATCGTCTGGAAAAGTAAAGTTTGCAACCATAATTTCGGTAATAAATTTACACTAAAATTAAAAATATTAAAAAAAAAAGAACCGAACTACAGACGTTTCAGTGTTTCTTTGTAAATACAATGGATACAATTATTAACTTCAAAAAAGGAGGAGGTTCTCAATTCGACTGTATGTTTTTTTTATCTTTTTTTATGTTTGTTTTGTTGTTTTCTTAGCACCCGTATACATGAACACTTCACTGGTTCGGTAACTCACTATAGATATGCAGGCTAACACGTCTGCTCTCGCCCGTCACACAGTAATGACTGACGTGTACCCTGCTTAGTGAGTACGAGACAGTGATTAGAATTAAGATTTAGTTCTACCCTACATACACTACAATAAGAAAATTTAAAATGCAACTGCACAGATAATGCCTTTACATGTAATTTAAAATGTGTGAAAGAGGATATAGCTAGAAAGAGTGAGCTAGAAACAGTGAAATGACGTATGATAGAAGTAGAATGGAAGAAGAAAACATATTGCACTGACCCCATATAAAATTGGGAGAAGGGATGATGACACGTAACTTGATGAATGGCGGGGTATATATATACGTGGGAGTTCCCAGCTTTTGGCCCGGGGGGTCAATTTTTTTTTGTTCACCTACATGTGGGCTGCCTTCTCTTGCCCCAGATATGTCTTATTACTTTAAACGAGCAATTCTTGTATATATGTATTTATTTATGTATGTATTTATATTACGGGTATCTCGAAAACGCCTCTAACGATTTTGATGAAATTTTGTATACAGATACAGTTTTGCATTTAAGTTCAACTGCATAGTTGTATTGCCTGTAAAAACGAAATTTTACAAAATATTTAAAAAAAAAAGACCGTGCGTACCCAGGTACTGGTACTTGCTATTGATATGGGGTAGTGCTAACGACTCAAATAATGACCATAATAAAGTTTGTGTTGGTTATACACCTAGCTAATCAAGTTATTGCGGCTAGTTAGGTACGTAAATCGTATAGTTCCACCAAAGTAACTAAGTATTTGATAAGTAGTGTAACCGAAGCCTTTTAAGTCCCGTAAACGTTCTTAATACGTCTTACCTTGATATAATATGCAACGAGGTACTTATTATTGGATTTATTTGCACAACAGGATTAATCAAACACATAAGTTTAAGAAGTTGATGGTTGATTATGCATTCGTACCTTCCTTCTACCGTTTATCATTATTTTATAATTTTAAAATATTAATTTAATTAATAATTTAAAGAACACACGTGAATTATCACTTCATTATCATATAAAATATCCGTTACTGTGGTGTACATTAAAAAAAACCAGGGTACTTATAAGAACGCAGCTGATCTGTTGAAAGCAATGTGTTTTGTGTATGTTTGTCTTTGGTTTTTATTTTTTATTTTATTATTTATTTTATTTTTATTTATAGTTTATTTCAGGCATGATTGCCGCCCATAAGGTGTTACAAGAATTAAATTAAATTACATTAATTAAAATTAATACACAAAATCCTTAAATAAATTTCTCAGCAGATAAATACTACATGTACATAATCGAGTCAGGAAAGATGCTTTGAGTCTTTTGAATAGAGTCCGAGTTGAATACCAAGTACTGTACGTAAAAATATTAAACCATTTACAAGGTTTTTTATAGAAGGTTCGTAAATACCGCCATATTTTACACTTGTTGTTTGGTTGAACAATTAGTGTAATTATAGCGATTGGAAAATGCGACAAACGATAAAAAATTTTTTTTTTAAATTTTCCAAGTTCCATTAATTATGTATTCCATGGGAATTACGGTGTCACGAAAAGGTATTACATACCCCTGAATTGCCTGACGTTTCGACCAGGTTGCACTGGCCGTGGTCACAGGCTGACTCACTCACTCGTGGAAATACATAATTATATCATGGAACGCGAAAGTTTAAAAGTTAGTATAAGTACCATTAATTTGGAATTTTCATTTATTGTGACTGAGTAATATATCAATAACTTTTAGTTTTGGTGGAGCTGAGCCACACCGCCAATCATTTAAAAGTTGTCTAGTGTGGGTGGTGTAGGTATTTGAGGAAAAAAAAGTCTAGATTTGTTTTAGGATATTTTGTCTGGATTTCCTTCGCGAAATTCTACGACAAGTTCATAAGATTTTTTATTAACTATTTTTATTATTATATATATATATTATTATAATTGCATTAGAAAAATTGGAATTGCACATGTGAGAACTGTGTAGTCACAAGTATTAAGTTAATAGCTCTGTGATTTTCTTTTTCATTTTAGAATAATATTATATTACATTGTCCTGACGTTAAATTGCACTTATAAGCAATGTAACAAGTAACTTTGTTTAGTTTCTTGCCTGTTCTTCTCCATAGGATCTACATTTTGGAACAGGCAACTAGTTTCACGACCAACTTATACTGACAGTCAGTCAGTATAAGTTGTTCCTCCTGACAATTCAAAAATACCTACAATGAGTTTACTTGAAATAAATAATTTTGATTTCGCATCATCTGCTTAGTTTAAAGATTGCAGATAGATAAAACAAAACCAGCACTTTATTATTTATTTGTCTATGAAATTCTCACCAAATCAGAACTTGGTACCCTAAAGCTAATTGATCATACAAACGCGCGTGCCTATCCACTCATTATTGTTTGTTGTAATAGTTACGGTACATTAGCGGGGCTAGACTAAATTATCGAGGACAGTTCGCGTTCGGAAGTCGCTTGTAATACATGAATTATATAACATTACAGCGTTGAACACGTAATATTTACATCGTTCTAAAGATTGATTTGTTCGTGGTGTAATTAAAATGTTTAACTCGTCAGTTTTTATTTAAAACATATTAGTGAAAGTTTCAGTTGTGTATGGTTTTGTTAGTTGAATTGTGAGTATTGACTTATAAGTGCGCCACCATGCGCTTAGGCAGGGCTAGAGCTATTTATGACATTGAATTTTACTCATATGTTTCCAAATGAAATATCATACAATTATTCGTTCCTCGCAGTCTCACCGGCGTTTATGGTCACTGCACCGCTCCTGAGTATCGTAGTGTGGTGTTAAAACATAATAAAAATTTAAAATGCGGAAGTAAATTTGTTTGTTTTGTTTGTTGAGCTATCATACCTCAACTACTGAACCGATTATGATGATATTTTGCATACACGTTGCCAGGGGTTCTGTACGAGCGGAGCCGCAGGCGAAAGCTAGTAGCCCATAAACTTCTTAATGCAAAATGAATTTTTGCAAATCTAGCTCCAGAAATTAGTTCAACCACAACAAAAAAACTCTTCAGAATTGCATTATAATTAGTATAAATAGAATAGAAATAAATATATAAACAAACATTTCTAAATAAGCAATAGAAATACAAGCATTAATGTCTATCGATACGCAATAACTTGCCTTGTTTATATTTCCTTTTCTGATACCTAAAGTGGATGCAAATGACCGCAGCGAAATGTGACACATACATAACAATATTATTTATAATCGTTAAAACTAACTGCAAAACTATTTCCTGCCATATTCTCCTGCACCAGATAAAAATTAACCATTTCAGTAGAATAAGACAGTGTGCTTGTTTGCACAGAGCGATATAACAGATAAATTTATGATAAAATTAGATGTGTGATTGCTTCGTTCAGAGTTAATGTGTTAGGTAAGAGTAAGGCTGTGTTGAACTAACAAAAAGCTAAAGTATAAGTTGTTACATAAATGAAAGAATTATTTGTGTTTATTAGAAATAAATCCGAAAAATAATAAAGTTATCACAGTGTTGTCCATAAAGTAAGGGATTTCAGCTCGCTTCACCCAACAGAAGACTACCAGGCGTCAATTATTCCATATATTTCTAAAACGGTAATTGTCTTCAGCCAGGCAGGCCATGTGTTTGCTTGCCAACATCTATATTAAAATTATATTAAGAGAGAATACATCCGCGTATAGGTAGGGAATACTCTGTGGTTACGTAAAATGTGGTTACCCTGTTAGGGGCAATGCCTTAATTACGTAAGGACTATTTTAGCCATTTTCACCTACCCTATTGTAAGTAAACAAGATTTTTCAGGCTCCCCCTCACCCTTCTTTGATAAGAATTTATCTAGATTTCGTAAATTGTTAAAATTAATTTAAAAAAAATATATTGCGTGATAAGACGCTGACATATAATAAGTTTATAATAATTATTTTTTATGAATATTAATTGTTTATAATCATTTATTATAATAAGTTGTAAGCTTGCAATATTGCCTTGGGAGGTTTCCTGTAATAATATTGTAAATGTATTTAAATAAATAAAAAAAAAAATAAAAAAAAATAAGTAAGATGGGTATGGGTAGATAGGTATGGTATGGTAGAAGGTAAGGTAAGTGAAGAAGATAAGATAATTAAACTAAGATTAATATACGTAACAATGTACTATAATATTTATTTATAAGCTTCGAAATGTTTTTTTTTAATAAAAATATGTCACATAAAACTGTACCTTAAAAATGAAAAAAAAAAATAGATGACATATCTGCTTAAGGTACCTAACTAACGCTTTGCTCTGAGATGTCCATGACTCTTTCTTGGAAGATGCACATTCCAACTTGTAAAATATTACGTGAGAATGGAAAAGGTCATGTAGAGATTTTTTACGTAATTAATGAATGGCCCCTATATCTTTTTATGAAAATAAATATTACTCGGTTTAATAGACACTTCCTTTGGAAAACGTGGGAAAATATTACTTACTGCTAGTGTGTTATTTTTTAATACAAATATTTTTTTTTTAATTATTTTTAAAAATTATACATATTATTTTATCAGCAGTCTGGTTACTATAGCACAGGCTCTGCCTAGTTCGGGATCAGACGGCCGTGTGTGAGATGTGTAAAGTTATTATTATTATTATTTTAGTTCGTTCTACTGAGACACGAAAAAAATCCGACATATTTCACATTATTAGTACTTAGGCTTTGTAAATAGGAAATACACTTTTATCTTTGTTTGTGGATAGGCTCACACCTCTACCTCTTGTTGAGCAGTACTTGACTCACCGTCGATTTTAATTGTACAGTCAACGACATAGTGTTTCCTGTAACTTTATGGTTAGTACAGGGTTATTATGTTTAAATAATAATAATAACTTAACACATCTCACACAGGGCCGTCTGATCCCAAACTAGGCAAAGCCTGTACTCCGGTAATCAGACTGGTAATAAACAAACTTAACACATCTCACACAGGGCCATCTGATCCCAAACTAGGCAAAGCCTGTACTCCGGTAATCAGACTGGTAATAAACAAACTTCTTTATTTATAAATACATACATATTATTATAGATAAATTACACCCAGGCACAGAACAAATGATCATGCTCATTACACAATTATTTGTCCTGGGTGGGAATCGAACCCAATAACTCTGGCTCAACAGTCAAAACAAAAAATATAATAGTATTTTTAATAAAAGAGGTAGAAACAGAATCGGTTAGAACTTAACTACTTAATATTCTGACTTTAAATGGTATCATTAATATAATTTACTTTTATCCTGGTTTAATCTGTAGTCCGAATCGCCAAAGCAACACTGTTTTCTTTCTCCACAATGCGACTGGAACTGACTTGAACTAAATGTTGTCATATACGGAAGTTGTGGCCTACTTCGGTAATTAATCGGTAGTGTGAATCATCGCAATTAAAGCATCGGTTTTGATACAAATTAAAACAAAAAAAGAAGCTGATACCGTTTCTCAAAGGATGTTATGCTACAGCATTCAGTTGTCAAACAAACACTCCGAAGGTCGACTAACTATGATAAAGTCCTTACTAAAAGTAATTTATTAGTAGAGTTCAAAAAAGAGATAAGAACAGAGATTCGAGAAAATCTGGCGCCGCAAGAGTTATTTAAATTAATTAATTAAATCCTGTCAATGCTTTTCATAAGTACGTATATCGTAAAGCCACGGCCATTGTTGAATTACTAATCGGTGGTTAGATTATTATATCATACATAGGTAGGTATAATATAAAATATGTATTAACTATATTTAGATTCGATAGCTCTGCGTGGTTCAAACGTTTATTCTGAAACAAACTGTTATGATTAAATTATTTTATTAATTACATAAAATATTTGAAAATTCCGGAAAAGCTTCTGTGTCAGTATGACATATTAAAACTGTGTATCTGAACTTCAATTTTCAATAATCTGAACATCTTATTATACTTTTACTCTTATAAATGTTTTTTTTTAATTTTAAAGAATTGAAATTTTGGGAACGTAGCAGGTGCGAAATTAGTTTCGTGTTAATTAGTAAATATTTCCTTAAAATCGATTCTATTACGTCACTGAACTCAATGGTCTTGAACGTCTACGGTTTCAAGGCTACCAGATGACCTGATTGACGTGACATGGATTCGAGGCCTTGGTCGCAATATTTATTTGCTTGTGTATTCCGAATGGCTCGATATATTGGATGCTTGATTCTTCAAAATAGTATTTTATTATATTATTATTCGTGTTTAGCGTAGCTTGGAAAACATAATGTATTTTGTTGTGTTCACTTTCGCTGTAAGAAACAAAACTGTTCGGAGACTGCAAACTAAAAATTTACCACATAATACACAAATATTTTACACTAACTACTTGTAGTCTAATATATATATACATATCACTACCAGCGCCCCACGGTTTCACCCGCGTAAGTCCCGATCCCGTGGAAATATCGGGATAAAAAGTAGCCTATATGTTAATCCAGGTCTCCACTTACCAGCTATCTACTTACCAAGTTTCATCGCAATCGGTTCAGTAGTTTTGGCGTGAAAGAGTAACAAACATCCATACATCCTCACAAACGTTTATAATATTAGTAGGATATAAATGATCATTCACGTAATTACAATTGGCCGTGTCATGGTGCATTGCGATGCGAGGTACTGTTTACGAACACCCACTGTGTTACAGTTTGCGTGGTGTCGCTTAATCTTTATTTATATTATTTTTACATAATCATCATACACATTCTATACTATTGTAGCATATTGCTCTCACAAGAAAAAAGTAATGCAATATTTTTTTTAATCGACGTAAAATATCAGAATACGGCTGTCATTCTTTATCATAATGGTTCTAGTTTTTCTGTTATTCATTACCGCAGTTGTTTCGAGTGGACAGTGTTGATAGTACGGTTCTGCAAATATAGTGTTTTATGTTCTTAACAATATATTTGGTTTAGGATATTGGATTCACAACTTAAAGGTAATAACCCTAGGTGGTATTTTGGAATGTTATCCCTGTCCTTTTTATTTAAACACGGTTGTCTGTGTGAATTCGAACAGTGTTTAAAGAAAAACAGGCGAAATAGACCACCTAACTTTGAGCGGTCACCTGTGATTTAACATTCAACTCTAAGGATTTAATCGACCTTTGCAGACTGCGATAAGAAAATTACAAAAATTATGCTTTATTTTTAAAGAATTTCATATTTTGAACATAGTAATTATTTAATACTAGCAGCGCCCCGCGGTTTCACCCGTGTAAGTCCCGATCCCGTTGGAATATCGGGATAGCTATCTACATATCAAGTTTCATCGCAATCGGTTCAGTGGTTTTTGCGTGAAAGAGTAACAAACATCCATCCATCCATCCATCCAAACTTTCACATTTATAATATTAGTGGAATTTTTTAAAAGCATTTCAAGTGGTATCATTAAAATATTTTTTTTACCTTATTCGAACGCTAGTGATATGCAACAATCGTTTTATTTTTTTGTAATCAACCAATAAGTTAAATATTTCGAGATTCATATCATCTATCATTGAAAACATACACCAAGTAGCTTATTAAATTTGGCTAAATGCATATTTATGTATAATGTACATCTGTGTTGATTTTTCATGTATTATAACGTAAATTAAATACAGCCGTTGCCGCCCCTTCATTCGATACGGCTGTGAGTTGATATGGATATCAATACTTAGCTTATCTTTTATTAAAGTGCTGGTAGAATATTGTAAAGCTAACCAGTTTTGTACCCGGAATCTGGGTATATGGTCTGGATCATTGCTTACCACGATCTGTATAAATCGTTACCCTTTTTTTTTTACGTGTTTGAAACCTCTGGATATCACCGCCCTGATGGCACGGGTGTTAAAAACGAAGAAGAAATGTTAATGGTTCCTGTCCTTTCTTACGCACTTTATTTATTATGATTACTAAATTGTTATTATTGAAGATTTGTCACTTGTGCTAGTAAGTGAAATGAAAGTATCTAACATACATAGGTGACAACCCTATTTTTTTTTTTTTTTGTGCGTGTGGAAACCCCCTCGGGCCGTCACCCCACCGGGGTTTTCGGCGGGGTGGTGTGTCGGAATCGAACCGACTAAAACCACACGGTGTGCCGTACTGCGCCTTAAGTAGGAGGGATCCGGGAACAGCTTTTAAAGGTGACAACCCTAATCTAACACTGACGACGGAGCGCAGATTTTTGTGTATCAAAAATAGTCTAGTTAAAGTACTCTGTACATACGTTTATCTGATATTTACCGGGTGCTGGAAATAATACAATAACAATTTAAACAATACGTTTGCCCAATATATAATACGTGGTTCTAATTATCAGATACGATTCAGAAAAAATTACGATAAAGTTTTTTAAAACTCCTAGTAACTTATCTATATTGGAATGACCTATTGGTCAAACAGTACACTACACTTTACATCTGAACTAAACAAGTGACTCGTGGTGACCTTTGACTCGCGATAACACGATCTGTCCGACCTATAAGGTTATCCGCATACGGCTATCAACCCCAGGTTTTGCCACATAAATCACTCAATGACAAATAGATTAAATAGTGTTATTATTTACGCAATACAGGTCAAGTAAAATGACAATTCAAATATTGACTTATTCAGTTGATTGTCTGTGTCATATAAGTGTCTCAATTAGGGGCACTTCTCAATTGTAACTAGTAAATCAGCAACCGTTGTTTGTTTAGTTTTTTGGCCTTCACAAGTTAAATAGGACACGCTTCATACACATAGCTTATACGGTTAGGGTACAATGGGATTATGACTTTTTTTTAAAACATTGCCCGCACGCCACCTATATGTCTGTGCTTCCTACTGCACAGACTGACTTACCGACGGTAAAGAAGTTATCCCGATCCCCCTACCGTATCCCGTACCTAATTACACGCAAGTTTATTTAAGAAATAAATTGTTTTAAAATTGTTTATGGATTTAAAAAGGTGCGAAAACTCTTTTACGGCAAACTTAAATCGTCCTCAATACATTTTACGCTTGTCCATGTTTTGTTTGTTTGAATAGTCGAATAACAGATTTTAAATCGGGATAAATAATTACAGTTCTACTGTAATCAAATAAAATGTATCATTTTTCCAGGTTGCTTCGCCAAAGCGTTTGAGCGTATCCCTCGCTCTATGGCCTCATCTTTAGTCGGTGACTTGAGCGCGGCGCCATCCATGACTGGCTCGTTGACCGAAGCCATCGGTCCCACTGTACCGCCGATGCAGTTAATGCACGTCTTAGAGTGCACTGTGGATATTAAGGAGACAGATGCTAAGGTAATTTTATTATAAAAAAGGCACTACAAATCACTTATGAAAACCATATGAAACTGTCGTCGAAATGTTGCGAATGTGGACTAGTAAATTAACAAACAAACAAAACAAAAACAAAAGTGGCGGACCCTTGTTGTGTCACGGGAACAATTCTAAAATAAATTTGCTGTGCTGGTTAGGATGCAAGTGAGTGACCTCTCGAAGTCGAACGTGATTCACTACTCGATTTTTTAAAGACGTAAACCTTGTACCCTTCGAAACAAGGTCTTATTTCAAATATAAACAAGTAGGTAACATACGTCGCTATCGAAACAAGCAATTTATTTGTCGACTAAAGCCTGACACGCTTAAATAAACTTTAATACCACGGAGCGAGAGCTGCTATCCGTTGAATGCCATCTCTTTTGCTCTGTGTTTTTATTTAGCGTCTTCGTAGGTGTCGATTAAAATAACGTCATCTTAGTTCGTTTTGAACAAGTTTTTATACGGCATTTGAATAAATGGGGACTCTCGCTGCGTAGAAATAAAGTTGAGTATACGTTGACAGGTTTTAGTGAAATTTAGTGGCGCTAAGAAATAGATGCCAGTAACAAATAGACCTTGTTGCGAAGAAGACAAGGTTGATTTCATATGAAGAAATTAAGTTAGGTTTTAGTTTAGTGAGTCTGACAATAGAATCGGCACCATTTTCAATCTTTATGTTATGGTGACGTCACAAATCTAAAAACTGGTATTGAAAACCTTCTTGTATATGTCAGTAAAATTAATAACCTACGCACGTTGTCATTTAAATATAACGGCATTCAAAATATTAAAAAAATACAGTAACCGATTTCTATAAACTGGACTGCACGGATGGCGCAATGGTTTAAGTGGTCACTTCGCCATTACGCCGGGCCGAGTGTTGTGGGTTCAAATCCCACACGGGACAAAAATTTGTGTGATCCACAAATAGTTGTCCCGAGTCTGGTTTTTTAAAGACGCAACAATTTAGGTGACGAAAAAAATGTTTTATGAAAACATTTTTTTATTATTATAATGTGATATTTATAAAAGCCTGTCAAGTTTTTATCTTGTGTACGCATTGTCTTGCATATTATACTGTATTGCATAGAGTCGTTATATCAGTGTCATTATAGAGTGAGTGGAGTTTTGAATGTGTCTTGGGAAATATGAACATAATCATAAATGTCCGTACGTTTACGGACGAATCCTAGTCACACTTGTCTAGGTTTTTATAAAGGTCATCATGTTTCACCCATCATCCACAGGGCACATTCAGCCATGTACCAAAAGAGAGGCTCGGCTTCAAACTGCGCGGAGGTATAGACAAACAAGTGACCATCAACGTGAAACAAGTTACCAATAACATTCAGCCAGAGACTGATGACCCACAGGTAAGATAAATTCAAAAGATTTCTACTTAATTAGGTACCGAAAATTTATTGGTAATCAATTATGAAAAATGGCCTTTGGCAAAATAAAAATTGTCTCTGATATCGTTAATATGAAAATAATAGTTTTTTTTTTCATTTCGATAACACAAGAAACAAAGTTATAAAACTCTAGAAGTTTGTTACAAATGAGTTTTTAGGCTCCTTTTCAGACGATGCTTGCAAGTTAAAAAATAACAAGAGTATCTTTAAGAGTCGTATTGTACGTACATTGTAACTTGTATGTATCAAATATAATTTAAATTCCGAAGCTTATGATAACACATTAAGCTTCCATCCATCTTGAGGGTTCTTAGTAAAGCTGACTATAATATTATCTAGAAGGTTTTCTTATTTTATCAAAATTTAATTATAATTAATAGGGTTGACACGAATGGAACCTTATGGTATATGGTATATTTTATGTTTCAGACAACATACACCGGCGGATTATATATAGAACGGTGCTTCGGTATCCTTCTTGCGCCCGGGAGGAGTGTTAAACACTCTGATATGAGGTTACTTGAAATGGTAAGTGCATTATGTTTCAATATATATATAACACTAGATATTATTTGATTTTCGCACGTAGTAGTTTTTGATATTTAGTATTAGTTTTATTTATTACTTAGTTATAATATTATGTCTTGAAACATTTAAGTATAAAGAAATGTTACCAGGGTAAATATTACTCAAGGAAGCTTATATTTTCAAATGGATTTCTAACATATATCGGCAGTCCATTACGGGGATGAGCCCCTATGCAAATGACAACTGTTTTCGATTAATTTATAATAAATAATTTTTTTGAAAAAAAAAAAAAGATTTATGTGTGGACTTGCTTTTTATTGATATCATTTGTAAATGGGAGGTCAACATCTCTTTAATGGATTGCCGCCATATTACCTATAATCCTGTACATCACTTTTCGCCGTATTTGTTTCAACGCTTTGAACAATAAGTTTTTTATAATCTCAGTGAAAGCAAGATGAAGGGGTTTTCATAGACTGGCAGACTTAATTGAGATAGGTATAATTGTTATATAGGATATAACAATTATTCCTATCTCAATTACTCAATTATAGGCCTCTAGAAAAAAAAACAATTAATTTTTAGGTTAGCGGCTCATCAGGAGGATCAGGTTGTTCGGTGTGTGCGTTGTGGAATGCGGGAGAATCCGCTTTAGCTGCGTTCAATGTTGCCAGTGGGGACGGGGCACCTGCATACATGTCGCTTGCGTTGGACCTCGTTATTAGAGGGATACCAGACCCATTGAGGTGAGGCTTTATTTATGTAGGTACATATTCAGTAGTCCAATAAAAAAAAAATTGGGTTCCGCTTGTCAATAGGTGAGTATAGCGATAGTCTCCCTGATGTAAGAACTGTACACTAAAATAGTATTTAATGGAGTACGCATTCTTCCAGATTGATCATCGAAACCCCCGTGAAAATATATCCGCCGTCCGAAAGATTCTGGTATTATTCAAAAAGGCCGCTGGTACAGCAGTTTTATATTAATCTGAAAGAGGTAAGTACTTGTAAATTTTCTGAAATAATATCGAACGTTATAGGCTGGATATGTTATAAAAGTGGCGGTAGCATAATGGCTAAGGTGTCGGAATTGCGATCAAGTGGTTGCGGGTTCGAACCCCACCCAGTGCACTACCGGCGTGAACCCACTCCTGACACAAGCATTTAGCTTAGCTGGAGGGGTTAACAAGAATACTAGTATTGTGTGACCCACGTCGCTAGAATTCCTTTTCTCAAAAATAAATAAATATATATAAATATCATGCTAAGACCCTTAGGAATGGAGGCGTTACGACACCCATTTAACTACAAGACTAGTATCTAATAAGGAACTACCTCCCCTCCCGTCCCAATGACACTATTTTTGTGTTAACAGTCGGTGGACGCCCTCGGCCAACTCCAATATGAAGTGGCGAGCATCGAAACGTCGGATGAGTTGGATCGGTCGCGGCTCAACCTTCCTCTGTCTCTGTCCAGTTTATTACCCTCGCCGTTATCCAGTGCACCCGCACCACCCTCACCTTCAGAGCCGGACTCAGGTAAATGTCGTGCGGGGCATGTTCCATTTGTATTTACGAACGACAATAGGGAGATGACGGTCAAGTCAAATCAATATCTTTTTAGTAACCGTCAAAACGGTAGCGTCCGTACATTTCTGTATGAAATGCTAAGGCGTGACGTCACGCCTTAGTATTTTCAAATCATTTACTTTTAATGTTAATTTAACAATTATAATCTAAATTAAAAACGTTGCAATAAAACTGGACGACAAGTTTCAGTTCAGTATTTTAAGTTATTTTATTACGACACTTGGCGAAATCATTTATTTTGAGCATAGGCATCTACCCAATTATTATTACTAATCCACTCTCTTTTAGACTCTACTGATTTGAATAAAGAATTAGACAAGAAAATTTACATTGACTTAACATTTTAATTATAAAAAAAAATACGATTCTAGCTTTAGTTTTTGATCGAAATCCGTCGGGTCTAAAAAAGAGTGGATTATCATTTCGCATTGATGAAGTAAAATTTGTCGTCAGTCGTGTTATGATGCATTAAACACAAATAATTATTTTAATTAAAGATATTGATAGATGAGGCTACTTCTACTAATGAAGAAAAACTCATTTTACTCAGATGGTGATGAGCCTCTTCTAAGTGGCACTGGAGAAGTGTCAAAAGATTGTGGGGAGGACGTACTCGTCAATTGGGCTCAAGTCCTCAGGAGGTAAGGTGCTAACTAATAAATCACCAAATTTCGATTGGTAAGGGAAGCAGAAGTAATCCATAACATACATAAATTTAAGCCATTATCCTATTTTCTGTATTGAATTTAAATTAACAAATAATACCAAAAATAACTACACTATACACAATTTGTTGTGTCCTCCTGGTTGATATGCTATTTCAACGGTGTACACATTCTGTCAAATTAAGCGCGAATTCAATACAAATACTTTATTATATTACGAACTTGAGGCTAAGCTAATATGTTGTAAAGCAGGCGACGCAGCTCAGAACGGCGCAGTGCAGATCCGTTATGAAATTTATAAATACGTCTTTCAATAATTTAATTGACTTTAATAGAAAAATATAGAGCCATGGCTTTGTAACACTCCTAAGTTAAATCGATTCTACCCTACACTGTGCGTTTCTGTATCGTATGTTTCTCAACATACGCTTACTCTTAACATTTTCTCGAATACGGTTTAGATAAGCCTGCAATAAAATATGTGTGAAATGTTAACCAAAAGTAACGCATGTTTAAAGTTGGACCGGTCCTCGTCCACGAGCTCTGAACCATTTAGTACGCGTCGGAGTACCGGAGGCGCTGCGCGGTGAGGTGTGGCTGAGACTCGCTGATGTTGACCAGAATGACAAGCTCATGGAGACTTACAGAACGCTCATTAGTAAAGTTAGTATACGTTTTAATATTCAGGTATATTTACCAAACATTTAATTATTTTAAATTCATGCTTTAGAACTTAATGCCATTCATCATTTATAAAAATTTAACGGCATTCTCTACACGTCAACTATAGGGAGTTGCAGAGACATGAACAAGTAAGTGTTTATAAATGGAGTTCAAATACATATTGCAATTGTTCGCTATATTATAAAACCAAAGAAATCTAACATATAAAAGCCAATGTTTGTTTGTTTAAATGTTATATATTTTGCCAGGGTTACAAAGAAAGACATATTGTACCTTGCATCCAGAAAAAAAAAGTTCCCTGGAGATGGAAAAAAATACTTTTACGCAAGCGTAACCGCGGCCAAAACCTAGTGTTATATGAAAAATCAACGTCCCTTGAAATGTAATTCTTTTTGGTTAGTTACAACTTTCAAAGCTTTGAGAACTTAAGTTCGGTCATGTTGCGATGGGTGGGTGAGGTTAGTAGCATTGGTATCTCATATTAAGATTCTTAAGACTTAAGCAATTACAAGTTAATATTGCAGTATTTTTTATAATAATAATACCTTCGCACACCTCCCACACGGCCGCCTGATCCCAAACTAGGCAGAGCCTGTACTAAGGTAACCAGACTACTGATAAACATACTTATATATTTTATATTGGCCTTGACTTCCTTAGTCGGATACCAATGTAGTTATGAGTTACTCATGCAGTCAGAAGTGACTTCTTTGAGTCGTAAGTAATTTCTGCAATCCTTATGACTGCAGAATTGTAACTTATTACTACATACCTAAGTGTAATTAATATTATAAAATAGTAATTCACTGAATATTTTTGCAGGAGTGTCCATTCGAACAAGTCATCCAACGCGACATAGCCCGCACGTTCCCAGCACATGACTTCTTCCGCGAAGCGGGCGGCCTCGGACAAGACTCTCTGCTCCGTATGGCGAGAGCGTACGCAGTGTACGATCACGAAGTCGGATACTGCCAGGGACTAAGCTTCCTGGCTGCCACATTATTATTGCATGTAAGTACATGTACTATTGCGGTATATTCATGTATGATGGATGAGCGAAATGTGAAGAGAGATTTATGTGTGGAAGAAGATGGGTTCAAGTGGTCAGTGACCCTGACTGCTAGCCAGAGGTCGTGGGTCCGATTCTCCCCCGAGTCTGGATGTTCTTTGTGTCCGTTGTTTGTTTGTTTGTAAAGTCGCCTGTGACACAGGAGTCATTCCTAACACGGGAGTTGTCTTTTTAAAATATGAAAAAAAAATGATAAAGAAAAAGTAGAAATTTTTTGGAGAAGAGTAGGCAGATGATGATGATGGTAAGTGGTCTAGTGTTGAAGTATAGACCAAGGATGAACTATGCTTGTATTCGTAGTAGTAAACTTTTAAATGGTAATCTAAATAATTAAAAAACCGGACAAGTGCGAGTCTGATTTGCGCATCGAAGGTTCCGTACAAACTTGAACATCTCCGGGATCGATTCACACAGATATTTTGCTCGTATTTATTAAAAGACCAAACTTACTTTGCCGTTATTAACAATTCTCCTCCATACATCGGTATAAAGTCAGGGTAAATTTTCCAAGCGCAAAATATAAGTTTGTAATCACAAAAAGAATTTTTTTAATGTGATATAACAACTCTCAGCTCCCTCTCTTTACTTGTGCTGTGAGACCTTGCTTCTGACCAAATTCATGATTTTCATCATGAATTTGATGACATTCATAGGGATGAATGTCATCAAACTCACAGATAAATCAAGACTTATAGGGATAAGTCTTGATTTATCTGCGAAGTGTTAAAATTGGTTGAAATATAAGACTTCACTGCCCGTATCTTTTTATTGCGACGACTTAGGAGCTTGATTTTTTTATAGCTTTAGTGGACAACAGACATACATTTGATGATAATTTCAACTTGACAGACAGACAACGAAGTGATACTATAAGGGTTCCTTTTTCCTTTTGGGGAATGGAACCCTAAAAATAGACTTCAATTGGATGCCACTCCTATTACACGTCTGAAATTGTAGAGGTGTTCTGCCAGCTGACGTATTCGAAGTTCAGTTTTTTATATACTTGTACTTCATGACAGTATGTGGAAGCATACTGTATAACATACAATTATTATAAAATAAATATTCAAACATGCTTACAGAGTTAAAGTCATCTTATCTAGGAATAAGGACATTTTAAATTAGAGCAGAAATTGTTGTGCTGTGTGTTGTATATAAATTAAAAACATAGATTGTTCTGATTAGGATTACAGGAATGGCAAAGCACTTTTTAAATTGCCTTAACTCGCGATCTATTTTTCCGCGCTATTTTTGTTCATATCAAAACATGTATGTACTACTCTTAGTAAATTTTGGTTACTCTTTTGTACGGTAAAAATGCCCATTTGATACATCACTTGTTGATAGTGTCCCTCTAACAGCTTACAATCAGACAGCTTTTATATTTTCTTGTCAACATAGCAGTATGGAACTGAAGACATTCGTAATCAACATATTTACTGTTTTTTGTTTCAGATGCCAGAGGAGCAGGCATTCTGTTTGTTAGTAAAACTCATGTACGGTTATGGCTTACGTGAGCTGTACAAGGATGGATTTGAAGCTCTCTATATGAGGTTGCATCAACTTGATAGACTTATGGAGGTAAATAATTCGTAATTTCAAATCAATCACCAAGGTCATTAAAGTGTTCAATTCGTCGAAAGTTTCAGCCCTAAATTAGCGCCTATTTGTGCTGTTCTGTTCACAGTTGTTCCGAGTCTATATGTACATACATACCTTTCCATTGACTGTATGTTTATCAATGTGCGTGCGTTCACGCAGTTGTCTTTAAAAAAAAGAAAAATCGAAAATAGAACAATTATAATATTTTCTTGTTTCTATTGTAAAATTTTGAAAAATTTTCTCTACCCAATTTGTAGTCTATTTAAAAAACCGAAAGACTCTTTTTTAAGTAGTTTTTTTTTAATAATTGATGATGATTTTAGACATTTAAAAAAAAAATCCAAGATGTGATGATAGGAAAGTGGGTTCAAACGAGGTTTATTTAGGTTTTACTGTTACTTACAGGAACAACTGAATGATTTGCGTGTACACTTCCAAGAGCTGGGCGTGGAGCCCCACATGTTCGCATCGCAGTGGTTCCTGACCGTGTTCACCGCGCGGTTCCCCTTGCCTTTGGTAAGATACAATTATGTCTAACACACATCATTATCTTTTTCTCACACGTCCATGAATTTTTATTGAGAAATCTTTATGAATAATAATAATGTTTAATATTTTGCAATTTAAAAAATCTTTCAAAGATGCGTATTGTAAAAGATGCAAGATACTTGTAGGACAAAAGAAAACCTTGATTTTTTTATGTCATATTTATTTGGCAATAAATTTGTTTTAGTTTCTTAGGTTGGCAATACATTTAGTATTATTATATTTTTATAAAAAAAAAGGTTTAATATTTTATTTATCATTACTGTGATAATGCGGTTATAGACTACAGTAACCACACACCAACATCGTGTGCTTGTTTGCCTCCTAATTTTTTTTTGTAAAATTACTTTGCAGGTGTATC
Organism: Euplagia quadripunctaria; assembly: GCA_963859945.1. Lineage (NCBI taxonomy): Eukaryota > Metazoa > Arthropoda > Insecta > Lepidoptera > Erebidae > Euplagia > Euplagia quadripunctaria. The sequence goes on along the minus strand of OY982560.1, from coordinate 5,726,659 downwards.
ACATATTGGACGTGTTCCTTCTACAAGGCATAGACACGTTGTTTCAAATAGGGCTGGCGCTACTCTCCAGGTCTCGCAAGGACTTGTTACAACATGACTTCGAAGGCGTACTCAAATACTTTAGGTAAATAACTGATGTCATATGATTCTTCCGTAGAGTCTTCATCGTCACTTTCCATCAGGTGAGTTTGAAGACAAACGCCTATTCCTTTACTACATAAAATTTTCCATCGTTCATCGAAATTACATCGTTTTATTGAGTTCATTGGTTATTTCTCATACGAACATTAATATTACCGATTCGTACTGTCGCATGCCCCACGTAAAAAGAGTCGGTAGTTTTTGAGTTACTGGGCGTGGCTACGTCACCATGCCTCGGTGCTGTATAGTGAATCTGTGCGACTCATGCTGTAAAATGGTGTGGTGTCTTGGCCTAAAATTGTGCGTCAATGCTTTGGAAAAGATATTTAAGCTGTTTATACTAAACAATAACCCTACAATATTCACTGTGCCCTATCGATTTAAACAGTTAATTTGACTTAAACTTCCTGAGACTTATTCCGGTGTGTTTGTTTACAGAGTAACATTACCAAAGAAGTGCCGTGCCGAGGAGTCATCCCGTCAGATTGTGAAGCTGGCGTGCAGTATCAAAGTAAAACGTCTTCCCAAGTACCAACAGGAGTATGAAAAGTTCATTAAAGGTGAAAATCAAAATACCTATTTTAACCATACTTTTCCGGACTTTTTTCGGGATGAAAGATACCCTATATAGTTTTTGTAACCCTGGTAACGTGTATACAAAATTTCATGATGAGCGGTTGATTAGTTAGAATGAAAGCGTAATTAACACATTCACTTGCCCATTTATAATATTAGTAAGGATTAGTTGCTATGTTCGTTTCGTTTTTAATGGTATTCATAGCTATTAAAAATATAAGGTTGGGCTCTCGTGTGTTTCGGAGAAGCCTGACTAGTTTGGGGCCCGACAGGAGTACTTCTTCTAGGAGAAGCCACCTGCCACGTCGGTGTGAGACGCCGTACTGCTGTATGCTTCTTTTCTAGGGAACAACCCTAAGTAAAGGGCGTATCGCGTATGCGGATTGCGGCGGCTGTCGTTAGTGCACGCTGGAGAGCGCCTGCATTTATTATAACATTTTGTTTATTAATGTCGTTATCAAAATCTAAACGTTGACAGTATCTAGAAAGAAGTAGTTTCTTTACTGATGATATAATATTTAGTTTTAAAAAAAAGAAGGCACGAAATTTTATCTGTGGCAAGAAGAGACGGTGAATACGCTAGACTGTAATAACAGGCTTTTCCATAATCGCCGTGATAAAATCTTCCACGGGAAACTTCACTAACATTTTATAAACTATTGTCAACCCATCGCAATATATTGTACGCGATGTATTGTAATAAATCTGGGTCTGCTAAATTTCTCATAAATGGAAAGTATAGAGTACTATCCGAGTTAGTTGGAATCATTTGTTAACACGTCGTTTAATACTAGTACTATATAATTTTATTTCTAGAATCAGCTGAAAAAGAAAAGATAAATGTGGAGTTGGAGAGGTTGAAGGTTATCAATACGCAACTACAACAGGAAAAAGAAATGCTTGAAACGCAGTTGTCAGAGGTAAACTCTTTGCAACCAATATGTATTTTTACTGATTGCAGATCTTTGTCAACATTGTCTCTTTCTCATTTGTTTTCATCTTTTCATTCTCGATGTTCACTTTATTGATACTATCTGTCCAAATCTCTATCATAAGTGATGTCTTTTATCATCGTAGCTTTCTTTATTTAACACAATTTTATTCTACCCATTATTTTTTCCTCTGTTCTGATAAATTACACGCATTTTAAGTTTTTATAAGTCGCGTAATGTTTTCTTACTTACTCAGCGACTGACTTCTTTCCACAGCTTTCTGTACTCTACTTCGTACAACAGCTTATTTATAATAGCCTCTAACTTTATGTGTACTTGGTTGATGAGCAGGTCCGTTCATCATCGGAGGAGAATCAAAAATGGGCGACGCACTACGCGGCGGTGGCGCGCGACTACCGCGAGATATGCGCGCGGCTCGACAAGCAGCTGCACAACATGAAGGACTCTGTGAAGGACTGCGTCAACTGCAGCGTTAAACTAGCACAGAAGGATAATAAAGACGGTAATATTGATCATTCGCGGCTCACTCCACCGATCATCATGAAATGTTGTATGCACATTGTCATTGATAATAATAAATATCTAAATGTATACACTGGAAGTTCTGCGCTCCTGGCCGCTCATAAATTTTTGAATTTCGAAAGTTCTATTTTTTTAAATATAAGAAACTCTGCTCCATCTTATGAATTTTCGATCAGGTCACTTGTCCTGACGCGAGTTTAACATTTTTTACCCATCCCAAAAAGTGCACAACGCCGCTAAAGAAGTTTTCACTTCAATAATAATATATCTTTATTTCAGAATAGTTTCCATATTTGTTTCTAAACTAAACTTATATCTAATTTACATTATACTAATACTACTTACTTCTTACTTATGCAGATATCTTTAACCATTTTTTATACATTGAACTGCTACACAATCTGTCAGCCAGTTAACTTAATTATGCTGTTATTACACATACCAACTCGTGCCATGAACACAGCGATTCGACGTCTTTGGATGGCATTGAACGAGTTCAGGCTTGCCTCTGCAAACGTTCCTGAGGTGCTATAATATGGTGCCAAACTCAACAGGTGTCTATAATGTCTGTATAATTATGTTATTGTATTGTACCCGAATGCCATCCAAAGACCTCTTCGTATAAACGTCCAAAGCTGGCACATATAAAAACTCTGGCAGTACGTTCTGAACAAATGCACCTTAGTCTGAAAATTGCCCTTAAAATAATAAGATAAGGACATAAGACCTTTCATTCCAAAAAAAATTAGTGTCCGCAAGAGGTACCTGAATTTTTGATTGACAAAATCTACATTAAGTGTTCACTAAATCTTTTTTGTATACTATATCTATCCTAACACTACAAAGAGGTAAAGTTGGTAGGGTTGGATGTTATCTCTGAAACTACTTGTCCATTGTCCACTTTTGTAAATTATTTTTGTAATAGGAAGCTTACTCGTCACTGATTGCTATAGGCTATTTTTTATGGCACCACTTGTAAATTGCACTCGTGCGAAGCCAGTGCGGGTCGATAGTTATTTATAATTATGCATGTGTTAAAAAAGTTATTAGACTATCGTATTAGTGTAATGACACTACAGGAATTGTATATGTGTATTGGTACCGGTAATTGCTTACCTTTGTGAGGGTCTTGTGCTTGTTGTTAAATTATAGCTTGAAAAAAAAAAACTTTCATTATCCACCTCTTGGCTCCATCATGAGACCATCGTTACTAAGCCCAATCTGTGGGACTCGTCAAAACTAATCATATGAGCCCAAGCTCGAGGGGTTTACTTGTAGGCACTTAAGAGTTCCACTAACCATCTCCCGGCTCCATCATCAGATCAGCTCAGATTTGTCAAATTATAGTAATATTATCCGAATTACAAATACATACAAAGTTCCATTTCGATACGACAATTAGAAGTAGGTTAAAATTGTCTTCCAAAATTTGTTTACGTAGTTAGTTAAAATTGAAGCTGGAAAAGCCGTTTCAAAAAAAGGACTTTAACCATTAAATCCTCACTAGTGCTTTGAGATTACTCAGTAGAATAAGTACTTCATTTTATTTACAAAGAGATTCCACCACCATAAATACATTCTTATTTCGTTATCCAGAAACGGAGCAGAAAGGTGACGAAAAGGAAGGCTCCAGCGAGACAGAGGCCAGGCTCAGGCAGCGCGTCCGCGACCTGGAGCTGGAACTGGCGCAGGTCAAGTTGGCGCATGTGCAGGCGCAGTGCAGCAACCAGGTACACATTAAAGTTTTTATTAGTTGAATTGTGATTGCAGAATCCAAAAATATAGACAAAAGAATCTATAATTTGTCTAATTCCATTCTAGAATCGTTGAAGAATCACTTGATAGAAGTGTACTCACACAGATATGACCTTGGTACCTATGAAATGTTCCAACGCAATGATAGTGCTTTTCTTTCTTAGTAGTATAAAAAAAGTACATTTCAGTTTATTTACTATGCAATTTTTTCCATATTGAAATTTTATTAACAATTTCTTTAGTTTTGTTTTTTAAGTTTGAGCATAGGCACAAGAAAGTGTAACTATGCACTAGGCACAAGAATTATGAAATAAATTCCTTTTTGTATTAGATATTATATTGTATTATATATTGTCAGATAAATTAATTAAACAGAAAATAACGCGCTCAACAAAAGGTAAACGCTCTTACTATCAGATAATCCTTTATTTATTTCGCGGTATAAGAACCAGATGAACGTATCTACATTTTCTTAATTTTACAAGAGACCAAAATTACTCCAAGAATGTACCTAGTTCCTTGTGGTTCCTTAGGTATTTTGTTATTTGTAAAATTTTGCATTTACAATTATTGTTGTTGTGTTTGTGCAATTTTCAAAATAAGGGGTGACCCTTATTAACAAACGATTTTTGACTTTTTTGTAGATACGTTCATCTGGTTCTTGTACCGCGATTTTCAGTCGAATTTGCAAACAAATTTAGTTTGGAAACACTTTTTGCAAGTTTTCAGTTCATCACCTCTAAATACTCTTCTTATAGGAGCTAAGTCATCAGCTGACGGTAGCCCTCAACGAGGTTCAGTCAGCGGTCAACCAAAAACAATCGGTGGCTCCCTGGCTAGTTCGCACGCTCGGTAAGACCTAGTAAACTACACCACCCTCACTATAACACTTGAAATCCGACATTTGCTCTCGAATTTCAACAAAACACTCACCGAAATGTGCCGTAATATGTATAAAAAACGTATAACTTCTCTTTGTTCTCTTTTTAGTCGCTATACTTCTAACATATGCATAATATTATTAAGACATATTTGACAGACGTGAGACTATGTTTATTAATTGCGATTTTTATTCAATTGCTGTTATAATATTCATTCAGTAAAGTTGTCTGTACAGTCCACGGTATGTTTTCTTAGAAGATATTTTCATATGTGTATACGTATATTTTCGGATGTTACCATACTCAATATACCATCCTCAATCTGTCTGTCTGTATGTGTGATGGTGACCTTTTCAAGGTTTGTAGTGATATACCTTTTCGACGGGTCCTGCGGATACTGGTACCAGCAAAATGACGAAAATTATTTTTTGCATCAATAGCTTTTAGCTTAACCTATATATATATGCCCTGTAAAATTGTGTGTGTGTGTGTGTGTGTGTGTGTGTGTGTGTGTGTGTGTGTGTGTGTGTGTGTGTGTGTGTGTGTGTGTGTGTGTGTGTGTGTGTGTGTGTGTGTGTGTGTGTGTGTGTGTGTGTGTGTGTGTGTGTGTGTGTGTGTGTGTGTGTGTGTGTGTGTGTGTGTGTGTGTGTGTGTGTGTGTGTGTGTGTGTGTGTGTGTGTGTGTGTGTGTGTGTGTGTGTGTGTGTGTGTGTGTGTGTGTGTGTGTGTGTGTGTGTGTGTGTGTGTGTGTGTGTGTGTGTGTGTGTGTGTGTGTGTGTGTGTGTGTGTGTGTGTGTGTGTGTGTGTGTGTGTGTGTGTGTGTGTGTGTGTGTGTGTGTGTGTGTGTGTGTGTGTGTGTGTGTGTGTGTGTGTGTGTGTGTGTGTGTGTGTGTGTGTGTGTGTGTGTGTGTGTGTGTGTGTGTGTGTGTGTGTGTGTGTGTGTGTGTGTGTGTGTGTGTGTGTGTGTGTGTGTGTGTGTGTGTGTGTGTGTGTGTGTGTGTGTGTGTGTGTGTGTGTGTGTGTGTGTGTGTGTGTGTGTGTGTGTGTGTGTGTGTGTGTGTGTGTGTGTGTGTGTGTGTGTGTGTGTGTGTGTGTGTGTGTGTGTGTGTGTGTGTGTGTGTGTGTGTGTGTGTGTGTGTGTGTGTGTGTGTGTGTGTGTGTGTGTGTGTGTGTGTGTGTGTGTGTGTGTGTGTGTGTGTGTGTGTGTGTGTGTGTGTGTGTGTGTGTGTGTGTGTGTGTGTGTGTGTGTGTGTGTGTGTGTGTGTGTGTGTGTGTGTGTGTGTGTGTGTGTGTGTGTGTGTGTGTGTGTGTGTGTGTGTGTGTGTGTGTGTGTGTGTGTGTGTGTGTGTGTGTGTGTGTGTGTGTGTGTGTGTGTGTGTGTGTGTGTGTGTGTGTGTGTGTGTGTGTGTGTGTGTGTGTGTGTGTGTGTGTGTGTGTGTGTGTGTGTGTGTGTGTGTGTGTGTGTGTGTGTGTGTGTGTGTGTGTGTGTGTGTGTGTGTGTGTGTGTGTGTGTGTGTGTGTGTGTGTGTGTGTGTGTGTGTGTGTGTGTGTGTGTGTGTGTGTGTGTGTGTGTGTGTGTGTGTGTGTGTGTGTGTGTGTGTGTGTGTGTGTGTGTGTGTGTGTGTGTGTGTGTGTGTGTGTGTGTGTGTGTGTGTGTGTGTGTGTGTGTGTGTGTGTGTGTGTGTGTGTGTGTGTGTGTGTGTGTGTGTGTGTGTGTGTGTGTGTGTGTGTGTGTGTGTGTGTGTGTGTGTGTGTGTGTGTGTGTGTGTGTGTGTGTGTGTGTGTGTGTGTGTGTGTGTGTGTGTGTGTGTGTGTGTGTGTGTGTGTGTGTGTGTGTGTGTGTGTGTGTGTGTGTGTGTGTGTGTGTGTGTGTGTGTGTGTGTGTGTGTGTGTGTGTGTGTGTGTGTGTGTGTGTGTGTGTGTGTGTGTGTGTGTGTGTGTGTGTGTGTGTGTGTGTGTGTGTGTGTGTGTGTCTGTCTGTCTGTGGCATCGTAGCTCTCAAACGGATGGACCGATTTCGATGCGGCTTTTTTTTATTTAAAATCCAGTTTCCTTGCGGTGGTTCTTAGCTATGTTTGGTTAATATCGGTCCAGCAGTGTAAGAGTATCAGCTCTTTTCCAAAATGATGTAAGGCATTTTGTAATCGTTGAAGGGATTTTCGAGTCGGGGTGTTTTAAACTTTAAATTTATATTATATCAAAGTTACGAGCTTTAGAATCTTTGAATCGCTCTCCTATAAAGTTACAATTTCACACTTGTACCAGTATACGTAGGACCTGTCGTTTTGGTACGTTTAAATATGGTTTGTTTGCCCCATTGTAGGTCATTAACAAGAAATACCAAGTTTGCAGTGTGGAAGTGAATGCTTTATTATTTATATATGTGTGCATATTTATCTATATTTATGCTTGCTGTTATATTTAGTAGTGGAATTTTTAAAAGGTTCATTTTATACCAAATCATGTCATGAAAACATTTTGTTTGATTAAATACCGAACACAATATGTAATGAAACAATCTTGACATTATATATTATCCTAACTTAATATTATAAATGCGAATGTGAGTTTGTTTGTTACGCTTCCACACCTTAATTACTCAACCGATATTCATGAGATTTTGCATATATGTTGTCAGGAGTATAGGAAAAAACATAGGGGTACTTTTCACCCGGAAAAAGGGTGTTTCTAAAAGATAGAAAAATAACTTTAATGCGAGCGAAGCCGCCGGCGAAAGCTAGTATTACATATTTATTTATATTGATGACTTTTAAAAATGCGACGTTGACGCTTTTCTGAGTGGTGATATTGCGAATGAGTCGTTTTGAGTCGTATTTGCAATGGGTTAATTAGTCAAACAGTGTCACATTTTGTATACACGTTTTGTATTAGTGTTATGATGACACATAAAACGGGGTGGGACATATTTTCTGCCGACTTCCAGCTAAACAGCGGCATGTCTAAATGTCGATTTGTTTTCAAGCTAAAAGTTGGCTAAACGAAAACTGCATTTTTCGAGTAAATATTTGACAAATTACAAAACGAAGCCTTTAAAAAAATATGTTATTTAGACTCTTTGGCACTTTTATTTCATGAACATATCGCTGCCTTTTGGTTAAATGCACTAAATTATTGACATTTATTAGCGTACCCTACTCCTGCCTGTTTTTTAACCCTATGTATGTATGCTATGTGTTTTATAAATATTATGTGTATTAGCAACGGACTTAAAATTTATTTGCTACTGTAGAATAAATAATAGATACTGCCTCGTTGGTAACGTAGAATAAGATGGCACTTGATTTTGTTGGGTTCGATTCTTGGGTCGGACGAAATCGGCTCGGTTTTAATCGTGGGAGAGCCGTTGTTTCGCCGAGTGAGTGAGGTTCCCAGAAGCCCTAACCCACCGAGTGAGTGAGGTTCCCAGAAGCCCTAACCCACCCTACGCCCTTCCCCCTCCCACTCTAATTCCCCTCTCCTCCTTTCCCCCCTATCCCCTACTCCCACCTTAAAGGGGCCGGCAACGCACTTCTGACTTTTAAGTTGCATGTGCCCATATGTGGCGGTAGTCACTTACCATCAGGTTACCCTTCTGCTCGTTTGCCTCCTATCCCATAAAAATAATGCCATAAGACATCTGGTAACATGTCTGACACCCTGTAGGCTTGCTCCCTATTACGTGTCATTCACCTCTGCATACTCCTTTGTGGATATCAGTAAAGCATGAGTGGCAACGGCACCACTGTAGAGTCGTATAAAACAACCAAAAACAAAATTAAATGTGCCAGTAAAATGGTTTCTAAGTACATAATAATATGTATTGAAATAAAGCGATTCTAAAATTACCGTTTATCTATAAGGTTCCATCATGGAGGCAGCGCAGAACAGGCCATCGTTCCAGACCTACCTTCCAAGCACGAATCAAGAACAACCTACACCACCATTACACAGACAAGGATCACTCTCGAACATTCAAGCAACGCACAGCCAGGCCAACTTAGACAGACGTGTCTCCGAACCTTATAGCCCTGATGTCGTCAGGAGGAAGAAAGATTTCAACGCAAAGAGGCACTCAATGCTCGTCGAGTCAAACCTGACCAAAGACGCCAAAGAAATCAACCGAAGGAGCCATGAAGTTCCCATTGTAAAAAACCTTTCAATGGGTTGACACAAAACTACCTTATGTATCGGTTAGTTTGAAGAACGAAATTATTTTTTGTTTCCTATTATTTTCGGGTGTGATATGATGGAAGGAAGTATATTTTGTATACACACTTAGCCACAAGTTGTGAACAGTATACAACGCAAGTTAGTCAACATCTAACGTGTGTTCCTTTTAATATTAGCACGTAACTTGTGGCGCAGGTTGTATGAAGTGCACATAACCGTAACACTAGTCATAATGTAATATAAATCGAGCACATTATATTGTTTATCTATTCTAAACGTTCTTATGAAGGTTTTATTTTGAAGCCGGTATGTAAACCAGTATAGGGAGAGCTGCCACTTTGAGTTTGCGTTATCATTCCATTTTTAAATTAATAGTGATTGAATCTCTTGTATGAAGGGAAGGTACTGTCATACATTTTAATTAAGTACATTTGGTATGCCATACATTTATTTGAATTTTAAATTTGTAATTAATTCGAAATTTAAATAATTTCTTTATTTATTATGTACGCGACAGAGTGCCTTCCGGATTAGCTTAAGTAATATAGATATTATAATAATATTTATTGAAGACTTTCAGTATTTCGATTTGATACTTAGTTATATTCGTATCTTCATTTAGTCTTGTAACTTGCTGTTATAATGTCAATATTACATATCAGAACATGATTACGTTGTCACAGAAATCAAAGCGGTATTAAGTAAGAAAATACGAGGGATTGTACCTTTTAAATATTATCGCGATTAAGTCCCGAGTTACACATCTAAACAGATGGTTACCTTTACAATACATATAATATATATCCTCCTTCAGCCTAATATGGCCTAATCAGTTACAATCATTGTGAAAAACACTCACACGCATCGGCAATTCTGGCTACGTGCTATGGCTGTCTTTTTAAACCGCTTATAATGTGAGGGTTCTCGTGTGTCTCTACTCGATGAGCCTTCAGTTAGTGGCCATTCTACGTTGGTGTAGTTTTGTATCAGCAAGAATCGTTACCAATTACAAGAAACCGAAACGCAGTTGTTACCGAAACTTCACTACATACATGTACAAGCTATCAACTGATTTGGACAAATAAACCATACCTTATAAAGAGCATTTAGATTGAAGTAGATTTTATGTGCAATTTTTTGTTCCTGACACTTTTGTCCCTTCGAATTTTTATAACTCATGATTGTATAAAATTACGATTTTTTAGTAGTCAAGCTGTTCGTAATTGGATATTTATGCAATTGGAACAGTTGTTTAAATTTGAAAATGAAAGTTTTGTCTCGTTCCCTCCTACGGCATTCGCGGTGAAATGGAACAGTATAGTAATAAAAATCCTTATGAACGTCTTGCGCTTTTGTATTCGATGTTACTCGAAATGTATAACCTTATGAACCATTGTCTTTTGAAGGTGGAAAGTATTGGGACCTAAAGAAGTGACTGTTATTATATAAATTCTTTAATTTGAGCAATAATGTTATAAGTAAAATATGCAGATATAAATATGTTTATAAACTACATTTCTAGAAACGTCGACGAACTGAAATCATGAAATTAAATCAGTAGAACTACTTGAGTTAATAAATTTGTAATACATGACATAGCAAATATACATGCAGATTTGTCAAGTTATTACGAAAAAAAAAACAGATGTCAAGTGACAAATATAAGGTGGACACAAAATGGAAGCCATTTTGTCGATTTAACATTAAACGTCAAAATATCGTCATAGACCTGAACTAGGCTGATTGGTCCACATTTAGTGAGATAACCTCTCTATGTTTTACTTATAACATTGTTGGTTTCTTTTGTATTTCGTATTATTTCCTATGAATGTATAAAATAAGGTTATTCGTATCTTTTTTTAATTATAAAATTAAATTATCTAGTGATTGTTCTAGAATGTAAACCTGTATTAGAAATTGTATTGAGAAAATTACTGTAGGTACGCATCTCGGGTAAGTGAAAGATTATATTACAATGTACATTATAAGCCATATATCATGGAAAAAACTTGTAACGAATCTGCTTTGGTAGATGAGGTGTACCTCTGTATTTATGCACTAAATATTTGTAAAACTTGTGTGGCCACCATACATACGCTCATATAATAAATACCATGTTCATATAACACTAAGTGCACACGCGGGCGTGAATAAAATAAAGTATTATAATATTTGCACTTTGAAAAATTTCCAACAGACCTCAATTCAACGCGGCTCATGGATTTTTGTTCAGCCAGGCGACAGGCGATCCTTCTAGTCCTTAATGTGATGTCAACAGATGAACCAACCGTGTATGTGTGATCAGGAATGATTCCTTTCAAGGGGAGTGACTTCCCGTATTGGAAAATAGTGTGGTTTTAAATCGTAAATTTGTGCGGCGGCGGCTCTAGAGGAAACATTTTGTTATTAAATAATAAATATTAGGAACTCCCATAATTAAGATATTGAAATTCTATTTCAGACTTTTCCCATCCCTTTTGTTTTGATATACCTCGGCCGATCTCACAGGTTAATAATTAACCGTAACACGTGCTTCAGACACAATACTAAAAACATGCAACAAACTGCAAACAGTACTGGACTGAGTTAAGGAATCAGCTCTCATAACTTGTTCGTAAATTGATTTGTAAATACGAGGTAGATTATGTTGATCGCGCCACTTTGCGTACATTAGGCCAGACTGCGTGATGTACGCTACGCTATTGTGCTTAAACGAATATAACCCGCATAAGTGCATAAATTGATATAGTTGTGTAAATTGATGCAGTCGTATATGGCTAACCAAAAGTGTATTATAAGTTATTTCCTAATTCTAGTTATCTTATGAGACTATATTGTTTTAATCATAATTTAGGTAAGGCTCTCTTATTGTATGCCATATTATGTATGCCGCGTATATCATTTGTATGACAATAAACTTTGATGTATGTTAAACTTAAATTCGATATGTCATTATTTCTTTATATTGTTTTTTTTTGTGTTTGTGTGAAGATGATTGTACGTAATGGACGCAATTGTGGTTGTCAGATTAAATATCTCTTGTCATAAGTAATTGAAAGGTGCAGCTATAAATAATATTATTGCAACATTGATTTATTGTTTTTTTTTTTACATTTCACTTTTATACTCTTTCAATGAAAGGTTAGCGCGTCATCACAGTATTTGAATTATAAGTTTAGCATAGCACACATAGCTATAAAATTAACGTAAAACTTCAGCGTTATGTTGTTACAGACCGTTGATAAACGACGAAGGCTACCGTTGAAATCATTGAACTTATTACCAATAAATAATTAATATGTAGAACATTTAAACTGTGACTAACGGACGATTGTGTCATATTCATAAACTCGGGAGTGTAATTTTTAATGTTGAATATCAAAAATCGAAATTGTTAACAAATTATCAAAAATAATTAAAATATAGCATGCTTTTGTGCAAATTTTTCTGTCATTTATTATTTAATTTGGGATCATAATTAACTAGTTTGGATGAATACAAAACATTGCCTGTCCATAGTTTGGTATTTTATATTAGTTATAATATCGCTGGTTAGCAATAGCATTTCGACAGTTTTGGTGAAAGTTATGAAAATGTAATCGATATTACTGACGTGCTTTTATCCTATGTATAATTATACATACTCCTTTATTTTATTACAGTTAAAGGTTAATTATGTATTTAAAGTTCCCTCAATAAAGTCTTATTGTACAGAACTTTTTTGATCTCCATTATTTATAAAAGATATATTTATTAGAATACAGAAAAATATAATACAAAACTCTAAAACTATATTCTATTAATAGTAGCCATTTGCTTTTTATAAACAAAGAGCACGAGGCACATTGCTGTAGATATTAATAATATACTCGATAACTTTTATTTGCAATAGAATGTTTTACTAGTACCTAGTTCAACTGTATGTAATATTGTTAGGCAAACTGTTTTGTGATAACTTAAACTCAAGTTGATGACTAGTGTCCCTCGATAAAATAGTATATCGACGGTCCCTAGTACTTAGTGACAAGCAAAAGTCGTGTTTTGCAGAAGAACGTTTTAAATCTGACTTTAAAAAAAAAAAAAGAAATATATTTCATTGTTTACTGCTGATTTGTAATACTCAACATAAGTAGTTTATAATAGTGTTACAGTTTTTTTAATACCTATTTTTTTTTTATTTCCACATGAACGTTTCTTTACCAACTCAGAAGATTTAACATTCAAGTCTTACTTATTTCAGAAAACTAAATACATGGCTATATGTGTATAGGTAAACAGAAGCTAATTATGAATTAAATAAAAAACGCAATTTTGGACATCATTCACGTAGGGACCGCCTGAAATACAAACATGCTTTAAAAATTATGATATTTATTAAGTACTCTGCAACACACTCGCATAGTAACATGTTACGTTATTATGCCAAACTTTTGACCATGCTATCTAAATAGCATCTGCTAAATGTGCTTATAGCAGGTGTGCTTCGGGTTTATATTTCGCCATACCTACTCTGTACGTATAATATACAGCTTAGCAATGTTGTAGTTGGTTATCTTTTATTGATTATGTAGTTACATAAAAGCTTTATAAATAGCGCCAATATCATTAGATAGTAAAGCAAAGTTTAGAGTGAGTTGTAATCGCTGAAAAATGTTGTTTTATTAGTCTGTCATTTATGAAAATAAACATTTTACAAAGTGATTGTTTTGTTGTTTTTGTTTATTTTAAACAGTCTGAAGTACATTATTTAAACTAAATTTAAACCTACGTTAAAAACGTAGGACCACCCACTGCGTTAGGTAGTCCAAACTGAATGCAAACTAAATGAAAGCCAGTCTTGCAGCAATTATCACAATATTTCACGAAAAACTATATACTCTGTATAGAAAAGTAACAAGTTGGAATATTGAAGAAGAATGTAAAAGTGACATCTATTAGGGAGTAGAGAAACTACTACTTAAAACTTTTATCTCTAGATGTCTCTATTGGTATTTGAAATTCTAAGCCTGCCTCAACTATAATAGTAAAATACCGCAAAATGTTACGGCCTTTCAATATAAAGTTAGGCTTGCACCTTGTTGTTTACTTCTATCGTAGTGATATCTGCTACAACTTGTCAGTTACCATGACGCAAGCCCTCAGCATTAGAAAGACTGATATTAACTACGACTAATGAAAAAGTAGACAATACAATAGTCGATGAGGTCAGAGCCAGTCCAGCTCAGTCTTACAATCAGCCATAACTAGCAAGACAATAGGCTTTCTTAGCACCAAGTAGAGGAGTACTTACAAGTAGAGTACCTAGCTAGTAAATAAAATGTGCCAAGATATTATGAACCATTTTCGAAAACATAAATATTTCTTATCTATGTATTTTTAGATAGTACGTATAATATTATGTTAATTATAAATAATTTATAAAATACACTAAATATGTCCAGTTGACCAGTCGACATTATTTATTAAAATATGTTCTTTGTACCTACATTATGAAACAAAATAATTGCGTCACAATTTTGACAAAAGTATAAATTCTTACCTACTTTAGTTTTATAGCGTCAGAACTAGCCACTAATCGTTTCCGCCAAATGTCATAAAGTGAGCGTTATTAGCGCGTAAAGAAATTTTATTTAATTTCATTATTTACGCGGACGATTCAAATTCTTGTTAAGATATTCATGTACTTCACTATTGTATATACGTCACTCGTGGCTGTTCGATCAAAATTTTTATTTGTTCGATCTTAGTTTTTTTTTAAATAAAATAAAAAAAAATACTGTTTTTACTATTTCAATTGTTCGTTAACTGTTCGTCATTGTTCGATCAAAATTTTTAATTGTTCGATCTTAGTTTTTTTTATAAATGAAATAAAAAATTTGCTTTCTTAAGTTGGCGGGGAGAAGTCGTTTTTTACCTTTTTTTTTGCTATTTCAACTGTTCTTCATTGTTCGATCAAAATTTTTATTTGTTCGATCTTAGTTTAAAAAAAAAAAAATTACTCTCAAGTTAGCGGGGAGAAGTCGTTTTTTGACATTTTTTTGTTGCTCTTTCAACTGTTCGTTAACTTGTTCTTCATTGTTCGATCAAAATTTTTATTTATTCGATCTTAGTTTTTTTTTTAAATAAAATAAAAAATTACCCTCAAGTTGGCGGGGAGAAGTCGTTTTTTTACATTTTTTTTGCTATTTCAATTGTTCGTTAACTGTTCGTCATTGTTCAATAAAAAATTTATTTGTTCGATCTTAGTTTTTTTTTAAATAAAATAAAAAAATTGCTTTCCTAAGTTGGCGGGGAGAAGTCATTTTTGACTTTTTTTTTTGCTCTTTCAACTGTACGTGTTCCTCATTGTTCGATCAAATTTTTTTTTTTCAATGAACCTAATATTAACTACTAAATAACGGCATAGTGCGAGTCACACTCACACACATCCGATGATTGTTGTGTGACGATCCGTTTTTTTTAATATTTTGTAAGAATACTAAAAAATCACATTCTAAAATTCTATTAGGGTAAAAGGGCAATATTTTAAACAGGTCCCTGAATATTTTAGGGACCTCTATGAACAGAAACCAGAGAAGGAAATTTTAGAGACCACCTTCCTCAATGAACAGAAAGACTCGCACTTTGCACTCATGAGTGTTTGAGCTCTTCGACATTAGGTCACCCAAAAGTACTGTCACTCTCTGTGTAGGACACCGAGAACTCGGAAAACTCCGAGATCTTTAGTTCCTGTATTAGGTAGTATGCTTAATCCTAGACGAGATAGCTCTTCAGGTCTTCTACTTGATCTACTAAGATATTTAAATATATTTAAGAGAAATGTATTTCTCAAAAGTGGTGTATACTATAAAAAGTATTTATTTCTTATTTAGTAAAGTACCTATTTGTTGAAAGGCAGTGAACGTTGTCTTACTTCATATTTGTTATCTGCCTATGAAACACTACCGACCACGAAAATGCACTCCTATTATTTTTTAATAGATGCCAAAAAGAAAATAAATTATATTTTACTTGCAGTCACGGTCGTCGGCATTCGACACAGTATTAATCATAGTACATGTTTTAGCAAGTATTACGGTTAACACGTCATATTCTGACGCACACTGGGATGATAATAAACAGATAATTATTTTGAGACGCAGATACTTTTGACAAAGCGCGGAGGTGTTGTATATTTATTTCCACTGGGTTTGGGGGTTATTTTTTGAACCAGAACTACAGCTGGTAAACTTGCAGGATTAAGTCCGTTTGAATACTGCTCTCATCTTTGCGACACTATCAACAAAATACTATCTAGAGTTGATGGAGAATTGCCGGGAAAATCATAAATGCTAACAACTTAGATTATATATAGGTCCAGATACCGTGACTAGTACAAAAGTCACCGTTTACTTTGAAGCCACTTTTTGGTGCTGTGTGAGTGAACCCCGCCCAACGCGAGTGTCTACGTACAATGTTTATGTTTGTGTGCATTGACGGTTTTACTACCAGTGCATGGAGGTTACCCCAAAATTCGGGACTTTTTTATTAAACATATTTTTTTTTTGATGTCAGTAATATTAAATAAATACATTTTGAATGTATTTAAATCAGTTACAAATATTCGTTTATTTCATTTTTTCGTTTTTTTCATTGAATTCGTTTAGTTAAAAAGACAAATGTAAAATAAAACTACTTAGTAGGAACTATTTATTTATCACAATATTTTTTGGTTTGTTTTCAAGACATTTTTTTTTAGAGTTTCCTCCTTATGAATCGATTTTCATATAAGGCCGTATGAAAAAAATATGAGAATAAGAGTAATTTTTTTTTATGGTAAATGTAACATAAAAGCTCTTTTGAGTAATAAAATTAAATGCAGCTTTATTCACAGGAACAGAGTAACAAAAGGTATTTTGATAAAATAAAGTAAACGTTTTGCCTTGTATTGTAGGACTTGGATATATATATATATATTTTTTTATAAAGTATCAAGAAACTAGCAAAATTTTACAAGTCCTAAGTGCTCTATAGCTGTGTTCGTTAGGAGTAGTAATAATAAGTTATAATACGAGTACACTCCCACAGCTAAAGTTTCGTTTGACGGACACATTGAACTCCGGGTGCTAGAGTTTAGAAATTAAGAATATTTGAAGGATTCCAGTTTCGCGAACATTAACATTAAGCATATTTCTCGTCTTTCTATAAATAACAAGTTTGGTAAAGAAAAATGTATATACTGCTAGAATGCGTTATGGGTAAATGAAATTCACGTCCTGGCAACATCTCTAGTAATGGCGTCGTAATTTTATTAATTTGAAATTTTGTTCTATTGTTTATAAACACATTAGGAAATAGAATACTTACATATGAAATGTGATGTTCGGACACTTAAAATTTTTTTTTGTATAATTTTTACAGAATGTGACAGCACAAGCAGGCATTTTTAAATATTATAAGTAGCGACTCGAGACGTACTTCAGCGGCGAACGTTCGCTCGCGTGTGACGAGTGAGACGCTTATATTTATATTAGACGCTTGTATTTTTTGGCTTCAGTTTTGAGGCACGGATTAGGCATCTGGACCTATATATAATCTAAGGCTAACAAGTAAGAAACCACACCTCCAAACCTTAGAGAATCGACTCAAAGTTGCTAGTCTTATTCAACATGTATCGGATGCTAAATCGGATGGTAAAGATGTCACAGAATTGTATAATTGATTCCCCTTCCTAACATCAAACCTTTCAACATCAGACAATCAACAATCAAACGTACAAACTGAACAACACTCTCGCACTCGCGTGACCTGGTCTTGCCTCCTGGAGAGCGACGATCGAGCTTTATAATGACGTTGAGTTATCTATAGAGCTTGATAGGATTGTCAACGCCCGAGTTCACCGGGGTTGCGAATTTTTATAAGCACCGGTCACTGATTACTATTGACTGGTCCGTATGCGTGTTTGTCAACTTAGTTGTTTAAAATATACAAAAAGAACCTAATCAACATTTCTAATATTCAATACAAACTTGAGTGGAGTTTAGGAATATCCAGATCATAATAAAAGATAAAACAAAATAATTGTGTAATTAAGGTACAAGATAATTCGGGCTTTAATTTCATTCACAAAAAAGCCCGCTGTTAGAATTTTAATTACCTATTCGTATGACCTTTTTACGTGGGAACGTGGAATATTCTCGAAGTGTCTGTTTTTGCTTGTATAAGTTAAAAGTGCAAGCAGGTGTTGCCGTATGAACAAATGCATTTCCCGCCGTGAGGTCGTGTGAACGGAAGTCGTTCCGGGTGATATATTCAACTGAGCCTGGAATGGGGTGTTGCTATGTTATGTTGGGGATCATTGTAGTAAATTATTTAACAGTCCTTGGAAATATTTTGTTTTATAAAACTTTTAAAATAAAATCCATTTCTATTATTAACCCCTGACGCAAAAACGACGGGGCGTGCGTGCGTGCGTGCGTGTGTGTGTGTGTGTGTGTGTGTCTGTGGCATCGTAGCTCCCGAACGGATAAACCGATTTTGATTTTGTTTTTTTTGTTTGAAAGGTGAATTAGTCGGGAATGTTCTTAGATATAATTCAAGAAAATCTGTTTAGACGTTCGAAGATCATCAGCTCTTTTGTAATCGTTGAAGAGATTTTCGAGTCGGGGGTGTTTTAAAATTTATAGTTATTACGCTTGTTAATATTTTTAATTATCAAACAAGACATACAAGTAAGCGATTCGACAACAGTAGGGTATGACGACACAAAGCGTTATTATATACAAGTTTCTACTAAACCTATCTCATTGATGTTTAATAAAAAGAAAATGATTAGACATGACATTTAACTTTCTTATTGAATGAAGACATTGTAGAAAAGACTCGTCAATAATTAGGTAAACAAACTTAAGTATAATTTAAAAAAATTCTAGAAATTATCACGAACTAGCTGCGCCCCGCGGTTTCAACCGCGTAGGTCCCGATCCCGTGGGAATATCGGGATAAAAAGTAGCCTATATATTAATCCAGGTCTCCAGCTATGTACATACCAAGTTTTATCGCAATCGATTCAGTAGTTTTTGCGTGAAAGAGTAACAAACATCCATCCATACTCACAAAATTTTACGTTTATAATATTAGTAGGATTAAACAGAATATATGTTATATTTACTACATCCACTAATCCATCCTTCATCTTTGTGATGGTGTAATTTCATTCCTCAATTTCACTATTATCGACTTATTACTATATTACTTTAATGATGGGCCTAGGATGGGTGTACCTACGGACATCGACTAATGACTATTTGATAAACGTCCCACACTCAATCACTTTACTACTTAGTCATATATATAGCTTTCTTAACGATACTTCTATCGCGTCTCCAATCAGTAATCATGTTGTATTAATAGGTTGTACTACATGTGTACACATTTTAGCACAACCATTTCAATTCGAGTTCTTTTTTTAAACAACCCTACCAAATACCAATTTGATCACGAATGAATGAATGTTTTTGAAGTGAAAACTTTTTTAGCGGCGTTGTGCACTTTTTGGGATGGGTAAAAAATGTTAAACTCGCGTCAAGACACGTGATCTGATTGAAAATTCGTAAGACGGAGCCGAGTTTCTTATATTTAAAAAATATAACATTCAAAATTCAAACATTCATGAACGGCCAGGATCGCAGAACTTCCAGTGTACCCTATGTATACATTTAGATATTTGTGTGTGTGTATATATATGTATGTATATGCAAATACATTGTGAAGTTATGTTTTCACTTCTGACGTGCAGTCCTACGACTGACTGTTTTCTTTTATTTCTATTCACAGAACACTATTAAAATAAGTCATTTAGCCTATCGCAGTCCAATGCTGAACTTAGGCCCCTCCTAATGTGGGCACAGCCCTATCCTCCGCCTTCTGCATCCAGTCCATCCCAGCTACCTTCTTCAGGTCGTTAGTCTATGCGGCTAGGGACACCAACGGTGCCGCTAGTCCACAAATTTCGCGCGTCGTCGTCTTCGCGCAGCGGGCTACGGAGCGAGCAAGTCTCTTGTCGCTTTGAAGGATAAAATTCGTAATGAGATCATCCGACAACGAACTAAAGTCACCGACATAGCTCGCAGAATAAGCATGCTGTAGTGGCAATTGGCTGGCCACGTCTGCTGAAGGACCAATGGCTGTTGGAGCAAACGGGTCTTAGAGTGGAGACCGGGAATCGGTAACGGTAGTAGGACACCCCACAGCCAGATTATGGTAATATAGTCGTATGATAAACATATTAATTATCATAGCCTTGTCGTGTTATGTAAATTTGCGCATAGGCAGAGAAAATAGTTTAAAATGTTCATTATGTATCTATTTTAATAATTATTTCTTTATTGGTTCAAAAGAATACAACAAACTTATGTTACAATACTTGATGTACCAAATTTCTTGTTGCTGAGCTATGTGTATAGCCTAGGTATATTTGAGCACACAGCGCCTCCCATCACGGTCTTTCGGTAAGTATTTGGGTATTAAGGTACTTAGCATTAATTGCTTTATTAAAATTATTTATTATTAATTAATTGGGTATTAACATAAGCATTTGTTCAATGTAGTTTTAAATTCCAAGTTGACAATATTAAAAACATAGATAATAAAAGGTTTAATGAAAAATGTGATTATTGGTATCAGTTTTAGCATTGGTTGATGTTCAGGCTTACCGTTCAGATCCTATAGCTTATGGTATATACAGTCCTAATAACCTTAAAAAAGGAGATAATTTTCGAGCAGTTATAATTACGAGCTTGTTTCGCTCGCTTCAAAAATAGCTTGTTACTCGGAGTAATATACCTAGCTTTCTATGTATTTGTGAGTACCTATACTAATAACATTTTTTCAACTTTTCTCCCATTGTAAATAAATTATATAAATTAATAAAAGTCACGAGTCCAAACCTTTCCTTATCTAAATTACGTCAACACTTACTTTCCTTTCTACAATAAATCACTACCGTGGTTCTGCAACGCGTTGCAATCAACTAATAATAGATTTCATGTTTTTTGCTTTCATTTATCTTAATAAGTGTACCTTTCAAGAAGTGTCATGATTACAAAGCGATTATCGACGCAATAGTAGATTATGCATATTGTAAAATGTATCACAATAATATTATTATTATGTGCTAGTGCTAGCTGCCCTGACAGACGTTGCCCTGCTTCGTCTATAATAAAAATAAAATGGCGTTCGTTGGTAAGTGCATCACTTGAGACTTGGGTTAATAATAGTCCGAATAAGAATTTCTCGTAAAATAAAATTTAAGTACCTTCCCCAAAAATGGGGAAATTCGGGGAAAACTGTGAGTGCCTTTTTCTACGAAATTGGAACAAAAAAACTAGTTGACATGACAACCTCTGTCGTGTCAGCTATTTTGCAATAAATGCGTTGCTGATCGTTTTCATTCCATACAAAAAAGTAACTATAATCCGTTAAGTGATGCACTTAGAACTGCGAACAGAATTCATTTTTGTGATGTGCTTTTTAGTTTTAATTTTCGTCTCATGAAAGTGGAAATACGAGCTTATAACATGATATACCTATCTAGATAGTGTCATTGAATGCCGCTCAACTTTCTAGATAAAAATAGGTATTAATAATTCTAAATTAAACCCATAGGGTAGGCACATGTTACTACACTTCCTACTTATATCGAAATGTATTTCAGTTTTATTTTTAATTCATTAGCTTCGTGAACGTGGATTACTTGGGCATCAGAATCAAGGAAAATGGAATGAAATTTCGTACTTCCATTTAAATAAAGTCTAGTATGGGTTGATTTGTTTAAGTTAACGACGAATGACGTGGTCTCCTCTAAGCATTTGCTTTAAAGGCTCCGGTAATAACGAATGGGGAATCAACATTATAGTCTATATATATATATATACAAAAAACGGCCAAGTGCGAGACGGACTCGCGCACCGAGGGTTCCGTAAAATATTTTTATTATATGATGTAACTAAAAATTAACGGTTTTGGCAATTTTTCCTTTATTTGTGCTATAAGACGTGAGTTCACGGGAAGTACTCTGTAGGTTTTGATTCGTTTGCGTTGGCTTAGAAGTTTGATTTTTTCACAGCTCCAAGAGACAGTAGACCTGAGTATTTGATATAAATTCCAGCTTGATACCTCCACGAGTTCCTAAGAAAAAGGGTCTTGACAGACAGACAGAGGTTCGGACAGACGGACAACAAAGTGATCCTATAAGGGTTCCCTGTTTTCCTTTCGAGGTACGGAACCCTAAAAATGAACCCCTATTTCCCTTGGTCACGGCATCACGCGTGAAGGGCTTGACCGATTTTTTTTTTGTGTTTGTTATTGTCAGAAGAAGGTTCTTATGAATGAAAAAATGAAGAAAGTTGTGCGAAAAATTAGAAAATTTAAGAAAACTTAACGAGCGAGAACTAGTTATATATAAAAACTTATACTAATGCATGAAGCAGAGTTAAAACCAAATACTATTTTTTGAAATTAAATCCTATGAATTTTAGATTTAAATGTATAGAAAGTACCTATGCTGTTATAGAAAACCAAAAAGGCCTATAACAGGAACGTCAGGAAAGTAAAAAGTGTAGTTAAATCGTACGTAGGTAAATGGTTTAGGTACCGGCCGAATTCGGCTCGAAAAATACAATAAAAAAATACTGTTAAGCGTTCCGTTGTGTTAAAATAAGAGTTATTTGGCATTGAGTTACTAGTTCACGATGTTTTGCAATTGGAACGATCCGAGAATATCAGGACGTGTGACTAGATTAGAAACAGTTGAAGTTCACTAGCAACGCAATCAGGTTGCAACGGTAGGTAGGCACAATTCCAATTATATAAATAGTCTTCTACATTGATGTAAGTGTTTTATAATTTTATTTAGTACTTTAAAGGAAATAACTAGTGTAACATTGAGTTTCCCACGAATGGTATGTTATACACAATACTGCTAAGACTCAGAGAGTGAGCCGTACCGAGAAGGATGGATGGATGGAAATTCTAGGAAAGAGGAATAAAAGATCACGCGGGTGCAACTTAGGTTTTTACTGAAACCTTTAAAATATTACATTCACATTAATACTACGAATAACTTTAACACAATCAAATAATATATCTTGAGGTTCCGAGTGTCAACACGGGTAGCTGTCTCCCACGGCTTCTCCGATGAGAGTCTCTTGTTTCATGGTTCCATTCTCTGAACTATTTCAAATACGAATTATTCGAATCTTGAGCACGAAGTTGCCAGTAAGACTTCACACGTCAAAGAGGTTTAATCATCAATCCACGAAGGTTGCAAGAGGACGCGTGTTGTCCAGGTACGACAATACATACAAATGATTAGGGTTTATAACATTCAAGTTCCTAATCCTACTAATATTATAAAGGTGAAAGTTTGTGAGGATGTATGAATGTATGTATGTATGGATGTTTGTTACTCTTTCACGCCAAAACTACTAACCCGATTGGGATGAAACTTGGTATGTAAATAGCTGGAGACTTGGATTAACATATAGGCTACTTTTTATCCCGATGTTCCCACGGGATCGGGACTTACGCGGGTGAAACCGCGGGGCGCCGCTAGTTGAAAATAAATTATTAGATGTGTAAATTGGGTGATAGATATGTATATTGTACACCAAAATAATGTAGTGTTGACCTAGTGGTTAGTGACCCTGACTGCTATGCCATAGGTCGTGGGTTCGATTCCCACCCGAGTATGGGTGTTCTTTGTGTCCGTTGCTTGTATGTTTTTAAAGTCTCCCGCGACACAGGAGTAATTCCTAATGCGGGAGTTGTCTTTTATAAAAAGAGAGAAAAAGATAAATAGTAATAGGCGATATTAGGTACCGCTAAAACAGATCTCTCTCATGCAATCTTAGGATGGGATGCTTGGAATACCACTTCTCCTTACTTATTCTTTGGGGGTGTTATCGCTTCTGCCTAATATTGTGTCGAGGCTTCAGATGCAGACTTTAGGGCTGGTCTGTATCTCCTCATGTCCTTCTGAAATAACAGAGACTATAGTAAAGAAACATCGAAAAAACGTATGCGTTTTCTTTCTCTGAATTATATCGGAGAGGTGGACATGACACAGCCCTTTCTTATGCTCAAACCGTAACTCTAGAGAATGGCAGCTCTCCTGATGAAAAACTCCGATCATGATTCTTACGAGTTCTAATTTAAACGTGATTAGAACTGTTTGTATATTTATTGTAAGGGTCAAGTAATCTCTTTCTCTTCTTAAGCCTTGTCTCTTTTTTTTTTCATCTAAAATCGACCTTGGCTCTTGATTGACTGTTATCATCCATTGTACCTTAGTATGAAATTGCTATTTTAAACTATTTATAAGCCTCAAATGCACAAAAATTACACCACCTTGACATTGATATATTTTCTGAAAGCTTGGTAGTACGCAGGCGCAAAGACAAAGATTATAGGAAATACTGATACTTGTATTCTATCTCATTCTCTCGCAGGCTAAATCCTATTTCTGAAAATGTTTGTCTTTTTTCAAATATTAAAGGAAACACTGTAAACTTTTATTCTATCTCATTCTCTCGCAGGCTAAATCATATTTATGAATTTGTTTTTCCTTTATTGTGATGCTTTTTCGTTTCATCGAATTTTAAATCACAACGATTCTAAAGAAGTTTCACTTCAAAAAGAGAGTAGGTACGCAAGAATATCTTCTCAAAGACTAGCCTTCTAAGTGAAGCAAATTAACAACTAGATCTAATAATAAGCTACACTGTCCACACTTAAGACCTCTGCTATAATTTCACCTATGTTCGCACCGCACGCCATTCGTAATGCTGTTTACATACCAGGCGAAGAAAAGCGAATAGACAACGAGTAAGAATCCCGTAGGCAACTTTATTTTATTTTTATATTTTATAATATTTTTAAAGTAAACGTCCCTTAGGCAGTTACATTTTTTATTACGAGAATTACGGTTTTGGAAGAAAGTACGGAAGCTGCGTTTTCACACGGAAGTAACGTACTTTTCGTACCGGTTGATAAAGGTGGTCGTGGGACGATTGCTTCGAAAAGTGGCTGAAGCAGAAGCAGGCCCGTACGTCTATCTAAAAGATTCGGTGGTGCCGTGGTGGCTGGATTGTCAGACCGTTTGGTGGTGGAAGTCAGGTAAACCCGTCAGAGTCAGAAAAGGCATCTGACATTCTACTGTAAGATCTTAAGACTCGCTGTAAAGTATCATTGTATAGTTACTGTAAGTTAGTGTTGGCTCTTGGATACTTTTGTGCCTTGATTATTTGAGTCTTTAATAACGCTTTTCCGGAATTGTAATACGCGAATGAGGTATTTAATTATTTATATCTCAAAAGACCTCATTAGATGAAAAACCTTCACTGGTTACAATTACCTCTCCGACTGAAAAAACTCCAGAACAAGTGAGTCAGATCGCGGTCGCAAGATCGACACTGCTACCTGCCAGTGTTTGAATCAGATAATGCTAATGCTTGTATGACATCTCGTTTGTATAAAAAGCCCTTGTTTGGGTTCGCTCGTTAGTTTATTTTTGCACTTGTTCGCTTGGTCTGAACGCGTACCGGCTCGTATAGCATACTGTTTACAGTGCTTATTAGTGAAACTATAGCATCTACAGTTGTACAATTGTGAGTACTTTCTCACAGGCTATTAACACCTGCTCAGTGAAACGAACACTGTCAAACGTGCGAACACTGGCTGCTTTGGGTATTGTATATTTATACATAATACACATGTTATCACAATACTCGTTATTGTTTCGGTTGAGAAGCGAGCTAATTGTTGATGTTATCGTGAACTTATGTTCGTCTTTATCTTACCTACCGACTACCTGTAAGATTAACTTTGTAAATTAGCCGATAGCGCCCCTGGCGATGACGATAGTAAACTAGTATATTAATATGTAAACTTGCAAAAGTTTTACAGTAGCTCCACGATTAACTCATAGTACTGCAGCCATATTTTTGAAGTGAAAACTTCTTTAGCGGCGTTGGGCACTTTTTGAGATGGGTAAAAAATGTTAAACTTTCGTCAGAATTCAGGGTCTCGTGGACCCTGATCGAAAATGTATGGAAAATGTGTCCGAGAGTAAATATTTAAAAAAAATATATTTTTATGACGAGATCGAAAATTCTTAAGACGGAGGTGAGTTTCTTATATTTACATGTACAGCGTCAGAGAGACATGGAGAGGGAGGGAGAGAGAGATGGAGGTAGGGAGGGAATCTAGGAAGGGAGAGTGGGAAAGTGGGAGAGGGGGAGAGAGGGAGGGAGAGTGGGGAGAGTGAGTGAGTGAGTAGGGGAGTAATGTGACGTTTTAAGTTCGTCGTATCGTTTAAGTTTGCACTTCTGTCGGCAGTCTCATGATTGCCCCTTTTTTTTCATCCCAGTCAATTATATGTTAATAATAATTGACTAACAAACAACGACAACTATGGTCAACTAATTATTACGTTTTTTTATATGACAACACCTACCGTGTAGTATGAGCTAATAATAGATCTTTAATAACTCTGCTTTAGTTGCTGGATAAGTAAGAAGTCTCTAAAGGCTTTATAAATGCTACTATATGGGAAGTAACATATTTCTGTTTATGAATAACGTATAAAGCCAAGCGGAACTGTTATTGTAGTTCTAACAGTCGCCACGATCGCTTCTGGTATTACCATTATGAAATATGTGCTATAAAAGATAAATCTATTACTGTTTGTTCTAGCATATTTCAATCAAGTCTTCTTTAGATTTATGAAACAGTTTATGATTCGTAACTAATAATAGTAGAGTATACTAATATTACAGGGAAAATTATATGAAAGACACAAAGATAAAACGTTGCATCTCTTATTGCTTATTGCCAAAATAAAGATTTTTTCTTGTATGTCATTAGCACTTTGTCCATCACAGTAAATATTTGAATCATAAACTAAAATATAATACTGGAAATAGACTGGAAACTTTGTTTTTACACTCAGCGCCTCTTTACGTGAAGCAGGGAACCAAATGACTATTTGGGCCTTTTTCAAAAAAAATGTTAAGTAGAAAATAGCGTGTCCTATGACTTTATACCGTTATTCTTCAGAGGAACACAGTTAAAACTTAGTGTTTTAAACTTAAATAGACAAAAAATGTTAAAAATGTATTATGAACATGTTCAAAAACAGGCAAATATGTATGTCTTACTTATGTGGGAGAGCCATTACCGGAGGCCCTAACCCTTTCCTCTCCCTTATTCCCGTCCTTCCCCTCTCCCCCCTCTTCCCACTCTTCCCCCCTCCCCCTCTTCTCCTACTCCCACCTTAAAGGGCGGCAACGCACTTGTGACTCTCGAGTTGCAACTGCCCATGGGCGGCGGTAGTCATTTACCATCAGGTGACCCGTCTGCTCGTTTGCCCCCTATACCATAAAAAAAAAAAAACAAAAAACAATATCAGAAAGATAAAAGGTGATTTTTGTAGTGTCCCACGCAGGTTTTGTAAAGTTCAGAATATAAAATATCAGTGTTATCCTATCTTTTGTTAAATAATGTTATGTAATTTGGCAGAGTTATATAATCTAAATTGATTAATAAACTTAATTACTACATTATTAGAGTAGAAAATAATAGAAAGACACGTTTTATTTTGTCGCTCAAAAGAACGTTGGGGGAAAATTCCATATATGCCACAGCGATTTACTGATTTTGAGTAGAAAATTAAGTGAAGTGAGTGTTTCTATTTATTATTGACAACATTTTATCACGCAAACATCCACCAAATTTTTACTTAAATGTTTATAAAACATTTAAGTATGATCATTTTATTTAAATATTATCACTTCATAGTGCTCTCGATCCTAAAGGAAGATACGATCACTGACATCAGTGGGAATTCCTTACTTTTATTGCAAAAATTTATTACTGATATTTGACATTTAACCGGAGTTGTCAACACCTTATCCCGGGTGACTATTTTGGTCCAAAAATAAACTTTATCTTTTTCTGAAATATTAAGTTAATATTGTAAAATTGTAAATATGTTTATTTTTAACTTTTTGCAGTGAAAACTTCTTTAGCGGCGGTGAGGGGTTTTTGGGTTTGGGCAAAACGACATACTAATGTGACGCGTGTCCCCAGTCTGGTGCAATACGTCACATTAGCACAAAGTGTTCACTTCTGTCGGCAGTCGCCTGTGTTTTGTTTTTGCTTAACTTCAATCAAGGAATCATTGCAAAGACAAACTTGACAAGTTGTGTAAAATATTAAACGTGTCACGGAAAAATTATGGTAACATTGATAAACAAATGATAAGAAAATCGAAAAAGAAATCGAATGTATCCGGAATAGACCGTTCGACGAAATGAAAATTTGTTCCCGAGTTGAGCATAATTTCAATCAGAAGAAACTCAATTACAAAACAAACTCTACTCTTTATAGATATCTACTGATAGAATAATGTTTACCTATACTGCCTTTTTGTTCTCAACTCATCTGTCATCGTAACTCCAAATTTACTAAGAAAAACCAAACAATAAATCGTGCGAGTTAAGATCTAAGGAATAAGAGTCCAAACGTTTTGATCTCCCTTATAAGTATGTCTTTAAATAAATATCCAGACACTTTGTCTGTAGTTGTAGTTTATTTTTTACGTCTTGCCTAATTTTGTACGTCTCGCAGTCTCGCCTCAAGGCAAGGTTAACGCCTGCTATATATTTTGTCTGCTATATATTATGAACAGATAATTAAATCGAATCCATGGAATACGATTAAAATTCTGAATTCAAAATATTTATTTTCAGCAAAAATGTTTGCATTCGTAAATTGATTTTGTTCTAATTTCAAATACCTGACAATTTTATAGGCCGTTTCTTTAAAAAAAACACAAGTTTAAAAGATTCCTTATACACCGTGTATTTTATATCAGTGTTTTTACGAAAACTACGTTATCAGACCATGATATATATGCTTAAAGTGCCTATTTATGAAATTTTTTTTTTGCGTTTTTATACATTTTGTTTATGTAGATATATTGTATATCATGGTCTGATAACGTAGTTTTCGTAAAAACACTGAGATAGAAAACACGGTGTATTACACTGAACACTTATTGGGAAAAGTTTTTTTTTGTGATATTTTGGGTAATCCATAAATTTTGCCCAGTATGTGTTACCGGAGTTCGAATTTGAACCATCCACATGACACAACAGTTTAACCCATTTAGCTATCATAACCTGCGTATTTAAAAAAACTAGAGATCGCGTGGTGGTCGAATTTCGACCATGGTTTATTTCATTGGCCAATATTACACGACCTGTCATTGTATAGACTTTTGTACCATGACAGGTCAAAATATATACTGGACACTCCTAGCTGTATGTACCCGTTTTTGTATTTTTTTAAACTTTGTAGCAAATGTTGTTCAAAAATTTTAGCATTCGTCACTTCTTCTCTGTATAAACTATAAGTGTGCGAAATTTCATACTCCTCCGTCCGCCCAATTTTCGTAAAAAGTGATCCAAAGTTTTCGCTTCACGTATTAATATATAGATACTTTAATACACGCATTCAGAATAACACCTTCCCATAACCAGATTTGACGGATATGATCAGCATTACCCTTAATATCCTTTATTTGTCCGAGTTCAACGGATTGTCTCTTTTCTTCCTATGAATACACTAAGAGATAGGAAAGAGACGACGTGTGCTATGTAAATTGTCTATGTTCGCAATAGGCACTTACTCTGTTATCCACGCATTCCGTGGGTCAGGGGTCGTCAACTTGAGGAAAGGGATAGCCTTTTTGGGTCTAATATGTTGTTTCAAGGCGATTCTAGACTTTGTTACGTAAATATGTACAATAATCTACTTTATTTCTTTTTCTCGCCAGGCCTGTCGACGACTGACGTCTAAAAGCGGACAACATAGTAAGAATTATCAACCAACGTGATAAAAGATAATTATCTTATAATAGATAATAAGAAATCGGTTAAAGTATTAAAATTATTGACATAAGTAGAATCGAAACAGTAAAAACTAATAGGTCACCTATCTATCATTAAAAACATCACGTCAAATCAGAATGGCTAAACATATTTTTACCAAATATGGTTAAGTACCGACCTGGTCGCACGGTTTCCAAGACACAAAAACTATAGACATAAATAAAAGTACCTACCTACACACCAGTCAAATTCTTTACATTTATTTGTATATGAAGGTTTAGAATTGCATTTTAAACACACACACTTGGGGGGGCAAAATTTGATTTTCTCGGTTTGTCAAATAATTTTTTTTACTGCAAATTACTTTAGTACTACGTAAGCTTGCTAAAGCCATGAGTGGCAGCTGATCCTCGGTACGCTTATGCACATATGAACACTTGAATTGCAGTCAAAGGTTCACTACACCTATCAAATAAAATAAATTGTGATAGCAAGACTTTAGTTATGCGGTACGACCTGCCTTGCTAGATTTTAGCATACAAATAGCGCCGCTATTTGTTGCTGAACCGATTTATAATAATCATACAATAGTTCATTGACCATATTTACGGTACTATGCAAGTTGTTAAAGAAATGGCACTGATCAACCTGGTAGCAAGGATTGTGGTAGATTTTGTGATTTTGAATAATGTGGTTATTTGCTAGTAGGGTCAATTACTATAATCACTGTTAGTGCTGTTTAGTCACGGTTATCTGTAATGTGAAGGCAAAACCCCCGCGGCGCAATTCCGTTTCCAAAAACATGGTGTGCTCACGTCATATGTTGCACCTCTTTGACTTTTCGTAGTATATGTTAGGTCAAATATAATTAATAGGTATTGAGCGTTTCATTCTCATTGGTGGCCAACCCGTTGATATAAATCAGTCACTATTTTAAACGCCTGGATGAAAAAATACAATTACTTTTTTCAGATCAGGATAATCGTGAAAACCCCCGCGGGACAGCACCTCACCCGTGAAGTGGTATGTCGGAATCGAGCCGACTAAAACCACATGGTGTTCCGTCATAAATGACTCTATTGCAAGGGACTCGGGTATATTCTAGGAAAGATGTCCTCGAGAACCCCGGCAGACCTTGGCCGCCTCTTAAACAGTAGGCAGCCACACAAGATCTTGCTTTCTTTTCCGCGCAGAATACGTCGCGCCTTCTTCTGCTAGGGTAATGGGCAGCCTCACCTATTATTCCCAGGCCAGCGCTCATGAAGGTCGGAGATCATTCTGCGGTCTCCAGCGCCTGGTGAATATTTATCGGAACGGGAGAGTACTAGCCCTCTCCCGTTCCCTAACCGCCGTCTCTTTAGCGGTCATTATTTCCTCGCAAAATGAAGCCGCGAAGCGTCAAGTTGAGTCAGGATAATTCAAATGTCAAAATCGAATGAAATTCCAGGAAAACAAATTAAAGTCGTGTAAAACTATTTTTAAGGTACTTTTTTGTCCAGTAGGTATATTCTCTTATGTATCATAGTTGTTTAGCCAAGCCTGACCTGACCAAATCGTCTTTAACCTATGAGACATGCATTATTTAAAGTGAATACACAATAAGCACTTGACGAAAGTAAAAGTAAGAACCATGCTAACTGGGATAGACGAGTTCTGAAACGTAGTGTAGGATACCTTGCGGCCAGGTGGTGTAACAATCTGCGCCAAATGGCGTGAAAAACTGGATGAAGCCAGCTAAGTGGCGTACACTAGGAGAGGCCTATTGGTCCGCGAGCCAGCAACAGATTTTCGAGACCAAGTTCCTCTCGTGCGATAACTCCTAAAATGCTCCAGAGAGTTGTATCATGAAGCCTCGTGAATGTCAGCTGCGGTTCCGTCGGTGGGTTGAGGAGCGGCAGCCTCCCGCTGCCGTAGAAAAATATATTTTTTTTAGTCTGGAGAATTTATCAAATTATAGATAATCCAAGGAGTATTTATTAATTTTATATTGAAGAAAAAAACTCAGCTGTCTATAAACTGATGGATTATATGTCAGCTGGTCATACGAACCTTGTATCGCCCCAGAGGAAATGATTGACGAAATTTGTACCTGGCTCATGGATCAGCAGTGTACGATGAAAGACTAATAATGATGAAAGTAAAAGAATCAGTACATGTTTGAGGTACTCGGAATCTGCCGTATAATGTATGGTCGTAATAAAGTACTCAGTATCAAGTAACTACGAAAAATGTACGTGACCATCGTCATCCGCATAGCGCACGAGTCCGCACGACTCAGATCAGCCCATCCAATTCTTAGTTGTTCGAAACTCAAAATTTTCAAACAGATAATTGTAATGTATGAGAAAGTCAACATGCTCATGTAAAACAATAACATGTAGACTTTCTACATTTTCTAAAGTTGTAAATTCCAAAATCTTAATATATTTTCTTATTTTAAATGGAAAGAAATATCTCTGCAATCACCGTAGACTTCTATCGTAATACATCTTCAGTCATGCATAATGTGAGTCGTAAATTCTACAGCCGTATACGACCTTACATAATCGTACGCAACGACAGCTTTATCACCGAGATTATCAAATCGAATAATTGTCGAGAATCGATGACAAATTTTTCGGGGGATTGCGAAGTAATCGAGACACGGAACATAACTGTGATTATAATTGTCCAAAGACAAATTGTACTCGTTCTGATTTCGTAACAAACGAAATAATGCCTCAAAACTTTTGTGTTAAGGAACGGAAGTGAATGATTATTACGCTGTGCACTGCGGGGGCTTCGAAAGTAATTGCTTCTATATAGATATTACAAAATATTTATTGAAATTAACAGATGTACTATTAAATTTTTTTCTCCTCTGAAGTCGCTAGAGTTTTTTCACGTAGTTACAAATTAGTAGTTTGTTTGTTGGCATTATTTAGTGACATTTTTAGTCCGATCAATCGAACGATAAATGAATATGATTTTGCCAATGAATATTAAGAAAACATAATTTCTCTCAGCCGTAGAAGTAGTCGAGGACAACTCTGCATATGAACCGCTCTGCTTTAGAAGCCCCTTTAACATACAGAGCATCGTGGTTAAAGCAGTGGCAGGTTGGTGTCGTACTTCTGCTGCGTTCTGCTGGTGAGTAGGAAAGGGTTGACAACAAGCGAGCTACACCGCTTTCCTTCGATCTGAAACGGTTTACCAACAGTCGATTGGTCCATGAACCGTTGGTCAACATTATCTTTAAACCATAAACTTTTCGTCCAATGGACTTTTCATCCACGAACGTTTTGCCAGCATTACTCTACGTCGATTCACTATTTATAGTCATTGGTTCAGTTCAGTTCAATCAGTTCAGTAGTTTTTGCGTGTAACAGCAACAAACATCCATACATCCATAAATCCTCACAAACTTTGTAGTTCATAATATTAGTAGGACTAATCCTTAACGGATCAGTTCGACCTATTATACCGCGTTCCTATAATCAAGAAACGATTCGTTTTGCTTACGGACAGTAAGTACCGTTCGTAAGCAAAACGAAACGTTTGTGACTAAACCTTGTCTATTCGGCTTACCATCATAGAAATGCATTTTTCGCCACTGCAACTTAAGTATACTCATAGCAAAAAGGTTGTAGATCTGGTAACGCTGCAACTAATTATAACAACGGTGGCCAAGAGTTTTCATTAAATCGTTAATTGGACCATGTCTGTGGTAACAATCGAAATGGGAGCGGAACTGTAATCGGAAATTAACCACCGACTAAGTACTGAGAAATGGTAATATTGTTCTTATTTTTTAGATAAGAAATAAGGCTCTGCCCTATTTGTAAGCAATTCTATTGTTGGTTTGGCATTGATAACCTGAATACATAGTAATAACAGGTTTATAGCTATGAATTTTCATTAATAGTTTGGCCAGATCATTGATTAGTGGTCTAGTAATCGAAATGAAAAGTCTCGTAACAAATTCTAAAGCGTGTTTTTCGGCGTTTCGCGTGGTTAACTATAATTAGGCCTGCCATCACTTAAATTGCCGACCCCGGACAAAAGCTTAAAAATATCCTGACACACGGGTGTAATCGAGATTCGTTCCCGGACACCTAATAAAACGCCCATTCCATTTAAATTTTTAGCTTGTTAACGATTCATCTAAAAATTATAATTGTCCCCTGGCACAGAGTGTCCGGACACCTTTTGAAAACCAAGCCCGGACGCTCCCCGGACGCCCTCTAAACTAGGATAAATCCGGGGATACCCGGACGGATGGCAGCCCTAACTATAATTGTTGTTGTTGGGTTACTGTGTTTATATCACATACATACATATATACTTATATATATACATAAATTCACGGCCTACCTAACTCATGGCTGGTGGGGAGACGACTGCTGCACCGGGCGAACGCTCGCGCCTTTCTATATGAATGATTGCGTCAGCATTATGTCCCTACACGTGGGTGAATGAAAGACAGTGTGGAGTGATTTCAATGGAAAGGTAAAATATATTAAACCTGCATAGGTATTACTGATCACAATAGAAGTACATTATTTAGTTAAAAATAGTAGTTGGTGAAAGATTATTTTTTATTTTATTTTATAGGGGGCAAAACGAGCATTTACCATTAGGTGGCCCCCTCCCCCCTCCCCCCTGTTTACATCGGAACTGCTAATATTGTAATATAATTTAAAAAATATATAGTTTTGATAGTTAATTATAATATGCAGATGCATCTCGTGTTTGTGCCTACTATTTTTTTTTATAGAAACAAGCCGTAAGGCCTCGCTCGTAAACACATTCCATTCTTCTGAACTTTACGAATAATAGTATACGACAGACGACACATAGTATATACGCTCAGACACAGACTAACGATTAGTGAGTCACACAAATAATTGCCCTAATGCCACACATGTGGATATTATAGTAGTGAATACTACTGCGGGATTTGTGCGCTGTCTGAAGGTGACTTCCCACGGTCCGTGATATTACGGACGAACGCGGACCAACCCGCACCGGAGCGCGGAGTATCCGTCCGTGAAACAGATCTGTTTTAGTCGTGAGATGTCCCACGCTGCGATGACTGTCTTTCAGACCTGTTGTATGAAGTAATTTCAGTATAACAAGATTACGAAGTTATATTCAAATATTAGGAACAACTTCAGCCAACATTTAGGTAAGTATAGTGAAATGGGGAGAAATGGAAGACTAGATTATAATGTATATAATAATATTTCGAATGTTTTTTTTTTCTTTGTAAATACATCCCTATATATTGTACATAGAAACATTCAGGCCGATGTAAATAGGCACGTTAATGTATGCAAATATTTGCACTGTACGGGAACGAAATCCGGAATCCTTTACATTGAAGTAGAATGCTCAACCGCCGCGCCGTAGAGGTCACATTAGGGTTGCCAGAGCAGTTAAGTAAGTAAAACCACTAGTGTTGTGAGTGTTGGTGTCAGCACCGGTCCTGGGTTAAAGCGAGTGCAGCGGTCGTTCTTAGCGCCAGGTGGCAAGGGACGCCAAAAAGCCAAATGTAAAAATATAAATTCCACCGATTTTTGAAGTGAAAACTTCTTTAGGCACGTTGGGTATTTACGTATGTTATTGGTATGAAGTAACTATTATCTTATCTGTGGGATTATGCAAAATTATAATATTGTCACCCAAACTATACCTACTACTAGTTGCACCCGGCATTCGTTGCAATGCCATTTTTTTATAAACATTTTTTTTGGGCCAGGTACCCTCGCGGGCGCCCACAGAACACCCTACCAAAATTTCATCAATCTGATCAATGGTTTCAGAATGCATAGAGGACAAAATACAAACAGTGGTTTTTATTGATAGGTACATACAATGTTTTATTTCGATACTACGATAAGTAGATTAAAAATGACTTAAAAGATTCGTTTATATAGTTAGTTACAATTAGTAAAGCCAATAAAAGCCTGTTAAAAACTACCTACAGTTTTATTTTCTTAAAGCGGTCCCTAGACGATCACGCGGCATTACATGCTGAATCATCATGCTGCATGAAGGACCTATTGAGAAGACTCTCAATAGGTCCTTCATGCAGCATGATAATTCGCTTGGTATAATCATTTTATTCAGTCGATATAGATGGTACAGTGAAGAGGTCTTCTGCACTGGTCTTTGTCAAACGCAGATTCCTAAATAAATAAATTTATTAATATAAAAATAAAAGGAATTGTCAATCAACTGCCAGCACGTAGTTTGCATGTCATGCACGTAGTTTGCATGTCATTCGCATCAATCAATACAATTAAACAGTCATGCATGCATGACAGCACGTAACGCATGACATGCCGCATGATCGTCTAGGGACACTTTCAGTCCATAACTAACTCGAACACTCAACAGAGGCCGCGACCGTAGATCTAGTTTATGTCCGTTGTATTACACGTTGGGATATTATTTATAAATAATGATCTTCACTCAATTGTAGTAGTTCCCTTCTCTTTGATACTTATCTTGGTTTAAAAATAAATACAACGAAATTGTGGTGCCTCTCTAATAGAAATGGATTTTGTTGCTCTGGTCTAGCTATTTAAAGTTTATATGGTGTGTGTGTAATAAATAATAGTTACATTTACAGAAGCGGCAAATCTATTCAACATAATCATGAAACAAATAAAATAAAGTGGCTGTTTGTAACGTCAAAATGACAGCGTTTGACTAAAAGAATAAGAATGTTTACTTGGTATTTATAAAAAAAAATAAGTATTTATATATTTGTCTGTTTCAGGGTTGCCACCTTTTGTGGGAAAAATATAGTATTTTTTTTAAATTACAAAAATATAGTACTTTTAGAAAATTCAGGGAAAAAATAGTACCTTCACATTTATTATTCCTATCTTTTACCCGAGCCTTCTCCTGCGTTATTGTAGATGTTGTCAAAACTGATGGTTGTCTATTAGTTTTTTTTTTCCATTCCTCGGAAACAATTTTTTTCTGGATGATAGGTACCCTATGTCAATTTCTGTACCATTGACAACGTGTAACCAAAACTTAATGATGATCAGTTGAGTAGTTAAGGTGTGAAGGCGTTCAAACAGTTTCAGTTAAAATGGCGATAGTTGAGTTAGCAATAAATATATAGGATTTTTCGTATTATATTATTGTTTATAGAACAATGATTTTAAATGTTTATCGTTGCACCTACCTAAAATTCCTACATCACCCGAAGGTTGACTGGTAGAGAATGCCCCAGGCATTAAGTCCGCATTTGTACAAATGATGCATTGAGTTTTAAATAAATAAATAAACGCGGCCGAAGCCGCGGGCAAAACTAGTTGATCTATATTAATAAAATCGAATATTAAGGAAATATTGCCTGAACGGACTATAAATATTCTTTACGTAAAAGTAGAAAAAAACGTCTACCTTCCAAATAGGACCATTCTTACAATTTCTAATTAGGGAGATTTTTTTAGGAGTCGTTTTTTTATTAGCTTCACTTGTAACTAACTAAGTTAGAAACGAACTGACTAAGAAACGAAGTAACTAGAAACAAACTAACTAAGAAACGAACGAACTAGAAACGAACTAACTAAGAAACGAACTGATAAGAAACGAACTAACTAAGAAACAAACTAACTATGTAAACATATCTTGGAAGTCAAATTTAACCCACTTTTAATTGTCGTATAAGAAGTGGATAGTAAAGTGTGTTTTTTTAATTTTCCTAAACTATAAATTCATTGTTTCTTACTAATTCCAGGAACCTCCTCGCCACTCCTCGGTCGAATTATAAAAACCAAACATCAGCGTAGGCAAAATCTAGTTTATGTATTATAAGTACTAAGTACTTACTAAACATTTTATATAAATACGTGGTATCGTGGTAATCGCCTGTTATGCATATGTGTTGATTAAACTAAGCAGGTGTTTAGTTTAATTAACATACTCCACATTCTGAATGCCAATTACTAAACTGAGTGATTATGACAAGACCTTCGCATTCCACACGAAGCATATGTGTGTATCTCGAAGCACCACACCTGTCTGAGGAAGTAGATGAATTTATAAATCTAGGACGTTTTTAACTGACATCTTAACTAAACAAAAGTAACGGTGCCAGACTAAACAAAACTATTATAGAGAATTATTTTACAAATTCTGACCATTTCGACGTCACAATAATTTTACATAGAGGAGTTCGTGAGATACAGCGGAAATGAAATTCTCCCTGCTACTTGGACGACGTTGGCGTCGTGGGTCTATCTAATAGGGTAAGATTATTTTTTCTATGTCATTAGTTGTCAGTTAGAGTTTAAGTTAGATCAGTTAGATTGGTTGTCAGAGGGGCTCGTGGCTAAGTGGTAACCGAGTAGGTTAGCACATTACAAAGTTAAGTAATACTAGCCAGGTCAGTCTAGGATGGGTTGGTTCCGGATGTCTTAATAAAAGCTGTTCCCGGATCCCTCCGACTTAAGGCGCAGTACGGCACACCGTGTGGTTTTAGTCGGTTCGATTCCGACACACCGCTCCACCGAAAACCCCGGGGGGGTTTCCACACGCACAAAAAAAAAAGGATGGGTGACCATTCTTAACACATTGAGACCCCTCCGTGCCTCGGAGAGCACGTTGAACCGTTGGTTCCGGGTGCCATATCTGTAGCATTCGTTACGGGTAGTTGGAGCCCTAAAAAGTACGACAACCTGGTCTATCTAACCACAGACGACATCGCAGTATGTCGCCTAATACTTGGGTTGTGGAGGTTTGATGGCAGTCGCTTCACGCAAAATATCAAAGTTCGGCCGTATCGTAGTTAGACTGAAAGCCCACCCCAACTTAGTTGGGAAAAGGCACGGAGGATGATGTCATTGGTTGTCTATTGGAATAAATGCCATGCCCATTGCTACTTCTTATTGATATTGACAAGGGTTATATCAGTCACTTCAGTTGATTCTCTCTGCTCTCGGTATCCTCATCATTCAGGAGGTCACCTATATAAATCTGTGAACCAAGTATAAAGTAACGGCTTTAAAGAATACGGGAGACACGCTCTACCCTACGCCTATATTTACGTCCTTTAAAGACAAGTATTTATCTCTTTTTGGACTTATATATAAGTTGACGTGCATTTACCTTTTTTTTTTTTTTTTTTGTGCGTGTGGAAACCCCCTCGGGCCGTCACCCCGCCGGGGTTTTCAGCGGGGCGGTGTGTCGGAATCGAACCGACTAAAACCACACGGTGTGCCGTACTGCGCCTTAAGTAGGAGGGATCCGGGAACAGCTTTATTACGACATCCGGAACCCTCCTAGCGCCTGCCCGCTTATGCGCGGGCACCACCTTCGGGTAAAATCCTCTCAATTAGGCGACGTCCAGGCACACGCGGACGCCGCCTCCTCGCGGGGGGCCACTACAGCGGGTGGAGGGGAAAACCCGTCCCGTCCACCCGCGGCCACACTCAGGGCGGCATGAGGCGCTGGTATGCGCGCCTTCGCCGCCCGGTTCGCCGGCGGCGAATTAGGTCCGAGTGGAGATCGTCCTCCCGGACCCTTTCCGCTGCCTCCTTCTGCGAGATGACGTCCTCACAGAAGGTCGCGACCGCGGTAAAACTCCTGTCGCTACCGGCCATGGAGCGTATGACGGCCGGTAGCGAGAGATCCCCTCCGATGACTGCAGTGAGAGCCCGACGCTGCGTCGCCCAGGCGGAGCAAACCGCCAGCGTGTGCTGAGCCGAGTCCTCACTGCAGTCGCAGTGGTGACAGGCGGGACTCAGTTCCCTCCTAGCGACCGAGTGCAGGTACTTCCCGAAGCAGCCGTGCCCGGAAAGGACCTGCGTCAGTCGGAAGGAAAGGGTCCCGTGCTGCCGCCCTGCCCACTCGACGATGACCGGCTGGAGCGCCTCCACGGCGGCAAAGCCAGCACGTGGAGCCTCCAGCCGGGACGACCAACGAGCCATGGTGGCTCGGCGAGCGGCCTCACGCCATTCGCGTACCTCTTCGGGCGGGGGCTGACTGCCGCTTCCCGCCCGGAACTCAGCCGTTCGCCGATATACTTCGGCGAGCACTTCCGCCTCCAAATCCCACGGGGGAGTTCCGGCCAACGCGCACGCCGCCTCCGTCGACACGGTGCGGTATCCGCGTATGGCTCTGACCGCCATAACCCTCTGAGGGCGCCAGAGGCGCGCCCTATTTTGGGCGGTCAGAGCTCCCGCCCACACCGGTGCACCGTACAGCGCCATTGACCGGACAACCCCCGTGTACAGCCGTCTCGTAGCGACGCTGGGTCCGCCCAAATTGGGCAAGAGTCGCCCAAGGGCGGACGCAGCGCCGACCAGCTTCGGAGCAAGCTGTCGGAAGTGCTCGTCGAAGAGCCACCTACCGTCGAGGATCAGGCCCAGATACCTTATGAGGGCCTGAACCGGTACGAGGACCGAGTTGACCACGATAGAGGCGCCAGGGGGTGGACCACGACGGGGCCCATGGAATAAAAGGGCCTCCGTCTTATCCAGGGCCACCCGCAAGCCCAGCGCCTCGATGCGCCCGACCACCAGAGAGACTCCCCTGGTAGCCAAGCGCGCCGCCTCCTGAAAGTTCACCCCCCGGGCTGTGACCAATGTGTCATCGGCGTAACAAATTACGCCGAGCCCGGGGGGGAAGTCGCCTCGAAGGGCCCAGTCGTATCCCATGTTCCACAGGAGTGGTCCAAGGACAGACCCCTGCGGAACACCGCACGACATGGGCCGACGACTCAAAACTCCATCTCGGTCCTCGTACATGACGGTACGCTCCTCTAAATAGTCTGCCACTAGCCGCCTCAGGTACCCTGGCACTCCGTGATACTGGAGCGCTTCCCTGATGCAGCTGAATGGCAGACTATTGAACGCGTTGGCGATGTCCAGCGACACCGCCAACACCACGCCGCCACAGCTCACTACCTCTTCGGTCACGGCCCTCAGGCGCAACACAGCACCGACCGTCGAACGCCCCGCTCGAAAACCGAATTGGGCGTCCGACAAATCGGGGCCGACCTCGTCAAGGTGCCGGACGATGCGGGCAGAGAGGACCCTCTCAAACAATTTACCCGCCTCGTCCAGCAACACGATGGGCCTGTAGGCCGCGACCGAGTCGGTAGGCCGTCCCGGCTTCCTTAAAAGTACCAGCTTCCCGCTCTTCCAGCAGTCAGGGAAGCGTCCGTACGCCAAACTAGCGTCGAACACCTCCCTGAGGCGGTCGGACATGTGGTCGAGGGCTAGGGCCAACACTCGGGCAGGGATCCCGTCTGGCCCGGGGGCGGTGTTCTTGGAACGGATCCGTAGAACAGCCGCCCCTATCTCCGCCTCCGTGACGGGCGGAACACCATCATCTTCGTCCTCCCCGTCGTCTCCGGCCAAGGGGGCCATCGACGGGGGTACGTGCTCCACCCGTTGCGGGAAAAGGCCCTCAACCACTTCCTGCAGGAAGCTGGGCTGGAGAGTCTCTGTAAGGGGGGGGCCCGACGCGCGGAGCTTTTGTTGCGCCGCGCGATATGGGCGACCCCAGGGGTCACGATCGAGACCCTCCAGCATCTCCTTTCTCTTTCCTTCTTTGGCACGGCTAATGGCCAGCTTCAGAGTTTCCCGCGCCTCTCGGTACTCCTCATGAAGCTGGTCCTCTTCCCCCTCTTCGCGGTGACGCCGCCGGCTGCGAGTGTAGGACCTCCGGGCACGAGTACAGGCCGCACGGAGGTCCGCCAACTCCTGGGGACGTGCATTTACCTACATCTAGCACATGGGTCATTAAATGGCAAACTGCGATGAGAATCTGGACCGCAGTTCGCCGCGACCGCTGTATTTTGTACGGACCTTAGGTAAATAGTACAATATGTTGCATATTATTTATTGTTATATATAGAAACTGAATCTACTTTGATTAAGTTTCTATTATAAATTAACTTGTATGTATCATTTGAGTACGTAAACACATGAGCTTTGGATAAAATTTGTGTGATGTACAACTCTGTTCACCAACTTTAAGTATTATTTGTATTTTAACGAAAATACACGTATCAATGTAAAGGGAACGAAGTCGCGGGGAACAGCTAGTTCTTAATAGTTACGCTTTACAAGGTAAAAAAATTTACGCAACAATATTTTAACTTTAACAATTATATAGCGAGTCAGGTGCGATTCTTTCGGGCAGTTGTAAGTTTAATCGCCAAGTCAGTTTACAAGTTAGGGACACCTGCCAGTTTAATGCTTTAATAACTGACTACAGATAATAAATAAATATGACTTATTCAGTTATTAGTTTCTATACTAGAATTTGTGAATCAAATTCATAAAGTAATAATGCTTGCACCAATAGGTCGGTACTTATGTTTCGGAGCATTAAAAAAAGGAAGTCTTCTAATGATGACATCAATATGACGTACATCTTTAGATCTAATCGAAACTAATACTACTATTATGTATTCTGTGCTAATACTAATATAATAAACCTTTTCTTTGTTTGATTGTTGGTACATCTAAAGGCGCTAATCTCTGAAA
Organism: Euplagia quadripunctaria; assembly: GCA_963859945.1. Classification (NCBI taxonomy): domain Eukaryota; kingdom Metazoa; phylum Arthropoda; class Insecta; order Lepidoptera; family Erebidae; genus Euplagia; species Euplagia quadripunctaria. Next base: position 5,684,229 of record OY982560.1, on the reverse strand, counting down.
CCATCAGTTAGATTTGAATAATTATTTTTTAATTAGATAGAATATTCATTGAAGAAGCTTATAGGCTATATAACATCACGCCACGACCGTTAGGAGCGTAGCAGTGACCATAAACACGGAAATTGCAAGGAACGGTTAATTATTAGTATTATCATAAATGTCTTGTGGGTAATTAAAAACCACAAAAAAAGGTACGTACATACATTTTTTTTAAAAGCATACGGCTTGCCTGATGATATGGACGCTTGCAATTTCGGACCTTTTAAAAGCCGATACACTCCTTTCTTGATAAACCCCATACTGTAGTCCCTCTGGAAAACCTCGGCTCATTCCACAGCCAAAGCGTTCGCGGGAGGAAATTCCTTTAGAACCGTACCGTACATATGTACACATAAATTAACTATTTTTTTCCATAATTATAACAAGTAGCAGAGAAGGTGCTTTTTATAATTACATATGTATGTGCATTTTCATCACAGTTATACTGTATAGTACATGGTACATAGTGTACATACATGCAACTTTTTGTCAGAAATAGATAGCGATAGCCAGAAAAATCGATCATCAACCTATTCTAGGTTGACGATTGATTTTTCTCGAAGTGGAAAGCGGTATTGTTCGTGGTCACTTTAGGAGCAAGATCTATTTGTTTAATCCATGCATTAGGTGCGTGCAATGGATTGGATGCATTAGTTAAATGAACGATTATCCTTTGTTCAACACCATTTTAAACACGAAGAAACTGTATATCGTACCCTTAGATTATATATAGGTCCAGATGCCTAATCCGTGCCCCAAAACTGAAGCCAAAAAACATAAGCGACTATTACAAATATAAGCGACTCACTCGTCACACGCGAGCGAACGTTCGCCGCTGAAGTACGTCTAGAGTCGCTATTTATAATATTCAAAAATGTCTGGTTGTGCTGTCAAATCCTATAAAAATTATACTAAAAAAAAATCATATGTGTATATTCTATTTGCTAATGTATTTATAAAAATATAACAAAATTTCAAATTAATAAAATAGTGACGCCATTACTATAGATGTTGCCAGGGACGTGAATTCTATTCACCCATAATACATTTTTGCAGTATGTATATTTTTGTTTGCCAAACTTGTTATTTATAGGAAGACGAGAAATATACTTACAGTTAATTAATTTTAGTGAGTACATTGACATTTTGCTATATTCTAAAAAAAATACATTATTGACATAATTTTTCACGGTATTATGTTAATTTTTCTATTGCATCGTAGTTGTATCGTGCTCATAAATAGTGTTATTTAAGTAGTGTTGTGTTATGTATATGTTTATGTGTAAGAAGTATCTACAAAATGTTAGCAAAAATAATACATGTTATTTTATATATTTGCCTGCCGGTGTTGCAAGTACCTAGAAACCGACTGGTTTTTTAGTTAATCGCAAAACAAACTAATACGACCGAATTTAGAAATTAATTATTTTTAGTTTGCCGCCTCGTCCTACAATTCAACAAAGCGTTACGCTGTCCTTCGATCACAAAATTTTACTTTTCATATGTTTTTCATACCAAAATCGATTCTTTAGGAGTAAACTCCAAAAAAAAAACGTCTCGAAAAACAAACCAAAAAATATTGTATTAAATAAATAGTTCCTACTAATTCGTTTCTTCTTTTCCTGGTGCCTCAAGCCTCTGAGAAATAATAGAATATCTATCGTGTCTCATTTATGACAGTGACTGAAATATAACGCATGTTATTTGATCAAATAAATTAATAAAAAGAATAATTTGTTATCCTACTAAGCTTTAGAACAAGTAAAAGAACACTTGTAACACTTTTAAATATATTTAAAATGTCTTTATTTAATATTACATTTAAAAAAAATATTGTGTTTAATAAAAAAGTCCCTAAATTTTGGGGTAACCTCTATGCGCTGGTAGTAAAACCGTCATGCACACAAGCACAAATATTGTACGTAGACACTCGCGTTGGGCGGGGTTCACTCACACAGCTCCAAAAAGTGGCTTCAAAGTAAACGGTGAGATTTGTACTGGTCACGGTATCTGGACCTATACATAATCTAAGATCGTACCTATATAACACTATGGTACATTGTTATTACATTTGGAGTGGTCGAGCAGTTGGGTCACCTCATTATAAGTGACTACCATGAACACCTGCAACTCAAGAGTCACAAGTGCGTGGCCGGCCTTTAAGGTGGCAGTGGAGGAAGTGGGATGGAGGTTAGGGCCTCCGGTAGCCTCACTCAATCGGCGAAACACAACATAACATTGCTTCACGCCGGTTTTCTATGAGGCCGTAGTATTACTCCGGTCGAGCTGGCCCATACGTGCAGAAGCATGGCTTTCCTACGATTGTATGAACTAGAGTGCAATAAGTATGGCCAATTTATAATCAAACATAGCTTATTTAGGCCCCTAATGTTTTAGCCCGCCTTCTAGCCAATTTGTCCCTTTTGTCTTTGGTAACAAAGTAAGTGAATTTATAATATATCCAATTTTTGTTTTTGTGGCAATATAACATAATGTAATTAATAATGTTTTATTTGTAACCCGTGAATCACGATTTTGTTTTTAACTGATTGTAATTGATAGTTTAAAAAGAAACAAACGAGTATAGAGACGTTAACTTTAAGTAATTATTGTGTCGACGTCAAGGTAACACACATAATAAAATTTGCTATGGCAACTTTGACCACTGGCTTTACAACACTGGTTCTAGAAAGTTAAAACATTATCTTTTAGCTTTAATCATATGTTTACTTTTGTATGCCGTAGGTAGAAATGTATCTATTTAAAGCACTCTTGACCTATTGAAATTTTGGTCCCATGTAATAGGTGTAAAGTAACGAGCTTATTGCCGCCTTTCCGGTACTTTTGAACTAGAGTGCAATAAGTATGGCCAATTTATAATCAAACATAGCTTATTTAGGCCCCTAATGTTTTAGCCCGCCTTCTAGCCAATTTGTCCCTTTTGTCTTTGGTAACAAAGTAAGTGAATTTATAATATTTCCAATTTTTGTTTTTGTGGCAATATAACATAATGTAATTAATAATGTTTTATTTGTAACCCGTGAATCACGATTTTGTTTTTAACTGATTGTAATTGATAGTTTAAAAAGAAACAAACGAGTATAGAGACGTTAACTTTAAGTAATTATTGTGTCGACGTCAAGGTAACACACATAATAAAATTTGCTATGGCAACTTTGACCACTGGCTTTACAACACTGGTTCTAGAAAGTTAAAACATTATCTTTTAGCTTTAATCATATGTTTACTTTTGTATGCCGTAGGTAGAAATGTATTTATTTAAAGCACTCTTGACCTATTGAAATTTTGGTCCCATGTAATAGGTGTAAAGTAACGAGCCTATTGCCGCCTTTCCGGTACTTTTTCAGACTCCTTACTGGTGCAGTTGCATAACAAGAAAACCCAATAAAAAATTGCCAGATCCGGGAATCGAACCCAGGACAGCGTAGTCAGGAGGAACTTGAGTCTTGTCTGGCACAATTGCGATTGTAGTGAGGAAATAGTCTTCGCCGACTTAAACCCGGAGTACGTGGACCTCGATTAAAGTATTGATAATCAAAACAACGTAGGAATCTGTGAAAAACTTTAGTAAATATAGAAATTAAAATGTTGACGAACTATGATGTCAGTTTCATAAGTAACAGTTGAGTTTCAACTAAGGAAGAAAAGTTCGCAGAATATTATCATAATATCATAATTAATAAACGTTGAACTCTATAGTTTTTTATTAATGTAGTTATTAAAGAAGACATTATACAAGTATGCGACGCTTTAAGTTCAATATAAAATATAATATACAATGATATTCGTGAAAATATTAGAAGTTCTTAAATTTTCTTTTTGTCTTTTTAATGCTTTATATGCGTTTAATGCACGATTCCATTTCGAGAATTTGAAGTAACTTTTTTTTGCAAAAGGGTTATAGTTATTTAATTTTAATATATACTTATACTATAAAATATACATAAATACCTTTATTATATTTCCAAATTAAAGAAAAAACGAATTTTCATGGTCTTTGGTCAAATTTGAGTCCTCTTCTAGTAAGACACTGAAAAATAACTGTTTAAATTGTAACCGCTTTAAATACTTTGTTTTATATTTAAAAAAAAGGTTAATATACAATCACATTTTCCGTTAAATTTTTTCATTGCCCGACTTTTGAAATAATGCCAAGGAAAATAAAATTAACTCTATATTCTGTCTAGTATTTGATTACAGATGCCAGTATTATAGTCTGTAAGTAAAGAGGAAGTTTTCATATGAATATTCTTAGTTGCAACATAGTTGTAGATGGTTATGCCAATACCTTTGAACAAATAATTTCAACATTTTTCAGCTCGTCAGTACTTATTCTTATGAAGGCACTTTACATTCGCATACGTAATAGTGTTTAAACTATATCTGTGGTTTAAACGACGCATGGCGTGTTTAAGTAAATTAGTTAATAGGAATTCGTGAGGAGTTTAGTTACATGTTTATGTAGATTACAATCGTTTTAATGTAGTAACGTGTAACCGTTTAAATTGGAGATAATCTTATTTTTTATTTAGTTTTCTGTGACAGAGTGGTTAAACTATGTTATAAAATAATGTTACATGTCGTTTAAGTAAAAAATCACTGAAATAAGAGTATAAATAAACCGGATAATCCATTAATAACTGATAATGGGGTATCCGTACAATAATGTAGTCAAAAAAACGAATACTAAAATATGGCATAGTGTCACAAGGATCTTTTGGCGAGTGGCTTAAATTAGAACTACAGATACATCACTATTGTGCTGTCATAATTTTATCTGCCTTCCACCAGACATAATCGCGGTTCTCATTGTCTCTAATCTCTTAATCTCCTAGTTTTGTAATATTTAATAAAAATAAACATTATATTCCGAGATAATCTTAGAGATGTTGTGTAACAAAAAAAAAGCAATTAAAAATTTTCATCACAAACTTGCTAAACATTGCTAAACATTACTATAGTATGTATGTATCTAAAAATATATAAGTATGTTTTTCAGCAGTCTGGTTACCATAGTACAGGTTCTGCCTAGTTTAGGATCAGACGGCCGTGTGTGAGGTGTGTCAAGAATTTACTGGTCAGCAATCAAACACTTCAACGCTATTGAGTTAACTTGTGAAATGGGTTACATATTACTAGTATTTTTGTTAACCCCTCCAACTAAGCCTGATGCTTATTAACGGAAGTACATGGTGTGGTTCGAGCCAGCAAGCATTTGAATGAACTCCGACGCTTTAGCTATAACGGTGTTGCCGCTTTGTCATATGCGGTGTCATATGGCATATCCGATGCGTTCACCCATATTTTACCAACTATAATAATTTGGTCCCACTCATTGACTCCGAGATTTTAGATGGGAAAATTTGAAGTATATTCAAAGAAAAAGGTAGGTAAGAAGGGAAGGCAATGAAAACGTTTTTTTCTCTAAACTCACTCGGAGAAAAGCAATACAATCGTTGGTTCACTGCCGGTTTTCTTTAAGCCGTGGTATCACTACGGTCAAGCCGGCCCATACGTGCCGAAGCATGGCTCTCCCACGATGAATAAATAAATAATAATAATAATAACTTGACACATCTCACACACGGCCTTCTGATCCCAAACTAGGCAGAGCCTGTACTATGGTAACCAAACTGCTGATTAACATACTTTTATTTTAATTCTAAATACATACATATTATAGATAAATTACACCCAGACACAGAACAAATGATCTTGTTCATCACACAATTATTTGTCCTGGGTGGGAATCGAACCCAAAAGAAAGGGATACTGCTTACAATGCCCAATCCAACCGTGGATTGGCAGTGAAAACAGTAAATAGCTCGAGCAGGTCAAGGTCGCATGCCTGAACTGGTTGTTGCTGGAAATTCCGAGGCCTCTAACATTCATTTATATTCCTTTTTTAAACCGTCGAAGTAAAAAGGAGGGTGTGATAAGTTTAACATGTGTATATTTGTATTTGTGTGTCTGTCTGTAGATCATAGCTCCTAAACGGATGGACCGATTTAGATTTTTTTTGTTTAAAAGATGAATTGATCGAGAGTGTTCTTAGCTATAATTCACGAAAATCTGCTCAGCTGTTCGAAGATCATCAACTCTTTTCTAATACTTGATGGGATTTTTGAGTCATGGGTATTTTAAATTTATGTTATTAACACGCTTTTATTGGCTGATGATGGTGGCAGGAGGTAGTTGGTGGAACTCTTCAGTGGCTAGTAGTAAACCCCTCGAGTTTGGGCTCATATGATTCGTTTTGACGAGCCCAACAGATTAAGTTTAAACTTAGTAACGAAGGTCCAATGATTGACTCTGTGGATAGTGGAACTTTTTAATTTGGTTTGCGCTTAAAGCGTGTATCACTACATATTATAAAACAAAATCCCCCGCCGCGTCTGTCTGTCTGTATGTTCGCGATAAACTGATAAACTACTGAACGGATTTTCATGCGGTTTTCACTAATAGACAGAGTGATTCATAAGGAAGGTTTAGGTGTATAATGACTGCACGGATGGCGCAATGGTTTAAGTGGTCACCTTGCCACTACGCCGCGCTGAGTGTGGTGGTTTCAAATCCCACACGGGACAAAAATTTGTGTGATCCACAAATAGTTGTCCCGAGTTTGGGTGTTCTTTGTGTACGTTGTTTGAATGTTTGTGAAGCCCCCCGCGACACAATAATATTCCTAACGCGGGTTGTCTCCATAAAAAAAAAATTGTTAAGATTTTGTGTAAATTGATTGAAATATGTTGATAATTGTTATAGCTGTCTCTGCTACCCATGCGAAACCGGGGCAGGATGCTAGTACAATTACTATAAGGTCAATATGTTTTGGCCAGATTACCTATTAAAATGTGGCCGCTAGTTTTAGTATAATTTATTAAATCTGAAGGCAATTTAGTTCTCCAACAGTATCAATGATTTCTAAATCTTAGATCCGATATGTCTGTCACCATTACATCCGTAATAGCAATGTGAAATATCGTGGAGTCGTTTACACAAGTGCCGCTCGGTGATCTATCAATCAGCGATTATCTATGCGCGTGCGCATGGAACGTGCGCCAGTGATATGCATCTGTTCTAGTTCTTATATGGATATCTGACTATGTATAACATCTACAAAGTAATTGTGTGAAATTACATGCGCCAAATATGGAATCTTTATAGATTAATTATTGCAATACTGTTATAAATAGTTTACCAGCAACATCTGAGTAGGATAGTATGTGAATCTAAAATCATTTAAAGATAAATATGGAAATCTAGACACGCGGCAGCCTGTCAAGCCAAGTTCAAGAAAAAGGAACTGGCGATGCAGCAGCCGTGGGTTATATTACACGAACCATTGGGAGCCACTTTTGATTGCTTAATAACTCATAATCCATTTAACATAAATACTTGAATTTTTGTTTATTTATTAGAACCTCTTAGATTAACTACAACCCCAAATTTCATAAATACAACTTAAACAGTTATCGAGATATTATCGTTTAAAAATCGTTTTTTTTTTATCACTGACTGACTCACATATAGATCAAAAACCTAACCCACTTCCCGATGGCTTAGAAAGTTGAAATATGGCGTCCAGCTGGGGATTTGTGTGTATGCAAATAAAAAAATCAGAAAAAAATTAACTTATACGATTTAAAATATTTTTCAAACAATTGATTTTTATTAATACCTAGCGCCTTTCAAAATAATAATAGCAAAATTTTTTTGCGAAAGAATATGTCTCATAATGAATGGTCGCTTTTATCATTTTGCATACCAGATTATTTATAAAATTTAGATAACCAATAATAACACAAACTGCAACTGGCACCGCTGGCTTAGCTATCTGACATCATTGCAGACAATTTTAAAAATTCTATTACGAAAGAAATACATCCTTACACAATCTTACTTCTTATATTTGAAAATAGTCAAGAGCCCAAATTCGATTCCTGTTGTCTATAAACTTATAATAGACACTTTGAAAATGTACAGAATCACTATAAAATGTAGGTTACGTAAGGAAGGATTCATCAATGAATGGGCAATGCGCTTTAATATTTGTAATGTTCAAGAAAATGTACAAAATAGCACAAAATAGCAAAAAACCATACAATGTAAAGGCAGATCACTTTTGAATGATGAATAATAATAAGTTCTTTACAAAAAGTAATGATATCCCATCAAAAACATAAATGTGAAATGGGAGCCAAGTTCAAAAATAAGAATATACGTGGTTATCAACTACGCCAACAAAAGAATTGAGTTCTAAATGGTTGCCAAGTTTTGTAGATAATCCTGAAGATTTGATTTGGCTAGTTTGCACATCCAAGTTTTCTGGTTCAAGTTTATATTTGGCTAACTATTACTAGCCACTCGTGGCCACGCGTTGCTGCTGTGGCTAAGTAGTTTGCAATAAAAAAATATTGTGACTATAAATTGAGATAGAAACTATCTCTCAAGTTGTATCAAACTGCACAGTGTGCAAAATTTAAATAAAATTGGTTTATTAGGAGTTCATCACCCGACAAACAACGTGACACGAAATTTTTATATTAAACAATATAAGTTAGCTCAGTTAATAATAAATCGATGGTTCTTCTTGTGTATTTATGTAACCTATTTTTTTTGCTGTTTTTCCTCCCGCTTTGGTAAGTAGAAAAGTAACCTTATCGTACCTTTTTCAATTCGAATTTCGAGTATTTTTTTTTAACTTATCTTTGTTTTCTGGACAGATACATTCATAAATCGTTATGTAAACTTCATGTTTCCGGATCAGTGTTATGTCGGACTCAAAAGTTACATTGAGTTAAGCTATGATTCACTGACAGCACATATTTTTATACCAATAAGGTAGCAAACAAATATCCGCCTATAGACGTTGAGAACATCGGGGTGGCACACTTTGTCGCTATTAGGCTATTCACTGTATCATATCTGGAGCTAGTGCAATGACCAGGAACGCCATTGTTTTTCTGAACTATAATAAACCGATATTTTTAAAAAAAAATTGTGTTGATATTTTTATGGAATTATAAGAATAACACTAAATGGCGCTCTTTCAATTCCACACAAATCGTAGGGAACGTTCACGAAGGTGAATACGTAAAAAATCCCACTAAACATTCCGTCTATAGAAGTACGGCGAATCTCGCGTTTCGATGTTACATTTTCAATAATAGTCAGAAGTGCATAACACTATGGCGATAAAAAAACACCAATACCTAGAGTAGGTACAGTGAAAGTCTATAGCAAGAACGCACCATAATTAACTGAATATTGATTATATAATTTTATGTAATTTTCCATAAGGCATTACAGATTATTAGAAAGGTAATTTAATTTACGACCATTGTACTTATTATCTTCGACGTAATCAAAATATTTGCAATAAAAATACTATAGCCGCGCATTGGGGAGCAACACGTTCGGTGTTAATAATATAGAGAACAGTGGAGTAGATTATTAAAATAATTTAAGATACTCTGATAAGAACAGAAAAGCTGTAGAGTAGTTCCTGTCTGTGAATTAAAAGTAATCATGTTTCAACATCTTATTACGTGCAACCTTAAATTTTGACCCTTAGTAGTCACTTTTGGGTATTGGCCGTTAAAAATTGCTTACGAAAGGTTATATTTATTTTATGATTACTTCTGTTTATCCTACTTTGTAGGGTTCCGTTCCTCAAAAGCAAAAAAGAACCCTTATTGGAATCTCTTCGTTGTCCGTCTGTCCGTCAGGCAAGATTCTTTTTCTCGGGAATGCATGAAGCTATCAAGTTGCAATTATCATCAAATACTTTTGTCTGCGGTTTTTGAAACTGTAAAAATTAATGAACGCTATCATAAGATACAGTCATTTAAGGGGAAATTTGGCGATAAGCAAGTTCTCAAAGCAGAAATAAAGGAAGAAATCCGAAAGTCCTTAATTCGTTGTCACTACATAGTATAAAACAAAGTCGCTTCCTGCTGTCCGTCTGTCCCTATGTATGCTTAGATTTTTAAAACTACGCAACGGAATTTGATGCGTTTTTTTTTAATAGATAGAGTGATTCAAGAGGAAGGTTTATATGTATAATATAGTAGAGAAACACTGATAACTTTAGAGGTTTCTAATGTGATGTCGTAAATAAACACATTTTTTTTTGCGTAAAGATATCTTTTGCAATGACCATTAATAAATCGCAGTCAATGTTAGTCAGGCTTAGATTTGAGCGTTGAGTAGTATATTTAGTATCATAATTGCACCCGTGCGAAGCCGGGGCGGGTCGCTAGTTATATATAATATATAAAAAATGTTCATGATCATTGAACTGAAAATTGACTGTGACTTGTATCTATATTATATATGTATAGTGTGTATTTAGTAGTGGAATTACATATATTATCCACTTATCAAAATTACTTAAACATAAACATGTAAAAATGAGTAAAATCTATACCAATATTATAATTGCGAAAGTAAGTCTGTCTGTTCCGTTTTCACGACTTAACTGCTCATCTGATCGTCATGAAATCTTACATACACGTTGTCAGGAGTAAACAAAAGGGCGTAGAGAAAGGCATTCTACCAAATTTCTTAGGAAATCTTATATAAGATTACGTTTTTTTTGTAAGTTGTAAAGCGTATTACGGAAATTACGGCTCACTGAATTGGACTGGGTCTTGTATTATTTAGTATTGAATGTTATATTTTATCACTATTCTGTCAATATAAATCAACTTTTACATGTTCAGTTAGGTAATTTATGATATAAGACTTTTATGTTTATATAAGACTTTTTTTTATTTAAGACTTTTATGTAATGGTTGCCACTGGAATTAGCAATATCGCCGTACTTCCAAACTGGCAAGTATGAATGCATAACTTTACTTTTTACATAATTATGAACAATTGTTTAAAAGACGTAGATGTAGCAGCTGATTTATTGATCATAAGCCTCCCCCTATGTGCGCCTTAGCATTGTGGTGCATTGGTTTTCGTAAATAAAAAACAAATCACAATACTATATCTGGTACTTTGGATTCACATGTCACTTGACAACGAATGAATCATAGTACCACAGATATTTGCATAACATACTACAATCAAGTGTTGCACGTCAAACATATCGAGTATCCATGTTACAAACATGCCGATGATCTGAGGTTGTGTTGTGACAATCGAGTACGATGATCCCTTGTAGGGTGACTAGTATTCGAGAATGTTTAGGTTAAAAAATTAAAGGAACACGTTAACAAATATACATCAAAAAACAATTTTTTGCATTTAGAAAAAGGAGTTTTTTTATACAAAACAAGTACCTAAGGATAGTTTTCCATTCTTGAAAACACTACGATTCAGGAGTTCAGGTGTGTTATACATTATTTTCTTAAATACAAGCATTGATTATTTAAGTGTCGAGTGTTGAAAGTAAAGCGCGATAACAATTTTCTTAACATATTTATAAAAGAACTTCGTTCTTTTAATAATGATTAGTTTTTTTCATAAATGATTTTTTTACTATAATGAAATTTACTATAACGGAATGCTGTATAGATAAATAAGTATAATATAAAATCAGACGTGTTCATTGTTGTTATAAGTGGCAATTGCTCCACTGACAACTAAATTTGAAAAAAAATTACGAAAATGGTCATGTATTAAAATTTCATTGCATAAGATTAGAGCTAAAATAGCATTACGAGTGGCTAATATACGTATATGCTAGCCACTCCCTATGATTTTCTGCTTTCACTCACTTTGCAAAAAAATACTAAACAGTCTCTCTGATAATTATGCTTAAGTAATGACAGAGATATTATAATACGAGGACACAGTATTCATAAAACACATGTTACATTTTTTTACCAATAGTGATAAAGAACGATCCTGTGAGTTCCTTATACCTGGTCACCCTAATTGCAACGCGTCGCATATGCGACATAATACTATCGAATTACAGTCCTTGAGCATCGGTTCTCGGTACCCTGCACGTGGCAGTGCGCTTACAGGTTGCGTTGCCAATTACTAACTGATACTGGGAAAATGCATCATTGCCTTATAAACAGAGTGTTTATGGTTTTGGAGGTGATGACGTCGTGCATATGTTTTAGAAAGAATATGAACTAAAGTAATAATAATGAGGGAGTCAATGTATTTGAATGGCTCTTACCTTCTACCGGTAAATGATCGGGTTCCTAGATTTAAGAACATTGTCTATTAGAGTAACCAATCTTTTCTTCCTTTTCGTTCGTAAGAGTCAGAGGTCGGTTTAATTTAAACTCAGCTCAGCGGGTAAACTTAAATAAACCATTATTTGCATGATTCTGGGTGTTTCTATGTAAAATGTGTATTATTTACATAACAAGTGCGAGTCTGACTATCGCACCGAGGGTTCCGTACGCAAACAAACTCGTATACACAGTCATCAAACAGGGAATCAATTCTCGAAGATTTTTGCCCGTCTTTTCCAAAAGACCACAACAAATTAATAACTTTCGGATTTTTTCCATTACTTGTGCTGTCAGACCTTGCTTGTTACCAAATTTCATGATTCTAGGTCAATGGGAAGTATAGGTTTTGATTTACCTGCAAAATGTTAAAATTTAAGGCTTAATGGTCGTATCCAGTGGTGTAACAATAGGGTGGCAGACCGGGCAAAATGCCACGGGCCCATGGCCCTAGGGGGCCCCCGGCCAAGACCCCAAGGTCCTAACCAAACGAGGCACCAACAGTGAACTTGTGCCCCATCCGATAAATTAGCCACGGGCCTCAGATGGTATATTTATTTATTTATTTATTAATGCTTTATGCACAGATTGTACAAAGGCGGACTTAATGCCTAAGGCATTCTCTGCCAGTCAACCTTGGGGTGGTGGTTAAAAGTGGTAGGTGCAAAGATATGTTATAAAGAGAAAACAGAGAAAAGAGAGAGAGATAATATTTCAAAGATAAGAATTCAAAAGTCTTATAATAATTTGGATTGATAAATCAAACCATAAACTAAATATACACATTAAGAACATCTACATCATATATACATATTATAAACATACATATACATACATATCAAGTCAGAGAGTTATGTTCTAGCGCTGTGTCAATTCTGCCAACTCGTTGTGGAGGAGATCACGTACTCTCCTCTTAAATATAAAGCGGTTTGTGGACATCCTGATTTCGAGTGGGAGCGCATTCCAGAGAAGAACTGATTGGACATAGAACGAAGAGTTCACGAAGTCGGAGTTATGTGGGGGACATAAGAGAAGGTTATTATTTGTAGAACGAAGATTTCTATTATGATTTGAGCACAAGAACCGAAGGTAGGGAGCTAAATAAGAAGGTGGAGTTGGAGAGTTAAGAAAAGAGAAAAGAGAAGTTAGTGCTCGTAGATTACGGCGCTGGCGCCAGGTAGCCATTTTAGTTCGGAACGTAAAGCAGACACGTGGTCATACTTGCGAAGATTGAATATAAATCGAATGCAGTTATTGAGAAGACGGTCTAGTTTGTTGAGAAGGTCTGCATTCAGGTCGAAATAGCACACATCACCATAGTCGATGATAGGAATGATTAGGGACTGCATTAGGATAGTTTTGGTTTTAGTGGGAAAGAAATTTTTTAACCGATATAAATTTCGGAGAGCGCTAGTCACTTTCTGGCTCACGTGAGTCACCTGCGCACGCCAATCAAGGTATGAGTCTATGTGCAAACCCAGGTCTTTTACCACTGAGCTCAGGGGTATAATTGAGCCATTGAAGACTATAGGTGAGATGGTCGTAGAATCAATCCTACACATAATGCGTTTGCTTCCAACGATGATAGCCTGACATTTTGTAGGGTTTACGGATAAACCAAACTTCATCGACCAGCGTTTTATTGACTCTAAATCATTATTGATTTTGTCAATGGCTTGCGATAGGTTTTCAATGCTGGAGCTGTGTGTGTGCTGTGCATAGAGCTGCAAGTCGTCGGCGTATAGGTGATACGCACACTGAAGTTCTTGAGTTATGAGATTAATATACATTGAAAACAATAGTGGAGATAGAATACCGCCTTGAGGGACACCAGTGTAGAGATCACACCAATCTGATGAGAAATCATCAATGCGTACGCACTGTTGTCGTCCCTGAAGATAAGTGGAGAACCATTCCAATGCTTCTGAGGAGATCATAAGATACGATAGAATGGATAGTAGGACTTCGTGACTGACAGTATTGAAGGCATTCGAAAAGTCGATCAAAACTAGGACAGTAGCTTTGGTGCCCTCCATGCCCTCCCTAATATCGCCAGTCACTTTAAGGAGTGCAGTAACAGTGCTGTGACCGCGCCTGAAGCCAGATTGTAGAGGACTTAGGAGATTATTTTCAAAGACAAAATGTGAGAGCTGTTTGTGTACACAAGCCTCAAGGACTTTGGATAGAAATGGAAGAATAGAAATTGGACGGAAATGGTCAGGAAGACAAGGGTTATTTTTTTTAGGCAACGGGATGATGTAAGCTTTACGCCAGAGAGAGGGGAAGGTTCCAGAGTCAAGAGAAAAGTTAATAATATGAGTTATAACATGAAGAACATGATCGAGAATAGTAACAATCATCCTACGGCTAATGTCATCACAGCCCACAGCATTGGAACGGATGGATAGGATAATCTTTTTGATGTCCTCAGAAGCTACCGGAGAAAATTTAAAGTTATTGATGTTGGGTCTAGTTAGATTAGCAATATGGTCTAGGGTGAGACATTTGGTTTGATGATCCAGCTGAGTTGTAGATGAAAAATGTCGGTTGATATCATTCAAACCAATTGTCGTCTGAAATTCAGTGCGTTGTTGTTTACCAATACCCAAAGTGCTAAGAAACTTCCAGATACTGGAAGGAGATGAAGCCTCTATGTTTTGTAGAATGTGTCGGCGTTTTGTGTTGCGTATCACCTGGTTACACCGATTCCTTGCCACTTTAAAATCATTCCACTTGTCCTCACAGCGATCCTTTCTGAATTTTTGGAAAGTCCGATCTCTCCGTCTCATCGCCATTCGTACTTCTTGCGTCATCCATGGTGCTGGCGGGCGCTTCAACTTTACCCTCTTAACCGGAGCATGAATGTCGTATAAATGAATGACGGTGTTATTAAAAACGTTGACTTTGTCATCCACATTGGTAGTCGCTGCCACGTTCATCCAGTCTAGTTTAGAAGCATCTGCACATAGTTTCTCAACATCCATACGTCTATAGCATCGCACATGTAAAAATTTAGGAGGGGATTTAGGAGTTTTCAGGACATAAGAAAGGAAAATTAGGTCGTGACGGGAAAATCCAGGAGCAGGATGTTGACCGTGAGAAGGAACAAGGTTGGGAGCAGAGGTGAGCATTAAGTCAAGCCAGGTGTCCTGACTATCAATATTATGGTGAGTTGCTTGGAGGGGTAGGACATGGAGGCAGGCTGAGTGGACGATATCAAGGAGGTTGCGCGTTCGAGGCGAGTTAAGCGCTAGTAAGTCTGTGTTAAAGTCACCCATAATGATGTGGTGCGAGTATTCCGACCCTAAAGATTCCAGAACTGTTTCCAGACTGGAGAAGTAATTGAGAATAGGGGGGCAGTACACTACACCTAGAATAATCTTTACTCCCTTGACACAAACCTCAAGAAAAAGAAATTCTGCAGTGGTAAAAGAGTTGGAAGGAGAGAGAGCGAGAATTTTATAAGGTAAGGAACTTCGAAGGTAGATGGCGACACCACCACCTCTTTTATCTAATCTGTCGTTACGGATAAGGACGAAGCCGGGGAGAGGGTATGAGGTGGAAGGTAGATGAGGTTTGAGCCAGGTCTCCGAAATCAGGATGGCATCAACGCCATTGTCGGTGAATGTTTCATGTAAATCACTAAAGTGACTGGGGACGCTCTGTGCATTAATGTGACACACATTTAGAAGAGAACGGGTTAGTTCAAATGTTTGACGTAATCTATCACCTAGTGTATCTGTCAAGGACCTAAAGCTCTCATCATCGGAATAGTCGTTGGCAGAAAAGTACGCATCATTATTATCGATCATTAAAATAATAGTATATATATTAATAATATGTTAATATACTTAAATAGATAATTATATAATAGATTGGTCTAGGTTGGTATAATTTACTTCTACACCACCCGCCAGCTGTCACACACAATAATCAAACGCAAAATAAAAAAAGTTAACACAAAAGCAACAAAACAACTTATAAGTAAAAATTATAAGAAACAGAGTGTGTGCTGTAAAAGCAAGATTGAGTCAAAGTAAAACTAAAGAGAGTAATCGGAGTGTCCTCTTAAAAGAAGTTACAAGTTTCCGAACATTTCGTGATTAGCACATACGAAACGTCGCGTCGTTTGACAATTTGATAAGTAACTTTGACATCTAATTTAACAAAAGCTGTCACTGTTTCGAAGTTGTAAAAAAGAAGGTAATAAATAGAAAAAGTTTTGTTTTGTTGTTATTAAATGAATGGTAAAAAATCGATGAAGAAATCAAGTATCTTTACATCATGCAAACTATCAAATAAACTAAATACGAGTGGATTTTATAAAATAATAACAAAAGGCAGCAAACAGCAATGTTACATACTGTCTACTATCTTCGGGAACCTTTTGTGTTTAAGCCGGGGCTCGCATTTCTGGAATCGCTCCTGCTTGTGGATATGGCCTTAGGGTACTTGGCTATCAAAGGTTTCAGCTCATCCGCAGATGTTATTTTATGACGACTGTTATCCGAGGCTTTGATGACTACAGTGCCGTCCTGCGTCCAACAAGAAGACATGCCGAAATGTTGTCGAGCCATGATGAAGGCCGTCTGTCGGATTTTAGTTAAAAACTCCCTTACCGAGAAGCCGGATCCCTTCAAAGTCGTCTTCGCCTTCCACACAACAGATCTTACCTCCGCCGTGGCGAATCTCACCAATATTGGACGATGATGTTCCTTGCCAGGGGCACCAATGCGGTGACAGACCTTGATGTTGAGGGGTGTGATGTCCTTACGACCCATCTTCTTGCTGATTATGTCGAGAAGAGTTCTACTGGAATCCTCTCTGTCAGCCTCAGGTACACCCAGGAAGATAAGGGCTTTATGTCGATGCCGAGTCTCCATTACATCAATCATCTTGACGCATTCACCAATCTGTTTCCGGAGAAGACTCAACATGCTGAACATAAGCTCTCGGAATGTCCTGAACTCTTCTGACACTCGAGCCACTGTCTCTTTGGTGTTCCCTGCAGTGTGTAGCTGTGCCTCCAGTTCAGCCATCCTCTTCGAGAAGCTCTCCTCTAAACTGCTCTGAGCCATTTGGATATCCGCAAGTTGGGACATTATTGTTGTAATCAGATAAAAAGTGTTACTAACAAGTTTTGTTTTAAGTAATGTTGCAATAATACTGTGCAGATGTGCTGGCAGGTGGTTTAAATACTTGGCTTATATCATGTAATGTTTTAAAATTGTAAGTATGATATATATAATCTGTTTTTTTATTATTTAACAAAATAAATAATTAAAATCACTTAGGAGATCTCAATTATGTGTGTCAACTTTTCAACACCTACCCGCGGAAAAAAAAGTTAGTTATTAGGTATAGTTAAGCCACTGGTCGTAACCTTTGATTGCGTTGACTTAGAAGCTTGATTTTTTTATAGCTTCAAGGGACCGCTGACATAAGTATTTGATGTTAATTTCAACTCGATGCCTCTACGGATTCTTGAGGAAAAGGATCTTGACAGACAGACAGATAAAACAAAAAATTAACAACTTATGGATTTATTTCTTTACTTGTACTGTGAGACCTTGCTTCTTACCAAATTTCATGATTCTAGGTCAATGGGAAGTACCCTATAGGTTTTTATTTACCTACCAAATGTTCAAATTTGGTCAAATCTAAGACTTAAATGACCGTATCTTTTGATTGCGTTGACTTGGAAGCTTGATTTTTTTACAACTTCAAGGGACCTGAGAAAAAGGGTGTTGACAGACAGACAGACAGACAGACGGACAGACAGACAGACAGACGGACAACAAAGTGATCCTATGAGGGTTCCTTTTTTTTTCTGGAAGGTAACCCTATAAAACTCCAAGTATATTTAGCCTTGTTCTAGAATTTATAGTACAAGCTAAGTTCTATTATATAAACAAATGAACAATACGCTAAAACTGTCGCAGTAAATAAAAACTTTTTGGCTAAGAGAACATTTCAAATCAAGATTATGTAAATTTTGTACTTACTCATCGTGTGTGTATTTCTATAAAATATAAATTTAATTATTATTACAAATTACGTAAATAACATAACATAACCGCTCGATAAGCCGTCAGCGGCCGAAGTACCAGGGCGGCAGACAATAGCAGGCGGTCGTGGCTTCCTGCGACTGTGTGACGCTCGAACAATGCCCATTGTACTGGCCATGTGACCATTTCACCAGTAATTACGCTACTGCACTCCCATACATGCATGGAAGTCAGTTTTTGTACATATGGTAACAATAGAGAGTTCTCTGATGTAACGAGATGTATGGATAGCTTCAATTGTTTTATTATCATTTTAAAATATTGATGGTTGTTATATCCATTTAAAAAATGTGAATGTAGTACATAGTACATTTAAAATATGTAATACCCATTTTTTTTCAATTAAAATACAATTATACGCTTATATTATTTAAGGCAATAATATAACCGTAAAACTGTCTGACGTACCATGGTAAGATTTGGGGAATCACACTTTTAGATTGTTCAGACATGAATATCGATCTAACCCATACAGTGATTTAAACGGTTACAGGATGACGAAGACGAGGAAGATGGAGGCGTTTGCATTGCGGAACGCCTACAAAGGTTTGCGGAACCAGGCTTATTGGGTACTTTGTTATTTAAATATTATAGTTTTTGTAATTTGTGTTTTCAATGTTATTGTATCAAACTGTCTTCTGCAACCGGTATTTGTCGTTGAGATAGTGAATACAATGCAGCACCGCATATTCATGCACATTTAGAGATTATTGAATACTATCTAGAATATCTACAGTTGAAATGTGCTACTACAATAGGCAATGAAAATGTAATGATTCGACACTCCAGTAAATGTGATAATACTTATAAGTATATACACACATAATATGTAATTTCTATTCTACTACAATTAAAAACAAGACACCACAAGAAGTACCGTTCAAGAATATAAGGCGAATACCTATACCAGGAAAAAAGAGGACTAATCGAACCGAATGAAAGCGATAGTGACGAATCTTAGTATTTCTACCTCTAAGGACAAAAAGAAGGAAATTTGACACTCTAATAAGAGTGAACATCATTGCTCTTGTGCTAATCAACTAATGTCATTTAATTTTTAAACTTTGAAACTAATCGATCATCCATTGTTCTTGTAATGAAAAAACTTGAATATGAGAACTGAGACAGTCAGAAAGATACTAACAGGCTTTCTGTTTTCAACTTCATTATTTTTCACACCTTGTGATACAGATGACATAGTGATGATAGATATCTGTACGTGGCATTTCTTTTGACGTGTGGTTCTTTCAGAAACTACGTTGGTTTCTAAAAGATCAAACATTTACTTTTTATACCGTATGTTATAACTATACTCTATCATTGTCTCGTGTAGTTCTGGGCTCATTTTTTTAAATATTTTCCAGTGCTTTTATCAAGTTAGTATTCTACAGTTGACCACAATATTGCAAGACACAATGGCTTCCACAATTAACGTTATTCAGCTCTTCAATTCAACGCTGCCTGACGCTTTGATCAGTAATTTAATAGGGGAGGACGTCTTCAGCTCCGCTTTCCAGTCCGTCCAAGATTCCTTCTTCCACAACAGCTCTCGGTTCTCTAGGCTATATGACCTGCCCGTTGTGACTTCAACTTGCTAATAGCAAGAGTTTATGCCAAGCATCGTCTCCCTACCTTTTTCTTAATTTTATTTGTGGTCGGCGCAATAAGATTTTTTCTTCCATTCCGCTCTATCATTTTACTCACAGTCAATTTATCTTTTCTTTAGTCGTCCTCTGTTCTTTTAGCCATCAATTTTTATATATTAAACTCTTTTCCCCACATTTTACTTTTTATTATCAAAAGACCTTTGTGCAACTTGAGGTTTTTCAAAGATTTATAAAATAGATCCTCTGAATAAAAAAATACTTGACAGTTGTGTTTTACGTTGAAATGCTTATACCTTCATATTTATAATCATTACCATCGCATGCCGTAACAAAAACAAAGAAAGAATAGTAAGAGAAAGCAACATACTAGAAATTAACACTTTGTGTGAATCTTTTATGGTTACTAGTCGCTGCAACACAGGTACCAGGCGTTCAGACTATCACGGTAGTGTATGTTACAATAATGCATACAGTACCATGAGTGGCCTTTCACATACTAATTACTGCACTTAACTTCTCCATTGTGCTGAGCTCCTTGTTATATTTCAATAGAAATATTTTTTTCTTTGTTTTTTTGTATTCATTGAAGGTATTTTGAACTTGTGACATTACTTGCTTTCTTTATTTAATGCGAGTATAAGCTGGTCTCCATTTATAGTTGGCGTAATAACAAATATAATATTACAATGCTTGCAAGTTTCTTTGTTATTAATGGATGTCGTCATTATAAGTAAAGCAGCTCCACGCTTTCTTCCCATACATTGAAACAGCTTGAAACAGCAGTTGTCCTTTTAGTCAAAGATCCGAATGCACGATTATTAAATAGATCTGTTTTTACACGACTGCCCAAAAAGGAGTGTAATGTTTTCAGGTTTCATGAATGTATGTTAGTTTCTTTATTCCACCATAACTTCAATAATCCTTACATCATCTCGAGTGACACTGGGTCTATTGTTTTTTACTAAAAAGTAAAAGCAGGTAAGTCATGTTCTTAAATTTTTTAATTATTATTTGATTAAAACATCCATTAATTAGGGCCGCAACCTATTGGTTGGGGCCCTAACGTAAAATAGTTAGAAAACTAACAAAAAGACATCCAACATGAGGTTTGAAATATATATTTTTTTAACTTGCATTTGTACGACACATAAACTTGCACTTTTAACCGACGAAACAACGGAGGAGGTTCTCTAGTCAACCCGTATACCTAAATATATTGTTTTATGTATGACCAAGTGTAACTTTTTTAAACACACCATCGTTTGTTACTTGAAAATATTTATAAAAATATTGTCTATGGAGAATAATATATTCCTGACTCAAGTAGTAAAGTACGTAAAAGCCTGGAACAAAATGAAAATTCCCAAATTCCACATTTGATGTGGTCTGAATGGTCGTGCAAAAGTTTAATAATTTACTACAAATTTAAATAGAATGGAGGTCTTAGAGTAGAGCAAAATTTCCTTATTAACATTTTTCTCTCCATTGAGCAATTTTTCCACAAACTTTTTGACTCAAATTTTCCAAAAAAACAACACCGTAATCACTAAAACAATATCGTTTTTTTTATACAAGGAAGTATGATTTTTATTGTATGGAATGAATAAAGCTCTGATTTTAGTAATTTAAAACATAAAATACATAATATTTAATACAAGATGTCGATCAAGATGGACAAGGTTTCTCATTGACAGTCAACATTTTACCATAATAGAGACGTTACGATCATCCGTCACACTTTAGGCATCCGTAACTTTGGGCTTGCAAGTTGAGGTGTATAAAATTATGCTCTTCATATTTCATACGTTACACTTTCTCTTACAATATGTATTCTTACGCCGTCCGAGAACACTAATTGCCATATACTCGCAGTTGAATGAACAAACAATCGAGGAAAGTAGTAAACCAAGAGCCGGTTGTAAACAAACTTGTTTACAAAACAAAATTTCAGTTTACACCCATAAAATTTATCTACGGAAGTTTTATAACACTCCGAACAAAGCTATAGTCGTTTCCACCGTGGCGTGGGTCCGGTGCAGTTGCGTCAATATAGCTACCAGGAAACGTTGCAAGTCGGTCAGTCTCGATTGTATGTTACGAGTTGCTGTCACGGGTCATTGGGCCTCAACAATGGCTGAACCGAAGGCTTATAAATCGCAGTAGGTTAAAATAAGTAGAACAATGCACAGGATGGCTTAATTGTGATTGATCTGGTGACGGTAACATTTTGCGAAAAGAGATATCGTCAACAAAAGTTGGGGGTTTAGAGAATGTTTTCTTTGTAACACTTATCCCGAGATGACTGTGTTTTAAAATCACTAATAAGATTATGTTGGATTTGGGTAGCTTGAGCTCCATGAGGACTGGAGAAGTAATACAGCTCGTGTTCCGAGTCTTTTTCAAGCACCCAATATAGCTGTTTAACATCAAGTGTGTCGTTTAGCGCATTGATATTTCCTGTGCTATGGTTATATTGTATGCCTCTGCATACAACATAACCATAGCAGAACCAGTAGTGTCTCGATGTTTCAAACTCCGAAAATGCTGAGCGTGACGGTCGGCGAGTACCAAGGAAAGTTGAAATCTGCAGCGATGTAAATAAATGTATCTCTATAACAAGGCAACAAAATAAAGTTAGATTATATACCTAATAGGGCTAATATTTTGTATAGGTCATTACTACTAGACTTTAGTTACTTAGGTATTATGGAATTCAATAATTACTGTCTATTTATACTGCTAATACAGTACGTCGTAGATGTCCGAGTCATTTGCCATAATCGCAGGTAAATTTACATTAAGTTTCTGATTTGACTGAAGCCTTCTAAGAGGAAGGGGGAAGGAAATAGAGCGACAGGTCTGGCAAAAGCCAGAGGGAGATGGTGGTGTGACAAGGACGCAAACCGCAAGAATATACCCAGTATACCCACGCCCTCGGTTAGAAGTCATCTTGACAGAACAGTGTGACTTTATTAGATAGTTTAATTCCGACATAGTCATTCCGCTGTATCCTCGACGAAAAGGAGGTAGTAGTAGGTACTTTTCAGAGGGGATACGTTGCCGACTCAACCTAGAGTCTGGACGTTAGAGCTTCAGGTATAAGTGGAGATCCAGCAAACTCTACCCACCGGGAAGTACACAACAGTGCATGGAATGCTGTGCTGTTGAACTCTGACACTGGAAATGCACTTCTACATGTGTTTGTCAAATATTTTGATGACATTGAAAACATAAATCAAATATTGCAGCAGCCCAGGTAGCAGCAAGTACCGGACTCGATGGGATCTATATTACGAGGAGAGTAAGTAAAAGATTAGGCAGGCAACACTGATGCTGTAATTAGACTCCGATTAATAATATAACAATTAATTATAACATCAAATAAATTAATATTTCTTGTGACTTCGTGCTTCTAGTGCGACGTCTGTCACAACAGTCTTCCAAGACGATTGTCCTTTCTTGCATTTCGAATCTTCATTCTATTTCGAAACTACATTTGAGTATGGCGCCGCCAGCCAGACTCTTCGCGCCATTTCCAAAGAGTTCTTTTCACTTTTTCAGGAGATCACAAGCGGGCGCGGAGGTCCATGACCACAATATGACATCATTAAAGAACATGGTATCTTCATTCTAAAGATAATGAGACTAAAGCATTTTTAGCATCGGCAATAATTTGGGTTATGTGGGATGAAATCTATTCCTCAGGCGAAACACGATTTTATACAAAAAAATAATTGCTAAAATTAAAAGACAACTCACTAGATAGTAACCAAATACAATTGTCAAATTATTTTTATATTAATGTAAGTAAACACAATATGCACTGGTTATCAACGATTGCTTGTAAAAACATCATGCGATACTGATAAAGGGGATTATCAATGTGATAAGTTCATTATGTAAATGCATTATAGATAAGTTGAAAAGGTTGAGGCCTAGAAAGCCTGTGCATGCAGTGCAAATACATAATGCCCTAGAATATTATTCCTTCGTTTTAAAACTTTCTGGTACGTTATGACATTAACACTTTTGTTCTCAAACATTTTAAAACCAATAATTCAGTACTGAATAAATATTTTTGGAAACAACAGGAAAAAAATCTTGTCTGACAATTTTTTCTTTGACAACACTAAATATTTTTTTACGGAATCTAACCACGAGAAGGAGATCTATATTTTTACAGATAGACGTCCATTTTTTTACGTTTTTGTTATTTAACTTGTATAATAATAAAACACTTGACATTGGCGGAATTCCTGCGCTGATTCTTGCGCGGGATAGAGTCCATAATAAAATAATATATAAAACCACGAGAACACTAAATTGTGACAACATTTTATTCAACGTAATTTTTTTTCTCGCGTGGCAAGCAAAGACAACATAAACGGCCTGTTTATTGTTACCTACCAACAATAAACCGGCCCACATGGTGCGACCTGACCCGGCTCATCACGATGTTCGAATTGTTTGGTACACCGTGGCATTTGCGTGCCACTTGAGAATGTTGTGCTGTGACGAATCAGGTGTTGCGTGCACTTGGATCACTCACCGCCACCGCCGACCTCTGCACCAATGTAGGTGTTCAAACGGTGGCATCTCCTCGATGCTTTATAGGTAACTTGTCTTTGAAAGTTGAGCAAACTGCTGAAGGGACTATGTTGTCGACATCCCCTGTACCATCATCGGTTATATTAGTATGACCATTGGATTAACTGTTACCTGTGTACTTGTGGTTTTTAGACCTACGGACCGTTATTCCGCATCTAACTAAAGCTTCTTCATTTGCCTCTTTTATTACATTTTCTTTTTATAGCTTTGTTCTTATTGCAAAAGGTTGGTTACTATTCCATATTGTTCATTTTCATTTCACTTTTGTCTAGAGGTCGAGCTTAACAAGTAGTTTTCCACTTTCTCTTTTCTCATCTTATAACGGAGCGTTTATCTCAATTTGAAAGTTATCTGGTTATTTATATTATTATATTATAGTTCAGGGTGTAAAGTAGGGGTGCCAAATATGCGACGTCACACCAGAGATGGGGATGACACAAATCATAAAATTCGTTTGACGTAATTTATGGTCAAATCACAAAATACAACTTTTGTATGTAGTTAAGAATTCACATTTCGCCAATATTTTTGATAACAATTGGGAGCTAGTTCATTGCCCTCTATTACGTTCCATCCACGTTTAAACTGTTCGTGTTGCTACTAAGAATTTCTAAAAGAAAGAACACAAAACCAATTTAACTAACTTAGGACTCAAACCCAGGGCTATTAAAACATGAACCTCACGATAGGATGAGACTTATGCCATAATATAATTTTTATGAATGATCTACTCCAAAAAAAAAAGATTTACTCAATATTTACACTTAAAGTTACTGTTCTACTTTATCAATTTAGAGCACCATGGCTACTACACAGTATGCGCTTGCGCAAAATCTGTGACAAAGACGCTCCCGGCTCTATGGTGTCGCAACCATAGTTTATAGAGCCATTAAGATACCCTCATTTCGGATATTTTGGAGCACACTTGATGCAACTGTTTTATGGATTACAACATGCACAATATCCAAAGCTAATATTATCACAAACATTCTTGAAAGGAAATGTTACTCATATGGGTATATACAGAAAACTGCAGCAAAATAATAATAATAACAATAACTGGACACATCTCACACACGGCCGTCTGATCCCAAACTAGGCAGAGCCTGTACTATGGTAACCAGACTGCTGATAAACATACTTATATATTTCTTAATACATACATACTCGTATTCTAGATAAATTACAACCAGACACAGAACCAATGATCATGCTCATCACACAATAATTTGTTCTGGGTTTAAATCGAACCCTTTGGGTTAGCAGTCAGGATCACTAAAAACTAGACCAACAGGCTAGTCATAACAGTAGTAACTCTTGATTTTAGGAATTCATACCCGATAACAAAACACGGAGTTCTGTGTAGATAGAATGCTTCTTTGCCAATGTCTGTCAAAAAACATGCACAAATTAAAATATTCAATGTACAATGTACATAAAAAGAAATCAGCTTTCTTATAATCTTGCTGCAAAAGAAGAAATCCCTCGTGTAATTTATTTACATACCGTTGCGAAAAATGTGAAAATTTTAATTTTATTTACAATGTCCAAGTAATTATCTTGCGTTCCTCACAATTTTCGCTAACACTATAAATAACTCCATACATTCTTATTATAATATAGATTATGTACATATTTAGATAGTAGAGATTTTTGATGTCGCGCAACATACACAAAAACAAAATTGAGAACGCGGTCCTTTTTGAAGTCATATTTCTAAATACATACATATTATAGATAAATTGCACCCATACACAGAACAAATAATCGTGATCATCACACAAATATTTGTCCTGGGTGGGAATCGAACCCACGACCTCTGGCTCAGCAGTCAGGATTAGTAACCAACAAAACTAATGTTATGTTAAGTACTTCTTTAGGGTCAAGAAAGTTCATTGAGGAGGCGAATATGGTCAGAAACACGCGAGTTATACAGGCAGCAACAAGACCAACACATAATTCCCAAAAGGCTTTGATTAAAACATAACAATTATACATATGTACCTAATATATGTACTTAAATCTAGTTGCACGTTGATACCGTCCTGGGCACCAGTGCTCCTCTTCCATGGGCCAACTACACACAGTGCCAAACGGAAGGATCAAGGAAACAATCCCAGAACCGACGGTGTGATGTTGTGAGGGCTACGGAATTCCAGGAACTTCCTACATATACTATAACCGTCAATGTTTACAACTGTGACGGAACACTGTATGGTTTTGATCGGTTTGGGTCCGATGTCACTGATAGTCCCAAGAAAGCAAGGGTGAATGATGATGACCCATGGGATTTTCAGTAGAAAATATAGATGATTAACCGTACGGTTAACCTTGAACCTGAACAAACTTTATTAGGTTTATATTTCTTTAGTATATAACATTCACTGACATTTGCAACAAAATCTAGTTCCACCAATGCAAATGACTTTTCAAATGGTAAGATCTGGATTGAGATTAAATATTAATTTCCGCCACTTACGCTCATGATGAATAAGGCTGCCTTACTTATCACTTTTAACATCCACGGTTAATTAAAGCCCATTTCCAGCTTTAACGGATATCAAAAGGCTTTGGCAAAAGAATCATGGTTCACTATTTTAATAACTAAATAGTTCATAATATTTTATATTAAAAAAATACCCATAACTCTAATCAATCCTTATGGTGTTCGAATGTTATGAATTTTTACTACTTATGTAGTATAACTTTATCCTATAAATGTGTGAATTAAAAACTATGATCTAACTATAGGGTAAACGGCGTTTACAATAATATTGTAATAAAATTACAAAACAATTAAAAAGATAGTACATTCTTATTGACAAGCATGTTCATAAGTAATTCGATATCCCACTATCTCACTAATATTATAAATGTGAAAGTTTGGATGGATGTTTGTTACTCATTCACCCAAAAGCACTGAACCGATTGCAATGAAACTTGGTATGTAGATAGCTGGAGACCTGGATTAACGCATAGGCTACTTATTATCCCGATATTCCCACGGGATGGGGACTTACGTGGGTGAAACAGCGGGGCGTTGCTAGTAAAACATTTATTTAAAAAGTTTAATCTTGAACAAATAGTTTCAAACAAAGGAATTTGTTGAAATTCCTGAATGTTAAAAGTTTGTTTTATACTTTAAACTAAAACACTCTAGTTAAATTTTATTTAAAAAGTCACAAATAGTAAAACAACATTAATGACGATATCTCTTATTGGTGCTGGTGAATTTGCCAATCCCATGCTGACGAAAATTGGGATATGGGAAGGATGGATTGATGAGATATGCAGTTGAGTCGATCGTTACGGCCAAATAAAGATTTCACTACAATTATGGACTGACACTATCTTTGTAATAATTTATTGTTATTAAATGAATTTGACTTTGATAAATCGCGTTTGAACCAATGACTTTTTAAAGTCCACCATTACAATCGCTAAACAATTTGATATTACAGTATCTGAACGCGTAATTGAGAAGAGGAAATGTTCACATATCTGCTCATCATATTTTTATGGATGTCAAGACAAGCGCGAAACGCGCTATAGACAAGATGTACCCATTGGCTTTTTATCTTGTTCCGCATGCTGCATTTTTAAGGGGAGTTGAAATAAAAAAATTCTTTAGTGGCCAATTGGAAATAAGCTGAAAATGCTTTCAATTCTCAAAATAACATTATCTGTACTTACATTATAAAGCTGAAGAGTTTTTTGTTTGGTTGAACGTGCTAATCTCAGCAACTACTGGTTCAAATTGGGATTGCGAACGCATCCCTATGCAGTGATTAGATACTTCCCAATCAAAAATCTTATGTGCCCTATCTCCTTGGAAAATGAACAAACTAATCATTTTCGAAGTAGTCCATCGAATGATCTTAAACGAAATTTTGCGTGAGATATTTTTCATACATCGGTCAATAAACATTCAACTGTGCATCCAAGAAAAATGAGATCATCGATATAAAAAGCTAATTGTGATTAATACCGCCGGCTGACACGACATCCAAACATGATAACGTATCGGAATCATGTTTTAAGAACGATGAAGTAGATCACACAATAAATTGTAATGTGAAATTGAATTCGCATACAGAAACATTATCCATCTATATATAAATGAATATCTATTTCCCTTGGTCACAGCATCACGCGTGAAGGGCTGGACCGATTTCGCTAATTCTTTTCTTTTGTGTTTATTATTGTCAGGAGAAGGTTCTTATGAAAGAAAAAATTAAGAAAGTTGCGCGGAAAATTAGAAAATTTAAGAAAACTTAAAGATAGACTTACGTGGGTAGAACCGCGGGGCGCAACTAGTCCCAAATAAAATTGTTATTTAACTTTGAATACAAACCAAAATAATACCCACCAATATAACAGCACGTTTTACACTTTTTAGGGTAACTCGCTGGACTTGCAAGTAACTTTGAAGTACATATTCTTTTTCGGACGTTTAGTTTTACGTTTTGAGACGGAAGTGCGTTCAGTCAAATATTAGTTTTATTTATACATATAGGTATACATATCTATACATCTATATTTTTAATCGCGTAATAACTTCATTGCTAAAACTCGATATAGCTCGTCTACAAACCACAACGGAACGTCTTAAAACTACAGGATTTACAACTGGAAACTCTGCGTCATCAACCTTAATTGAAGTGAAAAATGTCCTTGAAGAATTCATCGATTCCCATCCCTAGGAATTCCACAGCCGAGGCGTAGATAAACTTCCATTACAGTGGCAAAAGTCAATAATATCCTTTAGTTACTTCGATCATTCCTACTAATCCCACTAATATTATAAACGTGAAAGTTTTTGAGGATATATGGATGTATGGATGTATGGATGTATGTATGTATGTTTGTTACTTATTCACGCAAAAACCACTGAACCGATTGCGATGAAACTTAATATGTAGATAGCTGGAGACCTGGATTAACATATAGGCTACTTTTTATTCCGATATTTTGACGGGATTGGGAATTACGCGGGTGAAACCGCGGGGCGCTGCTAATAGAATATGCATTTTTTACAGTTAACTTTATAGGTTAGCACCTAATTTTAACATTTCTAGAATCAAAATCTAACATGACACAACTGAAGTAAAGAATGTTATGTAACAAAATGTTCACGTTAAGAACTTAAAATCGATTTTTCTTATTAACTTCTTTTCTAAATTGAATAATTGAAATAATTTGACTTTCACCATTATTTAGTAGTACATTATGTATATTTTATAATTAAAGTGCCTAATCAAATAATAACGGACAATAACATTGACTATAACGAATTTGACCACCACTTTCTTATTCGAATTTAATCGTATACAATGGCCGTACTTTTTTAACTTTTCAACACTAAAGCAATGTGGGAGCTTAAGCGGGAGCGTAAGCTTGAGCGTTAGCGGGAATTTAGTCGATGGACGGCAGCACATGGCTTGGATATTATATTCTCGATTTTCTGAAATGGTGTCCAATAGCTAAAGGACGCCACGAAAACTTTCAATGTTTTTTACTCTTCAGATTATAGTGCCATTTCTCTTGAATTGTTCGTAAAACTGGCTATGTGCTATGTAATCAAATGGGATAGAAAAATATTTTTAGATTGGAGTGATACAATTTAAACTAATTTTTTTACGACGTGTGGCTTGTCGTAAAAAAATGTCGTTAAAAACAAAATATTATAAAGCCACAGAACAAACAAACGAAGTGTTTGTTTGTTCTGTGGCTCTCTACAAAATAAAAGCCTATTTTTACTAAATAAAAATGCAGTCCTCAACTACTAGTCCAACAATGGTATAAAGTATAAAAAATCATTAAGCAGCTACTTCTTTCACATAACTGGTCATTTTTTGTTAAATACATTAATACATTATTATTTACTTCTAAATTGTTTATCAATATAATTACGAATTTAATCTATACTAATATTATAAAGCTGAAGAGTTTGTTTGTTTGTTTGCTTGAACACGCTAATCTCAGGAACTACTGGTTTGAATTGAAAAATTATTTTAATGTTGGATAGCCCATTTATCGAGGAAGGCTATAGGCTATATAACATCACGCTAAGACCAATAGCAGCGGAGAAGTGACCATAAACGCAGGTGAAACTGCGGGAACGGCTAGTTGTTATTATAAATTGGTTGCTATAGCATGATGAGATGATGCAACAATGGAACAGGCCTTCCTATATTTATCTGCCTCAAAGGAAAAAGAACATAGCCGACACTGACAGATGGAGTAAATGACAGATAAGTTTTGTGTGTTGTTCTATTATGCTAAATTTAAATACGGAACACTAAAATTGCCAAAACGACTGAACGCAACCCTATAAACACTTGGCCTTATCTTCGTATTAAGATACTGCAATATTTTTAAAGCCTTGTATTGTTTCTTCACTATCTTTAGACAGCTGTCAACACGTCATGAGATAAGCCAGGAGTTAAAACGAATTGTTATGTTTGTTCGAATTTCGAACGTCCTTTCTCTTAAGTTATGTCACATGGAATGGATTAGTGTGGCGCCCGTCGAAGCGATTTAGAATAAAAATTAAACTATTTTGTTTAAACTACCAAATTCATAAATAACTACACTGCTAAACTGATAACACAGTTTACCACGACAACGACAATAAACACATTTATGAATAATGGCCACTTAAAGTAATATGCAAGGAAAAATAAATACTTCAATAAAGAAAAATTCTAGATAAACATTACCTACGACGCTAACCACAATTTCTTGCTCAAGTTCATGCTCAAATAACACTAAAAAGGCTAAATGCTTAGTTTTAGACTTTAGAGCATTTCAAGATCCAGATCCTCAGAGTTTATAGTATATATTATATATAAAGCTAGCAGCGCCCCGCGGTTTCGGTCCCGATGATGTGGGAATATCGGGTTAAAAAGTAGCCTATGTGTTAATCCAGGTGTCCAGCTATCTATATACCAAGTTTCATCGCAATCGGTTCAGTAGTTTTTGCGTGAAAGAGCAACAAACATCCATACATCCTCATAAACTTTCACGATGAAAGTGATTTAAAATATTAGTAGGATTTAAATTGATAATGGGTTCAATAACATTTGCATTGCTTCTGTATTAATGAAGGTGAAAAGCTCAAGCAGACCCTAAGTAAGTCTGGTTCTAGTATAAGTGCGGACTATGCCCTATGCCTCAGAATATGCCCTATGTATATCTATAATTCAGTTGCTCTGTGGTGCAGGCCAGTAGTATCTTTCCAAGATCGGTTTATTTAGTCACGTGTAGCGTTGGCCGTCTATTAAAACAACAATGAACAAGGCTCAATAATGAGTCTCTGTTGATTCAAAGATGCTTTATTAAAAATTCATAAATGTCCGCTACACTAGTGCGTAGAAGATTGAGACTTCATTAATAACATATTTATGTTGTATAGCAATACTAGCAGCGCCCCGCGGTTCCACCCGCGTAAGTCCCGATCCCCTGGGAATATCGGGATAAAAAGTAGCCTATATGTTAATCCAGGTCTCCAGCTATCTACATACCAAGTTTCATCGCAATCGATTCAGTAGTTTTGGCGTGAATGAGTAACAAACATCCATACATCCATACATCCTCACAAACTTTCACGTTTGTAATATTAGTAGGATAGTAGGATTTGGATATGACTATGATTTAAGGTTAAATTTAATTTAATCTCCAAAGCGAAAGACATTTCCATTATTCGCCCCTTAGGGTCTCACTTGTGGCGTAAAAATATACTGCAACATCATCTAGTGAAGACGATCTGAACTACGTAGTAACTACTAATCCTGCATCGCGCAATGAAACTTTCCTACATCAACCGTTGGGCTGCGGTCCGCTAGGCATGATCACCTCGCCTGGTCGGAGGATCCTACCTTTGTGTTGCCTTAAGCGATGGTACATAAATATACATGCTCACGCCTTATTGCCGTCCGGAGTAAGCAGAGCATCCGTAACCGGAAGGGCTCACCCTTCGTCAGTATAGTACCGATCTGGTAGGTATCTGCGATGGTACTAGCGGAATTTTAATATTTCATATTATTTAACATTCTGGTATTCATTGACAATATTCATGTCATGGTTCGTCGTACAGTGCTCAAAATCACATGGCAGTTATTTTATACGAAGGATTGATTGGTGAACTACTCTTCTTAGTCAAAATGTTAAAATCTGAAAAATGTGCACATATCAGATTTTGGTTTGACGACGACGATTTGTTGAAATTAAAACCTGTTAATTCACTTAGTATGTTTATTCTTGTTTACAATTCTCACATTTGGGGGTCATTTTGCGTCGGGTATAAGGTTGAAAAATAAAAAAGGAGAAATGGCACTAACCCTCAATGTTCTAACACCATATCTAGTGCTTATCTAGTAGTTTAGGACTTAAATCCTGTCCCGGCATTGACTTCTACACAGATACATTTGATTTGATTTCTTTAATGCATAAAGCATTCACTTTACATTATATTAACTATGAAATAATGGCTTTCCGCATTGATTCTATTAACTCTCTCCTGCAGCAGCTGCGGTATACCGTATTGCGTATTGTATAGAAATTTCATTGACCACTATAACCACACAATAACACTTAGGTTTATATTCTCATTTCTAAGTGTAGCATAATTCCCGTTGAAGGAAGTTCGCAGAAGTACGATAATATGAACAGCAGCAGACAGGCACACTGCTATAAAAGATTTCAGTACCATGGGACATTCCCACATGACGCAAAAAATGACCCATCCGTTCTAGAAGCTTGAAAGTGTGGACAGGAGCTGTTCATGTAAAGATTTTAATTAAAAAAAACAATATCCACCAACCTATACGCAATGGGAAACCCCATCGGGCGCACTTTTAGCAACCTTATAGATGTACCTAATAAAAACAGTAACTGAGTAATCATACCCACGGGCTTAGGGCGTTGCCATGCGCTGAAAGATTTGTCTTATCTCCTTGCGCCATGCGGGGCTACAAAGTGTGGAGAGCCGTAGCTCTGAAATTAACTCTCCTAGGTCTCTGTTTTTAACCTGGATGCTGCGGTAAAATCTGTGACCGTCACTTGTACCTATGTTACTAAAGTCCCCCGCGACACAGCCACAGGATTTTTTTAAATTGAAAAACTGCATAAGCATTTGTCTTCCAACTCACCTGATGGAAAATGATGAACAAGACTAAGATGGTACATGGCTATCCAGGAGAAACCTATTCACTCTACACTTGAACGCTCCAGGATTATTATAGAGCTATCAAAGCCTTTAGTTCGACTTTTTGGTGTTTCGACAACGAAAGGATGGAACCTTTGTCTGCGCCTAGTAGAAGGATAAAGGAATGGTGAGGGTTTAATAAATTCAAAGAGAGCTTTCGCACACTCACCAAAGTGAATCCTATAAAAAACCGATAAGCAGGCGACTTTATGATGATGCTCAAGGCTATGTAGTTCCCTATATGTGAGCACATCGTCATTTATAAGCCTACGGGCTCTTCGGTCAACAGAGTGTGGACTCTGTTGATGCAGTAAGAGCGTAGGACGTAGTAAGAGCTCAATTATGTGCATGTGTATTTAGGCTGTATTTTCTAGAAGCTGTGGAGCTTCTAGAGTATTATATAATTGAGTGGTATTTGTTTTCAAAAATATTAGTTCTAAAGATTAGCTAGAAAATACAGCCTGAATACACATGCACATAATTGAGCTCTTACTACGTCCTTCTATTTTTAAGTCGGTTGAAACATCGCCGTCGTAAGCACCAACCCAACAAAAGTGAAAACGCCATTGTTTTAGAGCTCACTATTAATCTGACACTTTGACAACTGTTAGCTGGTGGTTTCGAATCGTCAAACACGAGAAAGTGGCCCAGCTCCGTCATACAATAAGATTTATGTGCTGTACTTATTTTTGTTTCAAATGTTTTGACAGAACAGACTTCTAATAATTCGAGAAAATAGATCTAATCTGGAAAGGTTATTATGCTATTTTACGAGTAGAATAGCTCTCATTTATCGCGACAAACTGAAAGACTTCATTTAAATTATAAAAGCTATACATATCATTATATTAATAGGTATGTGAAGAGAATTCTTTGTGGGCACAAAGAATTCTCTTTTTAAGAAAATTTCGCAAATGTAACGTGAATTTTTTTTTTTTTTTTTTTTATTGATTGCCCCTGACCGTTCCCGGCACAAAAGTGCCCATCACACTCGCGGCGTTTCCACGCTGGATTGCGATGGCCAGCCTCTGTACCAGGAACGATCTGGATCGAGAGTCAATGGAACGTGAATTTTGGAATATTTACAGATTATATATAGAAGAAGTGCAGAAAGCTAAAATTTTTAAACAATATTTGCTATAAAGTTTAAAAAATTGCAAAAGAACGGGTACATAAATAAGCTATAAGTGTCCAGTATATATTTTGGGTTGTCATGGTACAAAAGTCTATACAATGACAGGTCAAGTAATATTGGACATTGAAATAAACCATAGTCGAAATTCGACCACCACACTATCTCTAATTTACTTAAATCTGCCTAGTAAACAAAACTAATAAATAAATATCATATAATATCAATCTCTAAAAGGCCTCCATGCCACTTCTCTTGGTTCTTTACGAATTCAAGCGCGTGAAATTTTATCGATCCTGTTTAAAAGATAGAGGAGTCTAGTGGTTAAAGATCCTGACTGCTGAGCCAAAGGTCGTGGGTTCGCTTCCCACCCAGGACAAATAAATGAGCAGGATTATTTTTTCTTTGTCTGGGCGTAATGTATCTGTAATATGTATGTATTTAGTAATATATAAGTATGTTTATTGGCAGTCTGGTTACCATAGTACAGGCTTTGCCTAGTTTGGAATCAGTTGGTCGTGTGTGAGGTGTCTCAAATTATTATTATTATTGCACAAAACAATGTTATTGAAGCATGATTAGTACAAAATCTACGCTCTAAGGGTCAGTTCACACAGAGACACGACACGACGCCCACCTTTTAAGACAGCATAGCAATACAATATGGAACTTATTTTAGTCGTGGAGCCACCTTGAACATCGTCGCGTCTCCGTGTGAAGTGAGCCTAACCGTTAATAACCTCGAGAGTCACGACCAACTACTCAAAAAAGGAGGGATTGATACCGATAATCATAGTGAATGATTTTTGTTTATCCGATAAAAGTTATTATCATGATTTACGAGTAAGTTTATTGATTCATCTATGCTTCTCAACGGACTATTTTTATATCTGCAGAAGGATCCAACGACAAGGAAAATATGAAGATTTCAATACAAAGGCTGCGGCGTCTGTCATAAACATAATACGTCTGTTATAATATAATATAACACTAGAAAAATATATCATTAAAAAAATATTAAAAACCCGCCTGCAAAAAAAGACAATTTAAAAGTAATGCACTAAAAAGATCGAAACAAGATTGAAAATAGAAAATAAAATTATAATAAACTATAAACAAAGTAAACACTAGTCCGGTTTAATAGACTATATTATGAGCTGAAAGCCTAAGTTAAATACCCGCATCAAGTTTAGTTGCAAGCGGAACCCATTAATTTTCTTTCGGTTTATAATTTGCAATTAGGTCCCGCCTCTTGCTATTTATTCTAAATACCAATGCATGTTTAGTTATTAATTAAACGAAGTCTAAATATGCGATAGATGTCGTAACGAAAGTAATTAAACTTCCTCATTTCCCGTCAGTTAGCTCGTATGTTTTTTCCAACACCGTTCGGAAACCTTACGACACAACGTAAACGCTCTCGTTGACGGACTTATTCTGTGACATTCCACACCAACTCGATAAATGAGACGGTAAGTATTTGTTGACGATTGGGAGAAATGTGTGAAACAGATGAGAAAGTACAAAATATACGTATAATGTATATTTTTATTCAATAATTTTTGCGCTTATTTATAGGAGTATATTTCTATGAAATGGTACGGAAAGGACTTGGCATATGTACCTTCAAATGGGTCAACGAAAATTTGTTGTTCACAGATTCACAAATCCTTGATACTTCACGTTCTGATTTTATTCTGCATTTCCAATGTGATCATGAGAACCTGGGTTGGATTTGCACTATGAGCTTAGTTCAGTATTTTCTACAAGTGAGTATTCACAAAACGGTGCATGTACTAGGGCGCTACATAAGTTTTATCGTACTTTGTGACTTTTTCAATGTTGTCTCCATTGGTAGTAATATAGGCCGTCATAGGTGTTAACCAAGTGCTGAATCTCGTATCTGCTCTAGTCTATCTCCCTGGAACACAGCCGCATATCTCCTCAAAAGATCTCGCTCGCTCGAACGTCTGCGTCCCTTGAGTTGTTTTTTTTTCAAACAGGAATAGTGCAAAGTCGCATGGTGCTAAATCTGAACTATACGGAGGGTGTTCCCAGGGTGTCGCCGGCTTGACTTAAGGGGGCTTTATCTTGTTGCAAAAGCCAAGTATCGAGTCTTGAGTTTGGTCGTTAATTTTTTAAGGATTCTAATATTTGAGGTAAACATTCCTCTGTATACCATACAACAAGCACAACCATAGCCAATATTCGACTCTTGGTAAAAAAAACAGCAACTTTTTTTTTTCTTTATCGGATCGGGATATTTTCACAGGCGTTGGTGGTGGTTCATCGTTAAACTCCTACACTTTACTCTGGGATTTAGTAGAAACGTCGAAATTTTAAAGCCAGGTTTCATCACATGTAACAATCGAGATCACGTAGTTGGGTCGGCCGTCTTCAATTTTTTTTAACATATCACGTGACCAAGTCACAAGCCAAGACCAAGCTACTCACACGGTACCCAAAGTGAACAAAATTTCCGTTCTTTGAAAATGGTCGTGAAGAATCCGATGCACTGTCTGTTCGTTCGTTTTAATGTGTCGATATGTCACACGTCGGTCTTCCTCTAATGATTTTTGTACAGTCTATCAATGTTCTTGCCGGTAGTCACTTCTATCGGCCTGCCAGATAGAAAATTGCCGCGATTGAATTGGATATACCACCGTTCTATGTTCCTTAGAGAGGGATAGGTTTTCCACACTGCACTACTCATTTCCTCGAAACATTTCTGTTCAGTTAAGCAATGCTTAAAGTTATACAAAATAATTAAACGAATGTCATAATGAGAGAAGCCCACCATTTTCATTTAGAACATTAATGTTAAAATCTAACAAATGATTCCTTACCTCCAAATTTTTTTAAATATTACTTTTAGTTTATGGATATGACTTCAAATCAAAATATTATGAAATCTAGTTTGCATACGACAAAACTTATGTAGTGCCCTACGTATTAAAAACACTTATGTTTAGTGAACAACTAATGAGCATCGTATAGAATGATCTGTTTTCATAACAGCCGACACATGAATAAAGCTAAAATAAGGCCCAACAATTTATTACTAACTATAGCTAAGAACCACACCAGATAAATCAGAAAATAAAGAAAATTCATCCTCTCGGGAGCACAGAAGGATGAATTTTCTTTAGAAAGCTGATTTGAGACACAATGCAGTCAAACTCAAGTCAAAAATAC
The DNA here is from genome assembly GCA_963859945.1 of Euplagia quadripunctaria. Lineage (NCBI taxonomy): Eukaryota > Metazoa > Arthropoda > Insecta > Lepidoptera > Erebidae > Euplagia > Euplagia quadripunctaria. The sequence goes on along the minus strand of OY982560.1, from coordinate 5,646,148 downwards.
CTTTTAAAGCAAAAGTAGTCCTATTGATATTATTTTTTATGTAAACTGCACTTATAATCTTTACTAATATTATAAAGCTGAAGAGTTTGTTTGTTTGGTTGAATGCGCTAATCTTCCTGAGATTAGCGCATTCAACCAAACAAACAAACTCTTCAGCTTTATAATATTAGTATAGATTAAATTCTTAATTATATTGATAAACAATTTACAAGTAAATAATAATGTATTAATGTTTTTAACAAAAAATGCCCAGTTATGTGAAAGAAGTAGCTGCTTAATGATTTTTTATACTTTATACCATTATTGGACTAGTAGTTGAGGACTGCATTTCTATTTAGCAAAAATAGGCTTTTATTTCGTAGAAAGCCACAGAACAAACAAACAATATATATAACAAACCAAAATATTATAAAGCTGAAGAGCTTGAATATGTGAGCTTTATAATATTTTGGTTTTAATGTCATGGACGACATTTTTTTTAGCCACCCGTCGTAAAAAAAATTGTATTTTGTGTTGTGTGAGTTAAAATTGTATCACTCCAATCTAAAAATATTTTTCCATCCCATTTGATTACATAGCACATAGCCAGTTTTACGAACAATTCAAGAGAAATCGCACTATAATCTGAAGAGTAAAAAACATTGAAAGTTTTCGTGGCGTCCTTTACCTATTAGACACCATTTCAGAAAATCGAGAATATAATATCCAAGCCATGTGCTGCCGTCCATGGACTAAATTCCCGCTAACGCTCAAGCTTACGCTCCCGCTTAAGCTCCCACATTGCTTTAGTGTTGAAAAGTTAAAAAGTACGGCCATTGTATACGATTAAATTCGAATAAGAAAGTGGTGGTCAAATTCGTTATAGTCAATGTTATTGTGCGTTATTATTTGATTAGGCACTTTAATTATAAAATATACATACTGTACTACTAAATAATGGTGAAAGTCAAATTATTTCAATTATTCAATTTAGAAAAGAAGTTAATAAGAAAAATCGATTTTAAGTTCTTAACGTGAACATTTTGTTACATAACATTCTTTACTTCAGTTGTGTCATGTTAAATTTTGATTCTAGAAATGTTAAAATTAGGTGCTAACCTATAAAGTTAATGGATAAAGTTATGTTAAGTTAAGTTAAAGTTTATGGATATGACTTCAAATCAAAATATTATGAAATCTAGTTTGCATACGACAAAACTTATGTAGTGCCCTACGTATTAAAAACACTTATGTTTAGTGAACAACTAATGAGCATCGTATAGAATGATCTGTTTTCATAACAGCCGACACATGAATAAAGCTAAAATAAGGCCCAACAATTTATTACTAACTATAGCTAAGAACCACACCAGATAAATCAGAAAATAAAGAAAATTCATCCTCTCGGGAGCACAGAAGGATGAATTTTCTTTAGAAAGCTGATTTGAGACACAATGCAGTCAAACTCAAGTCAAAAATACCTTTTAAAGCAAAAGTAGTCCTATTGATATTATTTTTTATGTAAACTGCACTTATAATCTTTACTAATATTATAAAGCTGAAGAGTTTGTTTGTTTGGTTGAATGCGCTAATCTCAGGAACTACTTACTGATCCGAATTGAAAAATTATTTTAGTGTTGGATAGCCCATTTATCGAGTAAGGCTAAACCAATAGGGGCGAGGCATCAATGGAAAATGTTGCAATAACAGGTAAAATTTGTCTCTCTCTCTCTTATGTGACGCAGACGAAGTTGTGCGGGTCAGCTAGTGTTAGATAATAATATGTGGTTCAACTTAATGGTTCATTGAACACAATGAACAGCAACAGCCTTTCAATCGAACCACCGATTTGTACTACCGACTTCTTCAAATATAGACGGTATGCGTGTATGTAAAAAAAACAGCGGTATACTCATGAAATATATTATTTTTATTTAACGAAGACAAGAAGACCTTACGTTAGAGGGATCATGCGTTTTATTCCCACCCAGTCTAAATATTTAAATGCATGAATGACTATTTGTATTTCTTAGTCTTGTGGCTTCTACTTACAGTACACGCACAGTACAGCTATCCCTAATTGGATTCATTTTACGAGTATATGTTCCGATTATTATCATGTTTATGAAATTTGTATTATGGGGGATGTTCTCTTTTCCTGGTCTTAGCTGTTTATTCTTGCTTACACAACATCGCGCTGTCTACTCGAACGCACCCTTAAAAGCAGAGGTGCTTTGGTTTAAATACGCTTCAACTTCGACCGGGATTAAATTAGCGGCGAATGGCGTTAGTAGCGGGCCCTGTCTCTCATGAATGCTTGAATTGCGGGAAGGGGGACAGTGAAAACTCAACTTCAACCCGGTCAACTCTGAATGCGTGTATTGTATGCTAAACAGTTTATTTTTACATATATTGTAGCAACACTACATGGTTGGGGATATAGACACAGTATATCAATTCAGAATGCTTGGCTAACGAGGTTTCCGGGAGAGTGGTGACGTAATATATGTATATTTATATATATATATATATATATATATATATATATATATATATATATATATATCAATATTCAATACAAATAAATAAAATTGAAGTGTCTGTTTGTATATATATAATAGTTTTATTTTAAGCTCATACAGTTATTTGCACGATACCTTTGCCTAAAAATCAGTTGTGAAACATTTTGGTCTGTCTGTCTGTCTGTTTGTTCCGCCTAATCTCCGGAACGGGTGGACCGATTTCCACGGGACTCTCACTGGCAGATAGCTGGTGTTACAAGGAGTAACTTAGGCCACTTTTATTTTGGAAAAAAGATTAGGGTTCCGTGCAAAATATATAAATTTGTACACGCGAGCCGCGCCGGAACTGCTAGTTCAGAATAAAAGTACTGTTCCCGAGGAATAGAAATATAACTTTTAGACGGTACAATATATTATTCAACAATAATTGTTTCAAACACGAGTACACGAGTAACGAATAAACATAATAAAGGTATTCAATCTCAATTTATATACGTCAGAATAGGCCTCAAATACCTTCCCGCGTGATTCGCGACCGCAGTGTATGTAGGCTTACCTGTAAACCGGCCAACTCATTTGTGGGTTTATACCACTTGGAACTTGACAATTTGCGCTCCAACGTTTACTCAGATTAACCGCTAATTCGGTAAATCATTAAATAACAATTATTTTATGAATTAAAACACTTTATCGTGTTCTGGTTAGTTCTAAATACTCGTTGGATAATATATTGTTATGTGCACCAATTTAAGGAGTTCTGTTTAGAAATCAGACATAAGACTTTCAGAAAAATCATATTAGAATGATCTTACGTAGTCTATGTGTCCGAAAAAGGAGATTTTCCTTGTTACAGCAGTTGCCAATACTAAAGTGGAGGAAAAAATATGTCATGCAGATGATGTAAACATGACGGAAATAGGCTTTAAATAATTAAAACTGAAACTCAAGAAGCAGGAAACGAGTGTTTTATAAGATAAGAATACCACTTTAGCACCGAAAACAAAGTTTAGTTTGGTTCCAAAAGTAGCAAAAAGAAACATAATGTATTCATTTAAATAAAACATAATCGACAAAACCAACTTTATTTACCTCTGCGGTCTAGTGAGCACTTTGTGTTCGATACTATACCTAACATAGAAGGCTAACTATCCACGATTCCTTTGAGTTTAAGCAACATAATATAATCGCATATATAGTAATTTCAAATGATTACAAGTTAATAATTAACTAAGTTAGTATAACATATTTATAACTAGTTAGTATAACTAGAAAGACACATTATTATCAAAGAAAAGAATAGACAACTTTACACGTGTCAGAGAAAGTTACCAAGTCTCGCCAGACTGCGCATGCAACAGCCATCAAGTTGGTAGCTCCATACACGTCGTTCTTGTCTACATGCGTCAGCGGGCAATGGATATTAATATGTTGCTTCTTCAGAAAATCCTTCCTTATTCCATATCCATTTCTGGATTATTTTAAATCTTCAGTCCATTAGAATCTTTGTTTGAAATTGAAATGTTGCCACAGTTTGAACGTTCTGAGTAGAACAGAGTGTTTAAACAACAGTTCTGACTACACAGCAACGGCCTGACATCATGAAGGAACAGTAGCAGTTGTCATTAATTCGATTCATCGATTGACATTCTTCTAGCTCGAGCCTAAATCCAACAATTTAACAAAATTATTTTATACAGAACGCATTCCTCACCTCCTTTCTCGAAATCTCTTCAAGATACCTGGTCAAATTTAGAGAGATTTTTTAGGTAAATAAAAAATATATTTTTGTTTCGTCATTTTGTGTATTCAGCTCAAGCGACATTCAAGATGTTTCGTATTATAACTACTCATTCTACAATTTTATTGCATAACTGTTTTAAACCAAATGTCCCTTCACCTTTGCCCATGGCTGGGGAATATTAAACCATGCTGTTATTTAAAAACAGATGCAGGTTGGTGCTTTTGTCAACTAAGATCTAACTCCAATAATTCTAAGAAATACGTCTGATAAACGTATTTTAATCCAAAAATGGACATCAGATGTATAAATATTTAGAACGATTAATTCACTGATAACTTAGTTATTGTATATCGTAATACGATGAGGCATTCAGCTCCAATATGAATATTAGAGAATGACGAAAAACTTCCTGTGTTGTATGTGGATTACCGGTTGTGAGTTATGTTGTTTTTTTTTTCGGTATGTTGATAGCATTTAGGTATTTAAAACAGAAACACCACGAAACTGTTAATAAAAATACTTTCATTGGCGCGGCGCCAGATAAGAGCTATGCACGCGCACCATTGTGTGAGAATGTAATGCATCATAATGGTAGTTTCTTTTGATATATACTTCCGAAGCGCTTACATTCTTAGTTCATGATTTAAGATCTTTTAGTGTTGTTACTTTTTAAATAAATTTCGTGAGCGGTATTCGTATTTATTAAGGGTTTTACTCACCGTGTGTATTTTGGGAATGCCGATTAGTTTCGGACTCAACAGGTGATTTAAATAAAGGACTGAAGCGACCTTCCACGTCGTTATCAGGTGCGTGCGTGTAAGAGTGTAGCGCCTGACACCTACGCGGAAGGTCGCATTATAAAGAATATTATTAAGGTAGAATTATAAACAATATTACGACTTCCTACATTACTAACGGTTGAATATAAAAACTCCATTTTAAAATGCCATTAGGTACGTCTCGATCTGTCACTGCTTATACTGCTTATAAACCTTAAGGTGATAGTGATAGAACCGATAGTACATGGATAGAACCCGTGAAGGCATCAAGTTAAAATTAACATCAAATACTTATAACAGCGGTCCCTTGAAGCTGTAAAAAATCAAGACTACAGTCTACTTAGAAGTAAACGCAATGAACAAATGCGGCCATTAAGCCTTAGATTTTAACAAATTTGAATATTTTGCAGATAAATCAAAACCCATAGGGTACTTCCCATTGACCGAGAATCATTAAATTTGGTTTGACAGCACAAGTAAATAAAAAAACCCGAAAGTCGTTACTTTATTGTTATCTCACATTAAAAAAAAACTATGTGATATAACCTTTTTGTTCCGGTAATCAGAGGGACTATCGAACAGAGCGTCCCAAACGTAGAAAATTCCTGCCTCGGTAAAACATTTCTCGAAAACAGCAATATTTATTTCATTTCAAAGGGCGTTGCTGCTTTTCTTTCATTAACTTCAAGGAGATTTTTCTACCAAACACTAGGGGAATATGAAACGTCTCAATTAAGTAAATAAAAAAGTAAACTAACCTAACCCTACCCTCTTCCCCCCTTATCCTACTCATACTTTAAAGGCCGGCAACGCATTTGTGACTCTTGAGTTGTAGGTGCTCATGGGCGGCGGAACAAAAAAAAAAAAAAAAAAAATATTTCAAATATTATTCGGTTATCAATTACGTTTTGGCAGATATTTTAGTTGGCCTCAGACAGCAAAGCGTAAACAGCATAAGACTTTTAACACAGATAAATAACAGACACGCTCAACAAGATTGAGTGCCAATTTTACAAGTTACACACGTATAGTATTTTGTAAATAGCTCTAATGAATACCTACACTCTTGTATGGAACTGATATTCTGTTGTGACATCTGGAGTTATCTGTCTGGCCAGATTACGTCTTTAGCCAAAACATCAAGTCGTAGGTGAAACTCTTAGACGTGTGAAATTATGACCTCATGTTTATGATGCACTAGAAGTAACAAATGCAGCGTTTATTAATGTTTTTTTGGTATGCTGACTTTATTTAACATCTCTTAATCCTGTAGTCCAGTTCGTATAACATGTTTTATAATAATTCATATACTTTTGGTATTGGTACTCACTGTATTTCAATGTTGACCTGGATTAACAGCAAGAAAGCAAGCAGCAAGTGGGTGCTGTAAGTCATGTTTTGATAAAAAGGGTCAAGGCCTCTACGCGTTGAGTTTACAGACTACTAGAGGTGCATCTATTGATGTGTTTCATTTACTATTTGTAGCCTAAAAAATTACACCGCGCCTGGCCATTTACAGGTGACCAAGTCCGTCGAGGTCTTCAGGGATTGCATTTCTAGGTTACAGCGCAAGCCCCGTCAGTGAAACCCTAAATGACCGATCACCGTATAAATTCGTTTGTGATCGTTGCTATTGTGATAGCCGTTGAGGTGACGACCTGTGGAAGATTCCACACTTTAACAAAAAAGGTTATAGAAAGTATAATAAGGTGTGGTCAAATTCTAATATCGCTTTGTATAGCCATTTGTATTTTTTTCGTAACGAACGAATATGCTAACGCAAATAAATCGTACTTAACGGTTCATTCACGTTTGCTCATATTCTTCAAAATAATAATACAAGCAAAAAAAACCAGTTTATGAACTTCATTTCTCGTTTATTACGGAGAAGATTGGTATCAAATAGTAGAGCTAATTATATTATTTATGCATTGCGGGAGTCTTCCAATCTCGACTCTTCAAAGAGAGACTGAACAAACCATTGTACAATCGTGTTTTAATGATAAAGTTATATTTATACATTTAAAATATTCACGGTCGCAATTGGACCGACTAATTTGGGTACAAGTTCAGCCTATCTTAGTTAGTTATCAGGTTAATAAGTGAGTCTTCTAGAGTATGGAGGCTCACGCGATTTGAATTCAATGCTTTTAAATATATGAGCTGTCAAAATATGTAGTCATTGTTCGAAACTTTACTCTACGAAAGTTCACATCGTAAATTACCATGTCGTGTTAACTTTTAAACTTTCGCATTCCATGACATATAATTATGGGAGTTAAGCTGATCACGTAATAGGTATTACATACCATGGAATTGCCTAACGTTTCGACTAGGATGTAGTGGTACAGGCTGTGACTACGGCCTAATAAATAGTATGTCATGTTCTCTTAAGGTTACTTTCAGTTGCTTTTACCACACAAGTAAAAAGTACTTCACCGTAAATCTATACTACCCACTAACCTTTACATTTCTTTTGTTTCAATTGTGTACAGAATTACAGATGACATTTGCGGTTGCACGTCCCGCAAGTAATAGGCAATCGAACTGTCGAATCAATAAAAGAGCTCGGAAAGTGAGAATAGTGGAACTTGCCTTGAATTGTTTAATAGGCACACAAATGTAAGATATTTTTTTTTCGGATAGTCGCGATTGAACACGTTCCATGCTCCACCAAACTCACGAGACCTTGCTCCAACTGATGTCCATTTTGCCGGAATTTGGAGAACTTTTAACAAGGGGAAACATATCAAATCTAAACATTTTTCACTTACCTAACCAGTATAGAAAACCGACCTTATAGAGTTCATCACTTCCCGTCCCTAAAATTACTGCTTTAAACTTGCGCAAGTGTTAAAACGAGTGAATTTAAGTGATATATGTATATTTTGAATATGCATTATTTCTTAAAAAAAATTGGGGATTGTACAATTATTGTTTAACATACTCACGCTTTAAAAGTGAATGTAGTTTATTTTATTTTTCTGAATTACGGCTGCGATCGTTAGAGTCTTCATCGTCGTCGGTGCTTAGAGAAGGCAGGAAACAAATCATATTGTAATCAAAATATTTTGTTTTAAATAAAGTATTAAACAAACGGCAATTTTTTTATTCTAGATAATGTTGTTCCGTGATAAGTTGATCATGTTGTGCTGTCAGTTTAAATGTAACAAGCCGAGCTAGATATAGATAAAGGCAGGCTATGTAACACAAAAAGAGTTTGAGAAATCGGTTTGGTATAACCTAAGATTAACTTGTTTAAAGAAACGAAGCAAGCGATGATGACTTCAGAAGGATCTATGCCTGGCGAAATACTTTATTAAATCCGGTTACAGAACCAAACGGAAAATATTTCTTCGTACTAATTCTCTCCATTATTTTAAATATTTTATTTCATCATAATTTCATGGTATAAGTAATTAACACTATATTGCATAGGTATATAGTTTAACAGTTAACTCTGACCGATTATTTAGTTTTTTTCTAACATTGTTTTGTGTACTTACCAAAAAAGAAATTGTGTAACCTTAATCGGAAACTTGTAATATTTTCCGACTTAGGTTACACAAAACAATTTTTTAAATATTCTCCACAGTGTAGGGAACACTAAATTTCCTTCTTATATGATATTAAAGTTTGGTTACTTTTATTCCATCC
>OY982560.1:5560382-5637270 GCA_963859945.1 Euplagia quadripunctaria | reverse complement strand
TGGCGAAATAATAATATTGGCTATGTACGCCTTATATCCCCGGTTTTAATTTTTACAAGTATTGCGGACCGTTTAATCGTTTATAAGAAATATGTCCCCGGTCTCTATCTGCTTGAACTTGGTTCTATCTTTGCTACTCTGGAAACTTAGAGAGAGTACTTAAAATACTAGAAGATACACTGCGATATACCTAGTTGTTTGTTTTAAACTTATTTACCTTCATTATAAATACCACGAACAGGCGACTTTTGTCATCGCATGATATTGTCGTAGTTACTTTCGCTGTCATAAATACCTCTATCTACTGATCTGCCCCATAGCACACGGCACAAAGTGAGATTAGTAGATATGTTTCTGCAGAGAAGAATAAATCGATTGATTAATTTAAATATTCAAGTTGGAAACGAAACCAATTTGAGAACAAAGTCAAATTAAAATCTGTCATTGTTAGTAAGTAGGTAAATTTAAAAAATAAGAATGCTGAGTATTTGAGACACGATACGAGAAAAACTAATTTGAAAACACATAAAACAGGTTACAGGTCAATGATCATTGATCAATGACTTAAAAACATCTGTCTGTGTTTCGAAGTGGAGCCTTTTAGTTATGTTGACTTATTATTATTGCTACCAAATTAGCCCGACACGTATACAACTAGTTCCCAGCACGTAAATCTTGTTTTGCATTTAGTCGATTCAATTTCCGTTCCAGGGGACATCAGGCAAAAGCACAGCTGAGGCGCGGCAATAGCATTAGCATGGCGTCTGCATTTTTTTACAGCAATGGATATCGGTTGGAGAGATCTCAGCGCGCGCGCCAGAGCGGCCGCGCGCCAGTCAGCCGCCGCTCCCCGCCGCGCGCGCGCGTTTCGTGGTAAAAATATACGTACACCTGCCGGTAAACAGCCGCACAACGACCGTTATCGCCCTAAATGACCACCTAATGGACGAACGAAGAGGTAGTCCATGCATGATTGTGCTAACTTAGTGTAAACTTGCCCGTGGAGTGCAGTGTTGTGTTGATGTACCAATGGAGGAGGTCCGGATATCGGATTGGCCTGAGCCACCGGGCTCCCATGCATGGCTCCCTGCTTATGGTTTCCAGCATGATTTAATGGATAAGGATGAATATTTTGGCACTAATGGTGAGTGCCAGTTGTTAAGCCTAGACCTTTTGTGCATTTAAAAGTAATCTGAATGTCATGTCGTTAAGTTCGGCACAGTCGTGACTGCGCCGTGGCCTGTGATGAAACAAGCTGTTTTGGTATGCTGAAATAACTGCAGATTGCTTTGTGTACAACTTTAATTAACGTACGAAGTCATTTCTGTCATTGCCTTGTCTGAACTACTTTAAAAGTGTACATTTACGTTGGCATGTGCTGTTGCCGGTTTCGTAACTCGTTTCCCTCAATATAATTAGATCGCTATCTGATCTGTCGTTGACCCAATCTATTCCAAAACAGTGTTAGCTAACTGAACCACGGTTGTGAGTGGCAAGGTACAAAAAATGGCTTCGTTTATTCGCAATGTTTTTGTGTTGATGTTGACTCACCCGCATCATGCTAAAAGTTCACTGACAATGTTCTTCTCTAATATCACAGTTTCTGCCTTTCATTGAAAAAATAAGGAAGTTCTTGACAATCATTACTTACTTTAAGTGACCTGTGCGTTGCATTTGAATTACAGGATGAATTTGCAAGCGACAAACAGTCCAATTACTTGTCAAACTGTTGAACAAGAACAATACGTTACAAACAGCCTGTATTAAGCAACTCATTCTTGAGTTTATCTCAGATAAGAGCGTCTTAACGAAACTAATAATTACTTTTTACTTATTAAGACAACAATGGATGTAACCAGTCGATGTAGTAACCTGAGGTTAGCAAAGATACTAATAATATATTCATATAAAAACTTTTTGAAACACAAATCCAACCAATAGGTATAAGACTGAATTTGATTAAAGGAAAGTTGCTAGTATACATTATGTAGAGTTATTTAAATTTGAAAAAAAAATGTAAATAGACTGCTATTAATATTAATGACGGAGTTAATACTGAGTTACAATCGGCGTCGTGCGTGTTTATATCACGTTATTACAATAATCTTGTCGCCGTATAATTTAAATATGTTGATTTCATGCTTTTTATTTGTTGCAACCCTAGCGATAGTTGGATAGGTATGTAAAAAAGGCTTAACTTAGGACACCACTGCTCATCTTATTAGAGTTGGTTTATAGGATAAAGCATCATACGACTAAATCGTCTGGTGTTTCCAAGGGATCTATTCTAGGCCCATCTTTGCACGACCGGGTCATATTTGCTGCATGGTATTTTTATGCGGAAATTTTAAATTTAATACACCAAATACAAGTTTCTTTTAAGTTTACCTATACAATTCATATATATTATGTCTTACTTATACAAACACGTACGTAGAAAATATAACTAGACTGGTCAAATACGAGACAGTCAGGCACATTCAATTTTTAAAAGAAAATAATAGTGATCATTCATTTTAATAGTAGATTACATGTTTACTAGTGCCTCAGAGAAAAGCAGTGAAAGTATATTATTAATAAAGTAATATGTACGAAGTTTTATCTTTTTTATCATTGGATTCAAACGAGACTAGAATTACAACAGAAATCAAATTTCACCATATACCTATATACTTTCGTGTGTATAAGTAATAAGTAAGTAAGAGTAACACAGGAGGATTAGACAAGAAAACATTTTTGTCGTTTGCGCGTTGAGTTGAAATAAATCTTTTTAGGCGAATATACCATACGATATCAAAGGCATATCTAGAATTTTTGTGGTTAAGAAACTTCTGGTTATCGTGTGACTATGTTTGATAATACGTAATAATAGCATGCATATTCTATTATCAAGTTATCTTTGTGTTATCTCTATTATCTACCTCGTTGTTTATAATACTTGTAATCGATGCACGTAATCGTCTAATTTTTTCATTCTTATTTTGATTCCAGTCTATAGTACCATGCTTGTACTTCATTTGTACTAAAAAATTGGTTAGAGGCTTTGAATTCAAACTTGCATTATCTCTGAATGTAAAAATGGAATTTTCTGTTTTTAAGAGTAAGTAAGTAGTAATAAAGTAAGTAGTAAGTTTTAAAGAATTTATATGGACTGCTTAGAGATTCGGATTTTAGATCTGCTTCTATATTTCAGTGTAAGTACCAATAGCTACAGAATTCTGGGTCTTACAATTTTTAACTTCACATCACAATATAATTAATCACATTGTAACTCGTATTGCACTAGTAAGCAAAGTCGTTTGTAAGCCGAAAAACAAACGGGGACTATAATAGTGAAGGTATTTCTTAAATTGCTGAGTAGAATTGAAGTAAACATTCTGGTCTTCTCTTGAAGCTATTGGCAAACGATAGAGTGGAAAATATGAGTCCGAACCCTCGCGTCTGCACAGAATTAGTCCATTCACCGTTTACAGGGACGACGTCAATTAAATTTACGAGTTCCGGGCGACTCTTTCGGGGTTGTCCATTTCTAATTAACCGACTTAAAAAAGGAGGAGGTTCTCAATTCGATTGGTATTTTCTTTTTTATGTATGTACACCGATTACGCTGAGGTTTATGATCCGATTTACGTGATTCTTCTTTAATTTGATGCCGAGTCGCCGTCGCGGCGAGTGTAGGTACCTACTATTACATTTGGCTTGGCACCGACTTCAAACCTATCAATAGGTAGCACATACAAATAATAGTATTTTATTAATATTAAAGGTATTAGTTTGCATAAGAGGTGTATTAAATAATATCTTTATTAAGTTATTTTATACTTTTTAGTTTTTGAAGTCGGTTTTTTTAAACGTATTTTTTTTTATTTACTTTGTAAATTTCTATGTATCCAACCATCTAATTACTCTTTTATGTCCATCTTTGTAATGGCATCATCGATAATAAAGTCACGGTACTGTTAAGTTATCTATCCAGTATTGTGACTCAGCGCAGTCCTTGAAATAATTACCTACAGCCGTGCGGTACGTAAACACGCAAAAGGGCTGTCGTCCTACAGTATTTTAATTTCATCTATCTAGGTACCTACTTGAGTTTCTTTCTAGTTTTGTGATTGTAAATATTGTAATAATTTTTTTATTTAAAAAAATAAAATTCGTTGTAAAGAAATTGAAAACTCCCGTTGTTCAATAAAAATACATGTTGTGTTTTTTGATTAGTAGATTTGCGCGTCGACTGACACGTACAAAAAGCTTTATTGTTAAATTTAATAGTATAAAAATCCATTGCTGTATTAAGTATGTACTTGTACTTATTTCAATCAAATACACAAATCGCACACTTACTGCTTACAAAGCCATCACACCGTTCGTTTGTCACTGCAGCGCATTCGCGACTGGTTGTGTACCGAGTGTATACCGAACTCGACGCGCGTAGTTATGACTCGCGTTCCAACCGTTTGTATGAAGATAGAATACTGGAAATATACCATTACCGTGATAAAGTTCTTCAAAATCTCCTCTATCTTAATCTCAATAGGCTCATAAACGCATATCATGTATCACTCATAGGTGGGAATTTGTGTGACGTCTTAGTCCACTCAACTTTCCATGCGAAATCTAATGCGAGACGTTCGGATCGATATTTTAATATTCCTTTCTATACTATGAAATTATTCTTAACTTTGATGTCTCCATCACTTATTATTCTTCTGTATTAAATATTATGAACTTCGGGAAATGCTTCTTTTATGATTTAAAGTCTTATGTATGTATGTTTTGTTTTATTTTTTATAAGTATTTCAAGCCCTTGTGCTGTTAGCACATATTTGGGACTAGCTAGGGTAGAAGAATTGAAATACCTCTAGTCAAAAACATTTTCTACTGCTGAGAATTATTGTCATAGCTCCATCCATAGGATTAACAACGTATAAATCACACTATTGGTGATGCGGAAGTTCACAGGCCTTGGTAACTCCTGAATTAGGCGAACTGTGAGCTCCTTTATCAACTTGGGAACTTACCAACCTGGATCACTTTTACATAATGAATGCATTCACTAAAATGAACAAAGATTGAGTCGTAAGTACAAACATTACCGACTCCCGAAATGGCCGAATGGGAGTCGGTTCTGGAAGAGGTAGTGACAAACCAAACTTTGCCATTCCAAAAGATACTTTCCCATGCATCGATTTAATTTTCCAAGATATAAGTTTGTAATCGCAAAAATATTCTTTTTAATGTGATATATATAACAACAATTCAATAACTTTCGGATTTTTTTCTTTACTTGTAAAACCTTACTTCTCGTCAAATTTCATGATTCTAGGTCAATGAGAAGTACCCTTTAGGTTTTGATTTACTCGCGGAATGTTAAAATACAAGGCAAAAATGGTATTGCGTTCACTTAGAAGTTTGATTTTTACAGCTACAAGGGGCCGCAGACATAAGTTAAACTTGATATTTCATTGCGCTTCTGAGAGAAAGCCTCTTGACAGACAGACAGATGGACAACGAAGTGCTCCTATAAAGGTTCCTTTTTTCCTTTTGAACGAAAAACTATCTAACCGCAAGTACAATAATATTGCAGATACGATTGTGAACACTAGACATAAAGGTTGTGCTAGTACGTTAAAAGCCTTACTAATAAACCTTGTAATTTATCTAGAAATCCTTGGGAGTTAGCAAAACCCATTATTAATGAACCCACATCGTTAGTTGCTGTTCGGTCAGAGTTACTTTAACAAACTTGTTTAGAACTTAAAGTGCCATTCACTGTGATAATAATTGGCTTAGCATGAACCAGGGAATTCAGGTATTGAAGTATATGTTGTAAACTATAATTTACTAATAACTAGTTATTAATTATTAGGTAATTATTAATTGCAGGATCTACGTTATAATTAAATTCGCTTATTCTTCTGCTAAGATCATCATTTTAATTACAATCTTTGAATGCACACGTACTTACTAATCAAATTAATATTCATGCAAAGTTTAAATAACATAAAAAGACGACTAACTTAATAAAAAAATTAAATCTATCTGCAACAAAGAGGATTTCAATTAAAACGTAAAGAAACGTTTTAGGTTAGGATTTTTATGACGGCGTACCGGCTTTCGAGCGGCGTTGGTCGGTTGTAAATTCCACATGAGCTCGAGTGCAAAGCATGCGGTCCGACCAGTCCCCCCGCCCTAAAGGTCATTTCTTATCCGTAGGTGAATCGCGTGCTTGAGACACAGACTTCACCGAGTCGGGCTTCTAAAAAGTATTGGGATCCCACAGGGATGAGACTTGGGGCCTTACGGACCTTGTGAAAGATAGTTCTGGATGTGTAGTCTTTTTTTTTTAAGTTGCGTTAATCTGAAGATAAATTAAAAAAAGCTAATAGTCAAATTAGTTTCACTGCAAATAATAAAGAAATTTAATGATTTACTACCATTTTAACATTATTTATTCATAGCTGATATTAGTTATCCGCTACCTTGCAGAACGTCTCGATGAAGGTTTATTGCTTTTGTGTAATTGACCGTAGATAACATTGCTATCAACTTGGACTTGCTATCTAAATCCTATTTACCGTTTCAAGAGCTGTTTTTTTACTCTGATTACTCTGCTCTTTTCTGTGTATAGTTTCAATGCCAGGGTTACAGTTATTTCAAACACCGCATTACTGAAACAGTTGTGTAAATATTTATGATTAAAGAATAGCGACCGTTAAATTGTGTTGGTTATTTTCATTGCTTTGTACTTTACAGTTTAACTTCATATAAAGATTAGTGTGAACCTTGAAATGGCTGTAACCATGAGATAAATTTGATTGTAGAACAGATAGTAGTATAACACTGTCATTAGTAGTATTGTATGTTACAATGCATTTTTCTTAATATGAGAGACTCTTTATTTTGGTCAATTAATGTTTTCGTGGACAGGTGAATGTGCTTTTTATTTTGTCAATATTGTTATCTTTGGAACGTCTTTGAGTATTTCATATTCAAGTGTCTTCAAATATAAATTGTGTGTTTTTAGCCTGTCAAGAAACGTGTCAGGGTGGACTGAATTTAGATTCATTGTTTTTTAACACAATAATATTTTTAAACAATTATTATATATTATAATTATTTTTAAACAACCGTAAAAAGTGTCCATAATCCCGTTTATGTAATTAAGATTAAATAAATCTATTAGTCTTTCCAAGTATATATATTTCGCAAAACAATATCTCTTGCATTGGAATGATTATACAAATCATCTCGATTCTCTTATCTTTTCAGTACTCATTACTCTAAAATTTCCTAAACGCTGTCAAATGAGTGTTAGGAATTTTATCGTTGTAATACAAGACTGACATATCTGCAGCAGCACGATTGAAGAGATAAATTCGATTGTTTACAGTTATGACCTTATTTCACTCATAACAACATGGCCCTTGACATACAATCATATTGTATATATACCTAATATTTTTACACACACTAGTGTACATGGTCTTTGTAACATGTGACAGCTGCAACTATTATCTGTTGGGTTCGATCCCCATGGAAATATATGTATGTATCAATAATATTAATATGTCTTTGCATTTGTAAGTGTCTTTCTAATGTACAACAATATATATTTACAAAAAAAATGTATTTAAGTTTCTTTATCCGTGTAGAACCATTATTTCAAGCTTTGCTCACTTTGGATTTAGATGGCTTTGCGTGATATGTCCCAGATTTGTCCCTTGTTTTATTATTTTTATCTTTCGTAAAAAGATATAGATTTGCGTGAACGATATAACAGCGATCATACGAGTCTTATCTAATAATTGGCAATCCACCATTGTGCGGTTCTCCAGAATTTTTTTGCCTCGCACAACCAACCTCTGGAACAAATTGTCGCCTTCAAGAAAAGAGCGTACTCCTATCTCAAAGGCCGGCAACGCACTTGTGACCCTTGAGTTGCAGGTGTTCATGGTCGACGGTAGTCACTTCCCATGAGGTGACCCGTCTGCTCGTTTGCCCCCTATAGTATAAAAAATAATAATAATAATATGAATGAAATAAATCATACCTACACCTATATACCCGATGGAGTACGAGTTCTCACATTTTGCCAACTATAATTTCCCACTCGCGAATAGGGGGCAAGCCGTCAAAGAAATGTGCCGGGTACTTTGGGAATTCAAGATGAGAAAATTTATAGTATATTGGAATGAAAAGGTAGGTAAGAAGGGAAAGCAATGGCAGGAAAGGGATGGATTGGGAAGTGTAGTGTAAGCAATAGCTGGAGCAGGTCAGGTTCCCCATACCTGTATCTAATCGAACTGACTGTTGTCTGGAAGTCCGAGCCCAAGCGAACTTGTGTTTAAATTAATTATTAGTGAAATCTATGAAAGTTTCGGACATGTTATGATTGTTTGTACCTTGACATCATAACTATCGCGCATACCTAATAAAATAATAATGATTAACATAATGTTTATTATAAACAACTTGTAGTGTCGAAGTGAATCATGTCGGTATCTCATGTCGCGTGAATGGATGTAAAACAAGAGTATTTCTAAGAAAATAAAGAACATATAAAGAGTAAATGGTCATTGAAGTGTAACAATGTTTCTATTTATTAAGGTTTCATTAGACGATATGCATTAGAAAACATTTATATTCCCTGTTTTTCTACACATACATACATAAACTCACGCATGTATTACACGCACAGCTACACATTGTACCGCCATTTACATATTTTATAGTTAGGTCCCGCTCACGAAATAGCAATTTCTAAAGAGAGTTAAGATTTTTTTTTTTTTTTAAGACAATTCCCGCATTAGGAATTACTCCTGTGTCGCGGGGGACTTTACAAACATAGAAACAACGGACACAAAGAACACCCAGACTCAGGTGGGAACCGAACCCACGACCTATAAGCATAGCGGTCTGGGTCACTAACCACTAGACCAACAGGCCAGTCGACCAATTGGGAGTTAGTATATTATAAGGGAAGGGAGGCAAGAAAGAAAAGGATATTATTGCTTTTACGGATGGTTTGGGCAGTGTAAGCAATAGCTCCAGAAGGTCTGAACTCGAACTGGCTATTCTAAGCTGTTTGTATTCAGAAAGAAAAATGCTAACAACATTAAGAATGCACTATTGTTATATATGTTATATTGACTGGCCTGTTGGTCTAGTGGTTAGTGACCCTGACTGCAAAGCCAGAGGTCGTGGGTTCGATTCCCACCCAGGACAAATAATTGTGTGATGAGCACGATAATTTGTTCTGTGTCTGGGTGTAATTTATCTATAATATGTATGTATTTACAAATATATAAGTATGTTTATCAGCAGTCTGGTTACCATAGTACAGGCTCTGCCTAGTTTGGGATCAGACGGCCGTGTGTGAGATGTGTGTAGTGTGGAGTTATTACTATAATTAATATAATTATTCTATGCATTGCATTTTTGCAAACTAAAATCCCAACTTTCGTCATTCATATATTATTTATACGTAGAATATAATTTTAAACCATAAAGAAGAAAACAATCTTTGCTGTTGAGTCGATTTAATTTCGATCATCCAACCTTGACATATTCTGTCAAACGTTGGCGGTGTCCAATTTACTTTTTTTTTAAATAAATGAAGGCCGAATTGTTGCTAGGTATACTTTTTTTACTTATGGTTTGACTTTGAAATAATTTATCGGCAGAAGGGACATTCGACTGCAATATTTTTTGACTTCATACTAGAAAAAAGTAAAAACTTGCAAATAAAAAACTTGTGGATTATGTTTTTGAATCTGTACATAAAAAAAAATATTTACAAAGTGGTGTCTGAAAGTATGATGTTGAAAACAATCAATCATGTGTTACGATTCACCAGGCAGCCATTAATCTTATCACGAAAACAGCTCATAACCAAGGAGTAAAATCACAATCAAAGTTTAGGTATATTTAATCTGAAAGATTTCATAGTATATTTTATTTACTTTTAGTAGCAAAATATTACCTAAGTAATTTATGTGACATTTACTATAAAGCCTAAGAGTATAAGTCTAAGAGGGGCTTGTGGCTAAGTGGTAATCGAGTAGGTTAGCATATTGCAAGGTTAAGTGGTACTAGCTAGGTCAGTCTTAGGATGGGTGACCATTCTTAACACATTGAAACATCTCCGTGCCTCGGAGAGCACGCTAAGCCGCCGCGTCGTTCCCGGTTGCCATACGAACATCTGTGGCATTCGTTACGGGTAGTTTGAGCCCTAAAAAAAGTCCGACTACCTGGTCTAACTATAAAACTTCGATATCGCCTTGTACGTGGGTTGTGGAGGTCTGATGGCAGTCGCTTTACGTAAAATATCTTTAAAACTTCGGCCGTTTAGTACTTAGACTGAATGCCGACCCTATCTTCGTTGGGAAAAAGTTCGGAGAAAAATCGTTTATTAGACAACATTTTTTTAATGTGTCCCTGTTATTAGATAGCAAGTGCAACTCTCGCAACATAAAAGGGTTGAATGGTAATATCCTCAGGGTTTTTTAGGGCACCCCGCTAGATAATTCGCAGCCTTTACGTGCCATCCGCGCTCGTGCACGGAGGGACTTTACTCAATAATTGGTCCGTCCGTAATTTGAGCCATTTTGACACTGATTGCTTGACTGACATTAATAGTCCTTCCAACAAAATACAACGATGCAATTGGAAGTTCAGTACTGACTATTGCAATAATGAACTCACAAGTTGTTACTTGAAGTTGTGACTCACAACTTCAAGGAAGTAATAAAAATACATATGATAGAAGTACTCGAAATAAGGTTAAATTAGCTCATGTATTTTCTGTTCTTGACCTTACTTCCTCAGTCTATACAGTTATCTGTTGCTGTCACCACAATGCGTTCTTAGAATGTCCTTTACAAAACCTCTGTGGGTTTGCTCCAATCAGATAAGTTGTTTTCCACGGCTAGTTAAACTATAATAAAGAAACCTTGAATTAAATATCCCACGAAACAGACATCAGTGCGATTGCTAAACTAATACAAAAACAGATATTACGTAAACAGTCACTGACCCGTGAAACGAGTAAGATAAAAATAGTCATATGAATTTTTATAAATTTTGTCTAAATTGATAGTGATACCTATGATACCAGGTACCTACCAGAAATTAATTTATACACAAACCTAACAATTACCTGAAAAAAAAATTAAATTGATTTTCAGTTTCGAAATGGCTGCAATTATAACATCGATTTTCTGTAAAACAGCATCGAGATAGCGAATATAGCAACTTAGGGACTGTCCATTAATCACGTGAGGCTCGAAAGGGGGGAGGGGGTTCGAAAAAAAATACGAAATATCACAAGGGAGAGGGGGGGTGTTCACTACACCCCCCTTCCTGTGATAGATATTTATTGTACGTGTATTTATTTTTTTTTGTAGAATGCGCGATTATATCTGTATTTAAAGATATGTATTTAATATTTTGAACTAAAAAATACACGTGATTTTGGCTAGGGGAGGGGTTAGTCTAAAACCTCACCACGTATCACCAGGGGGGAGGGGGGATTAAAAAGTGGCTAAAAAAACATCACGTGATTTATGAACGACCCCTTTGTCGATAGACGTAATCAAACGTTAAAAAATAGTTGCCAATCAAACCTTTTTTTTTCTTTGTTGCATTTGCAACGAGAACTTACAATATTTACAGGATGGATAGAAGGTGGATTTTTAAAATTTTCTGTGTACTTAACTCGATTTTGGCATGTGTGTGGATTGGTTCCTGTTTGCATAAGTAGGTCCAATTATATCATTGTAATCTGTCAGAAACATACTGTCGAATCGAGTCCAGAATATTAAGTAGGTACCTAAAGCTTAAATTCGTATTTAAATGATACTTGTGCGATATTTCTAAAGAGAAAGGATGTCACTCAGAACTACTAGAGAATGACAAGTAACGAATACCGTAATTTAGTGAGGAGTCCATATGCATGGATTCATATACTATACTTATCGGCTTCTTTTGTCAAAATGAAAGTTCACCGACCTTCGAGAAATTTTCACGGTGAGATTTGTTCAAATAAGATTGTTCCTGCCATAAAAGAATTGAATTGTGAAATGCGTGAACCTTAACCCACTCTTAACAAGAATTTAGCTCAGTTGGAGGGGTTAACCAGAATACTAGTAACTATTATCGTCATTTCTTTTTAATCTATTACATATAATATTAGATGTATGTATAAAAAAAATTAAGAATAACATAGTTTAAAGGATTTATCAGAAAAAATCTATATACTTACAAATTCTACAGCTATATCCTATACTTATTATAAAATAATTAGGTTTCTGTTACAATTTTTTTTTTTTTAATAAGGCCGCTTTTTGTGAATTCTGATTCACAAAAAGCGAAATACTAAAAAAAAAAAGAAAACTTTATTTGTTTGTGAATGGATTGTTGCGATTTGATACTTAATTACGTATCAATAAGCGGTATTTAGACCTTTCCTACTTTCCTACTTAATATGTTCACCTTTCACTACTGGCGTAACTTGTGAATGATGGATACGGTTATATTATTTCTCAGAACGAAAACCGACAGTGGAAAACGTTCGACTTGGTTGTTATTGTGACGTGTGCAGGTTTGTGCCATCACTAATACTTGAACGAGTTGACGTAAAACGAACTAAGGAACGTTTCATCAGAACACTTAAAAATTTGTTTGCCAGTATTATTTATTGAATGGCATTAGAATTTACTTATGATCAGAGATTTTTTATAATTGAAATAAAGGCTGTCTTACCAGTCTCTATCAGTTATTCTTAGTAAAACTCTTAGATGAATCTGTCTATATTTCATCGCGCCCCGGTAGATGTGGTATTGAGAAAATAAAAAAATTTAGGTTTGACTCGTTTTTTGAAGTGAAAACTTCTTTAGCGGCGTTGGGAACTTTTTGAGGTGGGTAAAAAATGTTAAACTCGCGTTAGAATTCAGGGTCACGTGGACCCTGATCGAAAATGTATGGAAAATGTGTCCGAGTGTAAAATATTAAAAAAATAAAATTCTTAAGACGGAGGAGAGTTTCTTATATTTATATGTACAGCGTCAGAGAGACATGGACAGGGAGGGAGGGAATCTAGGGAGGGTAGGAGTGAGAGAGAGATGGAAGTAGGGAGGGAATCTAGGGAGGGAGAGTGGGAGAGTGGGGTGAGTGAGCGAGTGTCAGTCAGTCAGTCAGTCAGTCAGAGAGAGAGAGAGAGACGCTAATAATACATATATAGATCCACTAGAGGGCGCTAATCTAAACATTGAGTTGTGTCTATTAATTTATGTCACCAACCTGTTAATGTGACATTTTAAGTTCGTCGTATCGTTTAAGTTTGCACTTTTGTCGGCAGTTCCATGACTGCCTCTTTTTTTTTTATTGACGTTTGATTACGTGTATCGACTAATGCCGCGTTCCTATAATCAAGAAACGATTCGTTTTGCTTACGGACGCTAAAATTTCGTTGAATTTTCAAAGAAAATTTTACCGTCCGTAAGCAAAACTAATCGTTTCTTGATTTAAGGAATGCGGCATTAGTTAATTTTCAACGAAAATTTTACCGTCTGTAAGCAAACCGAATCGTTTCTTGATTATAGGAACGCGGCATTAGTTGTTTGTCGCTATCTCGATACCGTTTTAAAGAAAATCCATGTTATAATTACAGCCATTTCGAAACTGAAAATCAATTTCATAATTGAAACATTTCGCTACCAGAGTTGTTGAAACTATGTATTATCCTATTATGCTTTTGAAAAAACATTTATTCGTTAATTGAATAACCTCTACAAAATTCTCCACACAAACATTTCAGGTAATTGTTAGGTATGTGTATAAATTAATTTCTGGAATTTATGTGTATTATTAAGGGTATAAGTATCATAGGTATCACTATCAACTAATAGACTTAAACAAAATTTATAACAATTCATATGACTATTTTTATCTCACTCGTAGTTTCACGGGTCAGTGACTGTTTACGTAATATCTGATTTTGTATTAGTTTGGCAATCGCGGTGATGTCTGTTTCGTGGGATATTTAATTCAAGGCTTCTTTATTATAGTTTAACTAGCCGTGGAAAAACTAGGAGAATAATAAGCTCAAGTAATAAAAATAAATAAGATAGAAGATCTTATTTATTTTTATTACTTGAGCTTATTATTCTCCTAGTGTAGGCCACGCCAAATACCACACACTTCAAAATTGGTTTCCGACTACCCCGATCCGTTCAATGTGTTTGGATGCATTACTGGGGAAAGTGTAAAGTTCTGAAATCTAGTAAGAGATCAATAATGAGGGGTGAATATATTACAATATAAAAACATTCTCGAATATCAAATGATCTGTTTACTAAATCAAACATAATGGGCCCCAGCCAAATAGCAAGCAATGACAGCGCGTCAAGCGTTAAGAAACTCATATTTCATTACGAAAATTCTATTGCTATTTGATTTCAGTTACTTTAGTTCTCCCGATTCCTTTGTTCATAATCATATCGCGTAGAGGAATACCAAGCAGTCCTGTTTATTGCTTTTTAACGCCAGCTAATACAACAGAAAAACACTTGAAAGGTATCTTATAATGATAGGAGAAGTGTTCGGTTTCTAATATCATTATGTCTCATTACTTTGGGTATGGGATCCCATCTACGTTTGATGTTTATCCTAAGTATAGCAACAGCTATAATAATGACGAGACAACTTTCATGAATGTATGTCGCGTGAGTAAATGTAACTGATAGCAGTACTGAAAGTATGCCAACTGTTTGCTCCATTGATTTTGTTGATTTAATTTTGAAGTTTCTAAAATACTGGCTACTATCGACTTTGTACATAAGGAGCGAAAGCCAAAATTACTAAAAAGGAAAAGGTCCTTAAATACATTTCTTTAAGCCCTAAAATTGCGTATTCATCGTGGCGTCCAGTGGACAATGTAGCATCGTATGCGAAGTGAGTTCGTCGCATAAACGAGTACGTAGTTCAAATTCGAAGGCACTTCTTTCTCGCTTTCGATTGCCATTTCATTCGAGAAATGCCAGTTTGAACAAGAATTTGTGGCACAGTGATCGAGAACACTGTCATAGCATAAACCGACCCATACTTCTCTATCGGAAAAGTGACACTATGAACAGAATGTAGGTACAAAAGCGGTCTTAATGCGATAGGTATTATCAACACTCTGCATCATTCTAAATTAGACTTCTAGTTTAGAATAATGCAGAAATGGATGAAGTAGACGAATTAAATTTATGTGAGAATTTTATGGAAACATGAGCGTAAGATTTACAGAAGAAAAACGACTTATAAAAAATGAAATAATGGCCACCTATGTTTCAAATTTCAAGTAGGTATAATACACGATTGATAATCCAGTTAATCTATACTATGGATAATATAGGTCTTTTTTAAGTTTCCGTTTATAATGAATTATATCAAATCTCTCTTTTAATTAATTTAGTTAGCGACCGTTTTCTGAAGGGCCGTTGGCAGCAGATGTATAAAGAAGACTATGATACTCATCTTAACGGTAAACTGGGATACTCAGACTAAACTAAACTCTGAGGGATACTGCATGCAATGCCATTTTTACTGTGTATCGAAAGGAGTTCGGAAAAAATCGCGGTGTACTGAGTTATCACGTGCAGGCGCTTGGGGGGGGGGGGGGGGGGTAGCCAAGTTGCTAAAAAAAATATCACGTGATTAATGGACGAGCCCTAACCAACATCTTCGGCAATGTTCACATTCTTTATACTATCAAGAATGATATTATTAGAATTCTAAAATTTGCTGAAACCACTGGTAGTGCATAAATACTAAACTACGGAGATTTACAATATAACATGTGCAATGCATCGAAGCCTTACCGGTAGCATAAACTGCACGTGTTATTGTGTATAAACTTGCTGTCGGAGACTATAGCGTCGGCACCGAACAACTGATTTTATCAAACGTATAGTTTTCATGTGTAATACAATGTGCCTGGACTTGATAAGCTACTTTATTACTCTCAGATATTGCGCTAGACGAATACAGTTATAAAATAAGTAACTTTTATTACTCTATCAATATAAAAACGAGATACTAGATCAGAAACCCGTTCGTAACGTAGTTATTTTTTTAGAATTGGGATCAATGTCACTAGCAAAACAAGACACACACGATAATATAAAGGTAAACTAGTTTAAAAAAACGCCGATTTAAAGATTGATTCAAAGGAAAATATTTAGGTATTTTTTTCATGTACATACATAGGTACGTCTCTCTAAAAAAAACGGTCTTTTGAGCACCCACTGTTGTGTAACTGATAAAAAAAAGAATATAGTACTTAATAATAAAGATCATGTGCTCTAACCATCGTGAAACAACCTTGTCTCCACCTCGACGGTTATCGCATCAGCATCAAATTATCTGTACAAAATGACACTTGTATAGAAGACACCGATGATCCATTTGAACATTACTCAGGAACATTACTCAGAAACTGAGAACATTTGAAGTCAATTGACACTGAAAGTTGAACGCCGACTTGCATGAACGAATTTTGATGCACGGAATTTAAAAAATATTGTAAGTAAAGGCAATATAAAGTGTTATATGTATGTATTTTTATTGAGGAATTGCACTACGCGGAAACGTACAATATTGCATTTAAATCAGAAGTGTTTTTTTATGTCAAGAACCACCTAATACTAACTTTTAAACTTTCGCGTTCCATGATATAATTATGTATTTACAGGAATTAACGCGATCACGAAAAGGCGTTACATACCCTTTGAATTGCCTGACGTTTTGACGAGGTTGCACTGGCTGTGGTCACAGGCTGACTCAGCCTTTTCATGATCTCATTAATTGCCGTAAATACATAATTTTATAAAATCACAACAACTTTTATAAAATATGGAAAGCAGTCAATTGTAGAATGACAAAGTATTTACAAAGATTATTTTATCTAATCTTGAATGAAATAGATTTACATGATCTACATATTTCAAAAAATTGTGTTAGAATAAAAATAACCACTTATTTTGATTCTAACACAGATCTAAAAAAGTTGTAGGTCGTCTACGTCTTAAAATTGACGAGTTGACAGTTTGGGAGCATTCCATCTAAGTTGAGAGTTGAGTAAACAAGGGGTGCCAAAATTTTTAGGGTTCCGTAGTCCTTACAAGGAACCCTTATAGTTTCGGCACGCCGTTTGTATGTCCATCCGTCCGCAGCTTAGTTTAGAGACTGTTATATATATACTTATATTAAACACGCCGATAAAATGGTAAAATACATCTGATCATCAAAAATAGTTGTTAACAATATCAGTTAACTGACGATGTACTGCCATGTCACTTTGTTTGATTTTTATAACAATTGGGTATACTTTGGAATTAAAAATCAATTACGTATTGCGAATTCACTTCTTGCGAGTCCGCGTTTACCTTATAACGGCACTGTACGTCCTCCACTAAACATGTCGATTGTTAACTTGCAAAGATTCTACGAGACTTCAAACGATTATAACTATGTGTATTGTTGTATGTACAGGAGCTCTTTCAAGACTCGATGTGATTTAAAAAGTTTTTTTCTTTTTATCATTTATACTGCGACAAATTAAAACAATAGATACGTAAATACAGATCGGATGTTGTAAGTCGTGACAAGTTTACACAGAGTTCTAACAAGGTCTCTGACAATATGCAGTGTCTTGTGTGCCTGACAGGCAACAAATAAATTTTAACAAACACATTTATGCAATGAAAACGTTTAGTACTTGAAGGTTTAAACGCCACTTCACTCTTCAAAGATTTAATCAATATAGTTTTTAGTTTTTTTTATACAATTGTTGTCATTGCTTTTAAACAGTCGCAACACTATCAGCAGCATTCGTGAGTTGCCCACTCTTGTCTCCGCGGCCGCGGCCTTCCAACATTGCAGCTCTAGCAATCATTATATATATATTATGTAGAGTAACCTACCCTATATATATATATTTAGGGTAGATATACTTATTGAGCTAGACCTGACGGCTTCTATTGTAAATTGTTTGTTAGCATTAAGGAAACAAATGCATTTAGAAATTCCTACGTTGAAAAAAATATTTGGTTTAAGTCAGGCAATGCAAGTTTTAAAATATTGGGATTTTTTAATTCTCAAGTCAACATCAAAGTACATGATTTGACAACAGTAAGGCGTGACGTCACATTTAAAATATATTATATTTAAATATATATATATATATATATATTAGCAATTGAAGATCGCTAAACGTGAATTTTCTTTTTCAATCGTAAGAATTACAATAATCATTTGCCGACTCTAATCTCAATTAGTAACGATTTTCCTGCAGAAAGTTTCGTATCTGACGCAAAACGAATATTTTTTTTTTGTAAGTGAAAAAACACACACAAAGCAACAGAACTAGTCTTCGGGTGAACAATTTTGTGTGTATCCCAAAAATAATAGCGGAAAGAAATTACGTTTTGTCAAGGCTTCAATATTGTTTTCTAACCATTGATCTGTTGGCACGTATACCGTCCGGCGTGCAGAGTACACCCGATACATTGTATAAATCGTAACTATTTAGTTCCGTTCCCGAATCACTGTTCCCGATCATAAAGAAATTTGCGCGGTCTATAATATTTTATGCTAATTTAAAATTCGAATAGTACCACAGATTAAAAAGAGCCATTGTTGCTAGTTGTTCATGCCAACTTTTCATTCAGTAATTAGCACGGTTTTTAGAATACTTACATATGTTTACTGTTCATTAGTCATAGAGGCTTTAGTTCGCATATTTTACTTAGTGAGGCGGTAATAAGCGCGAAACTTTTTACAAATTATAATTTTTTTTTTTAAGGCGTCGGACTTGCGATCTAGTCGTTGCGGGTTCGAACCCCACCCAGTGCACTACCGTCGTGAACCCACTTCTAATACAAGCGTTAAGCTTAGCTGCAGGGGTTAACAGGATTACTAGTAATGTGTGACCCATGTTACTAGTAATCTTTTCTAAAAAGAAAAAAAACTATAATATGAAAAAAAGAGTGCAAACTGCTATGGCAACACAGAATTTAAAATTGACGAGACATACACAATTGTATACTGAATACGTTAAAGGCATACATTCTATCAAAATCAATTGCCTAAAAGTAGTCCATATAAAAATTCATATCAGCTTTACTTTATTTAATATAAATTATTATATTAAATAAAGTTTTTTGTTTAAAAAAATTAATTATCTAATATTTTGCCAACACTCTTATTAGTAGTCTTATTTACGAATACATTATGCAGAAGTGAGATGGTTGACTGAAACATATAAATAAATAGGTGCAAGTGTTTTCCAAAAGTTTGTAGCAATTGTATTCGAAAAGTTATAACTACTTAAACTTTGTAGGTTTTCCTCGTCAAACAATCACACTTTGCCTCCGTATCCACTTAAATATTACAGAAGACCGTAAACCCACTTATTGTACATTAGACATTTAAAACGACTACACATTATAGATCATTATTAATACATCGATCTTTCCACTAACTCTCGCAAAAACGGTGAAAATCAAGTAATCTAAAATGACGTCAATAGATGTCAACTAGCTTGTATCTTTATCATGTATAACATTACACCTGTAACGAAAATGATTATCCTAAAATCTAAAAACCGCGAAATTAAATTATCTAATCTAACCTGATTATAATAATAAGTAATTTCAGCCATTACGTACGCACTTAAAATCCATGTTTCAGAGAACATATACAGACTTATCTAAATTACTTGCGGTTACCGCAATAAGGTGTCAAGTCCCGATTTTTATTGTCTAAATAGCCATACTTCGCAGTTACATCTGCATTTATGGTCACTGCACTGTTCTAAGGGTCTTAGCGTGATGTTACATATCCTGTAACCTTCTTCTAGAATTGGGCCATCAAATGCCAAAAGAAGTTTAAAATCCGTCTGGAAGTTTCAGCATTCAACGAATAAAACAAACTTTTCACCTTTATTTCTAACTAGCAGCGCCCCGCGGTTTCACACGTGGTAATATCGGGATAAAAAGCCTATGCGTTAATCCAGGTCTCCAGCTATCTACATACCAAGTTTCATCGCAATCAGTTTACTGGTTTTTGCGTGAAAGAGTAACAAACATTCATCCATTCATCCATCCAAACTTTCACATTTGTAATACTAGCAGCGCCCCGCGGATTCACTCGCGTAAGCCCCGATCCCGTGGGAATATCGGGATAAAAAGTAGCCTATGCGTTAATCCAGGTCTCCAGCTATCTACATACCAAGTTTCATCATCCAAAGAGTAACAAACATCCATCCATCCATCCATCCATCCATCCAAACTTTCACATTTATAATATTAGTGGGATAGTGGGATTAGTGGGATTATATTAGTACAGATATGCATGCTTACAAGTGGTGAAAGTTTAATAATTCTAATTATCTTTCAAAAAAGTATCACCGACTTCAATGCCTCTAAATCATGATAAATTGTAATAAGCTTTTACGTGGGAGAGTCATGCTTCGGCACGTATGGGCCGGCTCGACCTCACAGAAAACCGGCAGTGAAGTAATGCTTGTATTGCATTTCGCCGTGTGAGTGAGGTTACCGGAGGCCCTAACTCTTCCCTCTCCCCTATTCCCGTCCTTCCCCTCTTCCCCCCTCCCTCTCTTCTCCTACTGCTTCTCTCCCAAATTGCTTCAAGTGTGCCTATAAAATTTGAAGAGTTTCCTCGATTTCTCCAGGATCCCATCATCAGATCCTGAACTGATGACCGATGGACCACCTGGGAAGTATACTCATTCAAAAAAAAGAAGCATTTTTGAAATCGGTCCAGGCGTTATTGAGTTATCGGCTATAGAACGGCCGACGGCCTCGTAATAGTTTTTTTTTTTATTACCTAAGTATGTGGATTTGCGCTAAGAGAGCATTGAAATCACAACCCCTATCGGTCACTTGAATGCTAAGTATTGTAGGTTAAATCGCCATATTTTTATATTTAGTTTTGAGCCAAGGTCTGTGTATCAGTCAATTAAAATGACGTGTTAAATTTTCTTGTTCGAAATCTGTTATCATAATGACCAAAATACAACCAGGAAATAGCAGCCGAACACATGAAAATCACATCAAATAATAAAACGATTTGATTCCCGCTCATCGCGTCCGTTACTTCTGAAAACAGACTACATCACACTAGACCGGTTTTACGACGGATATTAAAAAGGAGACGCTTCTAAAAACCTTCAAGATATTTGGAGGTAACTGAGCGTGAACTCACATTGTACTGTTTTGGCCTACTTTCAACTAATTACGAGAAGCACACGTAGGTGGGCCTTTGTTTGAATGGAGATCGGCCTATAAATTGTGAATTAGCGAATTAACATGATGTCGCTAGAAAGCCAAGTTCACATGTGTGGGCGTCAGGGAATCTGTTCATTGTCATTATATTTTTAAGGGCCTGCCACAGCCATTATACTTATGACATTAATATAATTATAGGCGTAACATGCAAAAATTCTCCAAACAAAAAAGTATAAATGTGAAGTTTTATAGACACCACTAAAATTTGTCAATTTTATTATATTCGTGTATCATAATGTATATACGACAAAATATGTGATCAAATAAATGGAAAACTGTTTTAGTTGATGTAAATATCGGTATATTTATCTTTCCTTGCAAACCTCGACCAGGGCAGTCTACTATCGCGTATCGACTTCGACCAGTTTGCAAAACAGTCTCTATCTTGTGCCCATTTACCCCAGCAGGTAATAACTACTTTTTTTTGACAACTACCTCTTGTTGGAGGAGAGTTGACTTGCTTCCATTTCGATAAGTGAGGTGAGATAAAAATTTTTCACCTTCTCCACTGACCACTTACGGTGATACTCTCTGCTTCCCTGCCTCAAGGTCCTAAAGAGGTTGAACAGAAACCTCATTGCCTTTCAAGGCAAAGGTCTGTGTCACACTGTGTTGCCTCTAAACCGAGCCAGAGTTTTCCATGGTGACCCGCTAACAATAACTAGATAGACATAAAATTGTAAAGACCTAACAAGGAAGTAATATGAGTTTAAAGCGAAATATTTATGACTAGCTGTGCCCGCGACTTCGTCTGCGTGGAATGGTGTATTTATATCGAATCAACAGCCTAAAAAATAATTTTCATGCTTCTCGCTCTAAATATGACGATACTTCCATACAACTTTTCATCCCCACCTTTCAACCCCTTACACCCCTTTTTCGCATTAAAAAGGAGTCTATGTCCTATCTCAGGCTCTAGACTATCTGTGTACCAAATTTCATTTAAATCGTTTTAGTAGTTTTGGCGTGTAAGGCGACAGACAGACAGAGTTACTTTCGCATTTATAAGATTAGTAAGGATTTTCGACAAGAGCAGAGAAAAGATTATGACGTTAATACACGGCGATAGCGTAATCTAGACCTTGAAGATTTAAGTAAATCCCTTTCAGTACACTAATGCAGTAAATCCACTCCTCGCAGAAGTTGGCTTCTTAAAAAATACTTAGATGTGCAACCCAATTTAAAAACAGACTTTAAAAATATCAAAGTACATAATTTAGATCCAAGTAAAGCCTGACCAGGTTTCTGTCCATGAAAACCATAATCGAGTAATCCCGTAGGCGTTGTTCTAAAACTAGTTTTCTACTTACATATTTCTGCGATTATAAAACCACAGGCTTCTGTACATCGGTGAAGAGTAACGGTTTTCTATAAATATAGTCGGCCGCTCCTTTATTCGTCTCGGCAAATGAATGAAATATTGGGCCTTTACGAACATGTGCAAAGTACGAACATTACATGATACAAGGTTTTCATTAAAAGATCGAAATAATATATTTATTTAGGTCACAGAACTACATTTATGAATATCAAAGTTGTAGTTAATGCCAAGTTTTCAAGCAATGGGTATAGCAAGTTTTGTAAAGATCACTGTTGAAATTTACTCATTCAATGCCTACCTTGATTGTATTTTCGGGGTAAAAAAAGCTTGGACCCGTGGGAACTGTTCGCTGTTCACATGTCAACACAGATTTATAAAAAGTATTTTTTACGTAAAGGCTACTTGAACTTAATGCAGATTTTCTTTCCTCTATAGTTGATGCTTACTGGCCGTAGCAAAATCATTCTATGGCTTCCGTCTATTCCTCTGTTTTACAGGCACGTATTTTCTTACTTAACTTATGTTTATGGCACTGGCAGCATGATAAGAAATGTTATAATGACATTATCTAATAAGCAGTATACAAAGGTGACACAAGTCATTTTAAACTTTCGCTAATTTTACATGCAAATATTCTGTACTAGCAACCCGCCCGGCTTCGCACGGGTACAAATTATACGGTTTTGGTGTATAATTCCTCATGGATCACTCTGTCTATTAGTGAAAACAGCATGAAAATCCGTTCAGTAGCTTTTCAGTTTATCGCGAACAGACAGACAGACAGATGCGGCGGGGGACTTTGTTTTATAATATGTAATGATTTACAAATATCTAACATGTCTCAAAGGAATAAATTATTATTTATTCATAAATCGCAATGCACAGTTTCCGGCAGACGAAACCAAATCAATCATATAATTTTCAATACGATCCTTTGATTCGATTCGGTTTATATCTCGAATACACGAGAGAAGAGATATTTAATTTAATTGTGGGCGTCAGCAATAAATCTATAACTGTTCTGCACGTGCCAAACACCAAAGTAATAATATTCTTTATCGTTTGCTGGATACGGAACAGTGGGCGGTTATTTACATTTGTATTGCTGTCTTATTTGAAAACAAAGCACTTCAATACTAGTTACGTTAAGTTTAAGATTTTCAAAGCTCAAAGTTTGTCTATGTACATGTACAATGACCACATTATTTTTTATCCGACTAAGTTGACTTATATGGCCCGATGGTGAGCGTTCACCGGTACCTACGAACTTGTAATACCAGTGGAGAGGTATGAGCGTTACCGATTATAGAAAAAGTAAAGAAGGATAATGTCATTTAAGTACAGTCTTTTGTTGGTGCTACAATATCCGTAATGCATGAACAACGCAGTAAATGTGTTTTGAGAGAAAACGTCCATTCATGTACAATGGTACTAAAAAAACATATATCATTATTTTGGTTCTGATAAAAACAAATCCAATAATGATTCCAAAGAGATTTAGTGATATTAAAATTAGGTAGTAGAGATACTACCTCTGTTAACCGTTCAGTCGAGGCTGTCCTCCCTGCTGTGCTTGCCTCCTCTTCTTGTGGATTTGTTCGCTATACAGTCACTTCTAAATATCCTCTTGTTCCTACTATATTTACTAGAATAAATCTTGTAAAATTGAGCAATGATTTGAGCAAGCGAATGAAATCTGTAAAGTTTCTAAATTGAAATTGACTTGTGCTATGAAGTTTTAGTAGGTAGAAATGACAACGTTCCCACACATGACTAATTTAATAAAATTTCATGACGACTTAAGCGGCAAAAGACATATCACATCTCAAAACTAATTGAATAATTACTGACCATTTATGCAATTAGTTAGACAGATAATATTTGGGCGACACTTAAATTACTAAATTACCACACTATCAAATAAAAAGTATATCTATACGATTAACTGTTTTATCTGCCGATAACATACAGTTTCTCAACAAAGATTCCCAGCAGTATTGTGTGCATGTAGCGTGACGGTTCCGACACAACCATATACCATTTTCTAGAATAATTTTCTATATATTATGCAATGTCTTTTCTAATTAATGCTAAACATAAAATATTGAGTAATGTGCTTTTCTTTACTTGTGCCAACTGTGAGTTGTAACCTTGGTGACACCTGTAGAATCACGTAGTGTAATGAATAAAGTACGATTCTAACCGGGTCGACTTTCTCTTTTATATGCATTGGTCTTTTCTGTTTTTTTAATTCATATTTTTACTAGCTTTTGCCTTCGGCTTAGCTCGAATTATAGTTATTATTCTATTCCTAGGAGCAGTAAGTTTTGTCTGGATAAATACAAATACAAAACAAATACAAATTCAAAAATATTTATTTGCGTAAATGTGGGTATACATAGATGTCCTCTATGTTAATATGAAAGGTCCATGTGAACATGTTTACGAAATTTCATGATTATCGCTTGAGTAGTTCTTACATTCACATTTATATCATTAATTAGGATTACATTAAAAACGAGTCAATCAAGTACAAAAAAAAAATATCATTAAATTGGTATATGGCTGGTTTATGCGTCATGCTCGTGAATGGGTGCCGGTTCTGATGACTTAATAATCTTAATATGGTCTTGCACACTGAAATAATTTGATATTCATAATGTAGTTAATTCATTTTACTTACCTACATTTCTCAGTACCTACTGACTATTCACCATTTATCCAATCCAATCCAATATCCAATTAGTAAAGTAGAATCATGTTCGTCTAGAATTGCACTAATCAAAGTGTAAATTAGGGATTTAGAGAATTCCACGTGGAACAGAACGTGGACCCAAAAATATAACTGGCGAAAATGTAGTTCACCTCTGCCAATTATTGATAGGGTGCTAACCTATTGCCGTGTATTGGGCACTTTTCCCAACTTCGTGCAGCTGCTCAGAAAACCCAATAACAATTTGCCCGAGCGGGTAATCGAAACTAAGATCATTACAGTAAAGCTACGATATGGGATCAAAAGATAGTCTAGTGAGGAGCTCGTTTATCAAAATAAAATAATGACATCTGTTAAATTAAAACTTAACTTTTATGGGATCGGAATTGCCATGTATTGTGATGATTATAACACGAAAATTGACATCCATCATACTCATAATTAATAACCTTACAAACCTTGTTACTTCTACATAAAAACAATTCATTGAGCGAGATTGACAAATTACGTGTTAATGTCTAAAACCTAAAGAATTCTAGACACAAATGATAGTGACGAAAGAACTAATTTGTATATAATATGTAATGCAATCAAGTCTTAATTCAAGCTCAACAAGATATATTATAAATACAAGTTGACATGCGACATGATTAATGAGAGATAGTTGAAGATAATCTAGCTAGTCTAACTTTCACTTGCGCGCATCACTCAACATTAGTTTGACATATATTATGTTGTGGTATTTCGTAATATCCTGATATCACATTCATTAAATTATATGAATGACGTATGAAACCAGACTAATGTAGACTCCCTACTAGTCCCTACATTGGGTTCTAAAAATGATGAACAAAATTTAGATTTTTTTTTCTTTATGCCTTTAGCCTTAATAACAACAGACCTATTTGCGATAGATGGGTTCAATCGCATCGTGATGACTGAAAACTCCAGGCCTGCGTTTCCTAGCTTAGCACCCCGAACAGGACCTGGCCTGTGCTACCGTTAAGTTTTATCGAGCCGTAAGTTGCCTTATTTTGGATGGCGGTGTGTCACGCGTATCCCTCTATTGAGACACGGTTATAGTTAGGGAACAGCGAAAGGCGGCCGGGTTTGCCGCCTCTGAATTTGCAATCATCAGAAAATCTGTTTTTTGCTGGCTTTGGCTCTCAACAATTCGTTAAGTAAGGCTTACGACTATAGGTATTTTCTCTTATAAACATGAAAGTCCCTGTTATTTGTTTACTGTATGCATACAGGGACAATTTACCAGAGTGGGAATAATCATTACACAACAAGAAATATTTATCCTCAATTGTTCCACTACTATCGGAATTCGACAAGACTTGGGAAGGAGACTAAACGAAACTTCAAATTTAATACTTTTGTAACATTACTGGCACTTCACTCGATATAACAATAGCAATGTGATAGAGGTTTGCTTAGGGTTTTGTATGTTTCAGAACGGAATTATACCCTTTACTTCTTTCGTCGAAATTAGGACGCATAGCAATAAGGGGGCACACAAACGTAAGGATCCACCTGGTATGCGGTCTCCTCAACCTAAGGGTGTTTAAATATCTTTTACACTTTTCTCCACTAAACTGAATATGCATCAGAATGAAAGTAGCATCTAACATAAAATCTCATACGGCAAAGAAACTGCAGCTAAATATCTTACTACAGGTCTTTTAATCCGCTAATATGTATTAGCATGCAGTGAATGTCAATATCTAACTAAATATTTTAAGTCGTGTTGCCATTTAAGTCCCAGGCGTGGGCGAGCTTGTTGGCATGCTACCATAAAAGCATTGTGGTCTCGTTCCAACACGAAGGAAAACGAAAACATTTTGTGAGGATATTACGGTTTCATTTTGTGCCTTTTCTATCTACACTCAATGGCAAATATTTGAAAATGTAAATTAAATGTTTACACTTTGATGACTTCCCTACATATTTTAGATATGAATCCGAGGCGTGCTTATGAAATAGGTATCCGCTTTCGTGGCTCTTGTTAAATTTGATGATAATTCGATGATCTAATTTTTAGTGTATTGTGAACGACTTTCATTTACTTGATGTTATTTAACTAAGCTCGCAATATTATTTTGTTATATTTTTACATTGCGTGTTAGTAGTTTCTCTTAGATACCTTAAATTTGTAAAAAACTCATATGTAATTTAAATTATGTAGTTTTTTTTTGCACATTACAAACAAGCAACAACTGTAGGCAACTTTATTTATCACTAAATATTATAAAACAAACTCCCCCACCGCGTCTGTCTGTCGGTTCGCGATAAATTGAAAAACTACTGAACGGATTTTCATACGATTTTCACTAATAGACAGAGTGATTCATGAGGAAGGTTTAGTTGATTGAATTGAATTTGTACCCTTGGGAAGCCGGAGCGGGTTGCTAGTTTTTACTAATTTATTAAGCTCTGTTGCAACGCGGGTTAAAGATAAAAACAAAATGTTCATTTTCAAAACTGTACAACAGTATGTGAGGAGTAATCTTAAAAGTACAGTTCAAAGCATACTAACTCCATCCGCCGAAATAAGATAGTACGAAACGGATTTTTAATCTTTTTAAACCTTCTAACTCGTGTCAAATTATGACGCATCAAAATGTATTACTATTTATTGTATAAAATAACCAAAAGTACATAACGTTTCAAACAATATTAAATCCAATACGAATATAATCAAATTTATAATTAATATTATGGATTATATGCCGTTATCTCAAAAGTTATATTGACGCTTTGATCTGTTACTCCTCATATTATAATACACAATAGGTCCGCATATTGATCAATTAATAACTACTTTAAAAACAACAAGGTTGCCTTATAATGTATAACACCACAAATTACTGAAAGTTTGTGCGCTTGAAAAGAGAAAGTGAGATCAATGAACCGAGTAATATTACACAAATATTATTGAGGTTACACATGCACATCACACGAGTTTATTTCATATTGGATGAAATGTAACCTATCGATTACGTTTCCCGCGATACCTAATTACATACAAATGCCACCACAAGGAACTTCTGCGTATGTATAATTTTAGGTTATAAACCTTAGAAAAAAAAGATCTTTGTTTATTTTGGAAACATATACAGGTACAGGTAAAAAGTAATATTATTTCACATTATATATTCTGTACCACCGCTAGTTACACTTATGATTCGTTCCAAAAATTATCACGTCGCACAATATTGTTCTTATTTCGTTTCATTCTTCGTCTCGAAAATAATTTTATGATTTATATACCTATTATTTAATTTCGATTTCGCCATAGTTTTTTAGTCTTCATATAAGTCTTTTGATTTGTACATCATGTAGGTATATTTTTTATTTATACTATAAGTTTTGTACAAACGGTTGGATAACTATTCTTAAATGTGCAAGAAGCTAAAGGTAATGAAAGGCGAAACAGACTATAAATTTAACACCGGGGTGAATAAGGAAATTCTAGGAATGTCGGTCAAATAGGCGAGGCAGACACGGAAGAAACCAAACTTTTTCGTTGAAGATCTGAATGCATACACTTAAAAATAACAAAAGTAAATATATATTAATATCTAGTATAATATTAATAATGACTACTACGTGACTCTACCGAGGCCATGCGGTTATTTAGCAAGCATCTTACTGTGAAGTGTTACGAATCAGGAAACCGAGTAACTGCATTATTATCTTTTCTTTTTATTCCGTTGAGTTATGAAAGTAAATTATACGTGCAAGATGTCCATCGATTACTATGAATGTTGACAGCGGTTGTATGTAGTGAAACTAACATTTACACATAGCTGTTGTAGAAGAAATATTGTGTTAATTTTCACACTGTAATAAACCTTAATACCGAACTCAATGTTGATAAATTAAGTGAAATCTTGTGACAATATTCTTATTGTTTTCATGAATTCACACAATTAATGCGGGCAACTTTAGCCAGAAGCTCATTTTCACGTAATTAATTATAAACACGCAACTATGCACGCTAATAGTTTAATGAACAAAAAAGTATAACACATATGATTGTTAGGAAGAACACATTCCAAACTCAAAGATTTACATAACAGACTATTAGTGACGGGCGTCTAATCGCAAGTATACAAACAGTCGAGCCTTGCTCTTGACATGCGGTCACTCGCCACGCATATTAATAGACTCAAGTGATTCACATCACTAAAGTACTACCATTTACTTTTATGAGTCGGACGCGAGGTATGACTAGGAACGCTCGCTTTGTCTCGAAATCATAATTCGAAAAATAAATTCGAAAATCGAATACAATGTAGAATTTCGCGGGTGTATTACACTAGTGTTGTGATATGTTGGTGATTTTAAATGTCGAATCGGAAGTTGAGGCTTATAGGCAAGTAGTAAATCAATCGATTTGAACATTCCTGTGTTAATTATTAAGCAGTGATTGATAAAGGGAGCATTGCTATGTTTGCGACAGATCGGCAACCAATATTGTTATTAAGTATCCGTTCTTTCATATGATTATTATCATGTAGATGGTAGATATAGTTCATATAGAAAAAAAATACAATTTTCTTTGAATTTAAGCACATTCTATTTTGAAAGTAACTTAATGTCTTAAATTTTAATGAAATGACTAATTAAGACAGTAATTACTGCAAGCTTTAATTGCTGTGTACGCAAGCTCGATGGTCACATACCAAAAAGTGAACTGCGACCTATTATTAAATAGACTTACCAAATTTTATTGAATAAAAAAAATGTTATCTTAAAATGCAGTTGTGATCATAAAAGCGAATAGCAATGCCCGTTGGCATTCCTCGCATGCCAAGCGAGCGGTATCACGAATCAGTTGCCATTACTTGTATCGAACCGGTTCTACATCCTTTGAGGCCGTATCTTTGTTTGTGTGTTTTGTATAAGATACTTTTTACTAGATTGCGAAAGCTCGTAGCTATTTTCATAAATACTTGATATTTTCTACATAGAGCCCTCTGAAAACTAGGGGAAGAATGTTTGAGATGACGGACTTTTTTTTTAGACCGTTCTTCCTACTTCCGCTCGTCTAGCAGAGCCGAGTAAGGATTTGAGAACCTAGACCGAAAATTGTTATGTTTTTTACTTAATTTCATATTTATATGTGTTTAAATAAAGTTCGGTCAAAAGCTTATTTGGCAGAAATTTGGTGACAATGAGTATGTTTAATATGCGTGGACATGATTTCATTTTAATTGAAACACTTGATAGAGAACTTATAATTTAGAAAATCCTATAACCGTCCACTTAAGAACTTGTTTCGGAACTTGTAAAGCACCTAATGTGTCAGCATTTACATATCGTGAACGCAGTATTCTGTCTAAATAAAATAAAATAATTAATATTAACCTTGTAACTACGAAGCGGATGGTTAGCCTATGAGGTTGCTATAACCAATTTTGGTAATGCAAACACAACAAACAAAATTATTGCTAAGGTACTCTGACCTTCTCGAACGGTTGCTTGATTTCCCCAATCCAACCGAATGAGCAATATCCCTCTCCTTCCTTTTTGGCTTTGTCTTCTTATCTACCTTTGCCTTTCATTATTAATTCGCAAAGTGCTCGGTTGACGGCAATTATGCTTGCCCCGTATTTCATGAGTGGATCCAAATTATAGTTGGCAAATTATGCACCTGTGCAGGCACCTTCAGGGAAGCAGGCGTGTATGTACTGTAGCACTACGCTAGGGCGCAGCGAAGGTAGTCTAGAAAAGAATTTGTGTGTGACGAGGCAAATTTGGAATCAAACACTGGGAGCTGTGTATAACTGTATTTATATGTATATAAATATTTTCATATTCAAACACTGTTCGTTTCTCAATTTACGAACATAGGTACTGTTCCTAATTTTCAATGCTTTGTTGATTCGTTACAAAGTTAATATTCACAACTGACACAAGCAACAATCATAATACGCTCATTGACTGAGTGATAGACGTGTTGACGTTCTAAGTTGTATAAATTATTCAAGCCGCAGCGATTTCTCAACGAATTCCTGAACGCAGTTGCAACCGTCATCCTTGATTAGCTACGTCTAACACTCGATTTTTAAATTGGCTGTTAGAGAGCTCCATGGACTTTAATTGCATTGTAGCAATGATGAATGAGACCATTTACTGAAGCAAGAAAACACACAATCAATTGTGGGAGAGCCACGCTTCGGCACGTATGGGCCGGCTCGACTCCGCTCGATGCCACGGCCTCACAGAAAACCGGCCGTGAAACAATACTTGGATTGCTTTTCGCCGCGTGAGTGAGGTTACCGGAGGCTCTAACCCTGCCCTTTCCCCTATTCCCGTCCTTCCCCTCTCCCCACTCTCTTCCCCTCTAATCCCCCTCTCCCGACTTCCCGCTCTTCCCCTATTCCCACCTTAAAAGGCGGCAACGCACTTGTGACTTTTGAGTTACAGGTGCCCATGGGCGGCGGTAGTCATTTACCATCAGGTGACCCATATGCTCGTTTGCCCCCTATACCATAAAAAAAAAAAAATCAAGTACTGATCACAAATATTGATTTTACTAAATGCTTAACAAAATAACCTGTAAGAGTTTTGAGAGGAAGCGACTGACTTTTATCTAAATTAAAGTATTGTCCAATCTAATCAATTTAAGAACCTTGAAGGGATTGTTGTACAATCCGATACAGATCTTTCGGCTTATGGATGATGTTGACAGGAGCAAGCTTGTCTTTAGGATAACTAGATCATAAAATGTCCTTATTTTTGGGGAATACTTTGTATGCATTAGGCCACATAATTTCAAATTGACATTTTGATTTGAAACACGAACGTTTATCAATGGTAAGGCCACCTGCTCATTTATCCTGATGCTTGGAAACCGCACAACATGTATTTCCCCGTTATTAAAACACTGGAAAAAAATTATGATTTCAATCAATCTCTAAAAGGATTCACGCATTTGATAATCTCCTCATTTTGTGTTCTTCTGTCTAAAATTGAATACCGATAAAAACAGTAATATTTTAGTAGCATGATGAAAAAACACATTCCTTTTACAAATTTGACAGGCTGCATGAATAACGTTGTCTATGCTATGGGTAACAGCAAACTTCCTGATATCAACAATCGACAATGCGGATGCGGACACTACATTAGCTTTGTCCAACACTACGATATATGATCGCTTGATCAACATGAATATTATGAATTCCAGCTTCGCCGCTTTACAATAGTGTCGGTTGTATCGTGTTTCTCGTGATAAACGCTTAAAAGGTCTGACCGAATATTCAGATCAAGGTTAAGTTCATCTACAGACTAACTAATAGTACCAATAGACATTAGAATTAAAGAAGGCAAATAATATCTAAACACTAGCAACATATTTTTTGCCTCTGCTACTAAAATAATCTCAGATGATATATAGTTCTTACACCGATATGCTTCTTAGATATTTTTTACCCATCACTAGTTTCATACTCTACGGTTTAGTGTACTGGACTTTCACGGGCAGATAGCTGGTGTTATAAGGAGTAACTTAGGCTACTTTTATTTTGGAAAAATAATTAGGGTTCCACGCAAAATATATAAATATGTACACGCGAGCGAAGCCGCTCGGGATTTTTGCATAATTAATGTAAGATTATTAATTCACAAATCTAAAGAGTCTTCTTCACCTACTGAAAAATAGGTATAGGTAAGTGTTACTGAGATATTGTAAATGTATGAACCCACCAGTATGTCGAATCCAGCACGTAATGTCAGACTTGCTAGGGCTATGTTATGGTTAACACTAGATATTTAGTTTATACATGATGGCGGCACTTCTATCACTACAAATGATTTTTAATGAAACTGCACTAAAGTGAGCACTTTAATATTGTGAAATTTAGTTTCCAGTTTGAATACACACAACAGGCCCTGGACGCGGTAATTTTTTATGTTAAGTCCTGCTACAGGTAGGCGTACGACTGCAATTATTTCATATTTCCACTAGATGCACCCGGCATGCGTTGCAATGCCTTTTTTATAATTTTACATGAAAATTTATCGTACCTACAATTATTATATTCGATTGCTATCTTGTAACCCTATTGCGGATCTGTGGAGGGAACAGAATAATATAAAAATCGCGATTAAAAAACAGGGGTTGATCGTAGAGGGT
Organism: Euplagia quadripunctaria; assembly: GCA_963859945.1. NCBI lineage: Eukaryota > Metazoa > Arthropoda > Insecta > Lepidoptera > Erebidae > Euplagia > Euplagia quadripunctaria. Next base: position 5,603,725 of record OY982560.1, on the reverse strand, counting down.
TGAAAATTCAGGGTTGTATGTATTTTCTAATGCTGTATCATAAAAAAAAAATGTAAAAAGTAAAAAAAAAATTAGTGGTGGACTACCCTTAACATTTAGGGGGATGAAAAATAGATGTTGTCCAATTCTCAGACCTACCCAATATGCACACAAAATTTCATGAGAATCGGTCAAGCCGTTTCGGAGGAGTTTAACTACAAACACCGCGACACGAGAATTTTATATATTAGATTTAACGTGTATGTTCCTATGCGATCTTTTTATCGAATTTTAGTAGAATTAAATTAATTAATTTAAATAGGAATGTATACCGTTTACATTACAAAAAACGAATACATAGAAGCTCGAAAAATGTTGTTTTTATATTTTCTTTTATGACGTAAGTACTCCTGCTTATATTTTGTGCCGTATGTTTGCTCTCTGGCCGAAAATGGCATTTTCGTTCCTTTTCACGAATAAATAAATAATTATCTTCAAAACAAGCGTTGTATATCGAAGACTGCATAATCACTATTACGAACAAAAACAACCGATAAATTTAAGTGTACATCAATCATACTTTCGTTCGTGTACGTGACGTATTGTCTATTAAAAATCTCTTTATTACCCGTATCAGTTCATTGCAACATTGTGCACGTAGGTAACATGGCTTCCTTCATTTATTATTTGAAGTTACATAAGGTGAATTAGAATTTGTTTTTATTTCTACTAAATTGTAAATTTTATCATTACTTTTTACAAATATTTAATTAATAAAAGCTACTGCAATAGTTAAAAGTAATACATCCGGATAGAAAGACCATTAGGTCAAGCTATGTGGATACTTAATATTTTGTCGGCTGTTCAATGAAACTAATTTTATGAATACAAAGACAAAGAATGTATATTTTCAATATTATTTTTAGTCGTTTAGTAAAGCATAAATCAAATTTTATACCACAAATCATTATTTATTGCTGTAAAAGTAAAGTTTAGTCCAGCTAAAGATTGCCTGTTAGAGATCTAAGCTGCAAGAAGACCACGTATTTGTACTGCTACTACTTAATATTTTATTCCTATTTTTTGGTGTGCAATAAAGACTATCTATCCAATAAATGTTCTTTTACAATTAATTATAACGTGGTAGTTTATTTAAACCTTCGGTTGTGTTACCTCCAATGAGGAGAATTGTAACGCATTATATGAGAGTTATGAGCTGAGGATCATAAGTCTGTTTCGCTATCAGCACCAGTGCCGGATTTACCAGTAGGCTGAGTAGGCTGAAGCCTAGGGCGGTAGATTTTAGGGGCGGCAAATTAGGAGCCTACATTATTTTTTATGTCTTGTCCTGGGGTATCGAATTAGATAGACCGACAGGTAGGGGTATTCGCCGCTGATCAGCACTGCCTGATGCAGCTTATAAGTCACAATTTTTAGAAACGTAAAAGTTGTAAATGTAATCTATATTTTGTTTACAAAAAGGTTGGTAGCTATATACTGATTAAACCGTTTAGCGATTGATGTTGTTTCGTTCTCTGCTAGCAGATTTATGAAGCTTTAACACAAATAGCTTTAAGTACCTAACGCTACTGCAATAGTTAAAAGGATTAGTTTTTTTACGCAACAGAATGAATTCAAACATTATTTAACCGTAAGTGCGCCGTAACCATTTTTAAATATTTATCGTCCATGTTAACAAGATTCGTAACGCCATAATGTGTTTGTTTAATACATATCATAGAAGCATTGGCTTACATTTATTTAAATAAAAATCGAGTGAGGTTGAGGGTACTGTGTGATCGAATTGAATAACTACTTTACGAGTGACAGTAAAACCACCACATTAGGACTCACCAGTTACCACAAGTTAAAAGACATTCGTAGCATCACTCTTTGGATCACTTACGTTTTGTCATCTCAATTACTGGAATAAAATACTTAAAAACTCACCTTCGTATTTATAACTAATATTATTTTAGTTAGGATTTACAGAATTCTGAGGTAAACTGTGCTATGTCTGCTAACGACATTCAATTAGACTGTAGAATCGAAGTGAATCAAAACCATTCTCGAAACGAAGCGACTACATCCAGTAATTAAAGCGTTTGACGCAAACGCACATGATCGACTTACTGATCGATTCAAGGTGAATTCAATTCGACTAGATCCACGTGGCACTGCACTATGAGAATGAGTTATGGAACTCAAAGTTCTATTTCAAAGTTGTCTTTCCTAAAGTTTATTCTAAATTAATAGAGAGAGTAACATTTTGTTATTTATTATTACTAGGTGACCTGATAGATGTTGTCAAGCAAGGTCACACAGCACAAGTAAAGGAAAACATCCAAAAGTCGTTAATTTGTTGTTATATCACATTTTTTTTTATGGTATACGAGGCAAACGAGCAGACTAGTCACCTGATGGTAAATGACCACCGCCGCCCAGGCACCTGTAACTCAAGAGTCACAAGTGCATTGCCGCCCTTTAAGGTGGGAATAGGGGAAGAGCGGGAAGATGGGAGAGGGGGAGGAGAGGGGAAGGATGAGAATAGGGGAGAGGGAAGGGTTAGGGCCGCCGGTAACCCCACTCACGTGGCGAAAAGCAATGCAAGCATTGTTTTACTGCCGGTTTTCTGTGAGGTGGTATCGAGCGGAGTCGAGCCGGCCCTTACGTACCGAAGCATGGCTCTCCCATGTAATTTTGTGATTACCAACTTATATTTTGACTTTATCGTAAATCGATGTATGGGAGAGTATTTTTAAAACTGCAAAGTTAAGTAGGTATGTCTTTCCGAAAAGACGGGTAAAAATCTTCGAGAATTGATTCCCGAGATGGACGTATTATCTATATACAAGTTTATGTGCTTACAGAACCCTCGGTGCGTGAGTCAGACTCGCACTTGTCAGGTTTTTTTTATTTACAGAGAAGATTTTCGAGAATAACATAAGAAGTGCAATACCATGATTTCTTAAGTTGAGGAATAAGGCTACAGACAATTTCCCTTTCGCATTCACTTGCTTTTGTATGTAATTATCGTAACTCTGTAGCAGTACTCTATTTGCCTTGTTAACCCTACGAATGTCGTAATAACAGATAAAAACTGTAACGTTCAGAGCTAGATAACCGTGGGGTGGTGTCGACCGCAAACCGTAAGCATTATGCCAACCATGACCGAATAGCGGTCGGTCTTATACCGGTAAAACAGCGCGGTTGCGAGAGATCTAATCTTATTTTTTTTCTTTACCACAAAATCGGATAAAAATAAGAAAAGATAAAACACTGTTCTGCATTCTTTTGCAGCTATCTGATCAAGGATTTTGTTAAAACCCGATTAGTTTTAATAAAGATATTATTTTTAGATGTAAATTCTAGTTTTAGTGGCCTTGCTAACGAAAAAAGAAACTTTGATATTTTGTTCAAATTTTATTAGTAACTTACACTTGAATGAATCTACATAATTGTCTTTCTCTATCTTAACAGGGCAGCACTCACTTGCATCGCTAACGTTTTGTCATCTCAATTATTGCAATTAATCACTTTTCTGCCTTTCTAAATCCACCTAGGATAATATTGACAGCCATACTAATTACTAAGGGATTCCAAGACGTTTTAAATGGACATATCCACAGAACTGAGAATAAGTAGTTAAAGAACCACTAATTCTCAGTTCTGTGGGCATACGTATGTTACATAAAGTACAATTTGAGCTGGTGAGATTATTATCTTGACTTCACATCTTGCTGATTGCCGCAAAGTACCTACACTTTAATTAATTTTACGGACGTACGTAATTTTAATACATAACACAATGTTAGAAAAGGTTAAAAAAGAAATGTTGAATAAAAACTATTAATAATACCTAATACACGTAACAAAACATGCGAAACAACTAATACAACAAATACCTGTTAATAGCTAAATAAAAGCAAATCATAATAATTTTGATATAAAGTAAAAAAACAATACACACAGTAACAACCGTAAACAATCGCCAGCTACTTGTTTGGTTGGCAATTATCTTTGCCCAATTTGCTTACTTTCGATTTTTAAAACTTGCAAATAACTATTATTGGTAGTTGAACTTTAGTTACGCAAACCGGTCATTGTTCTTGCATCAGTTGCATCATTCAATGCTTCCTGCATTTCCAAATTTTGCAGATTTGACCATAAAACTATGGTAGGTATAATTGTTTTGTTAAAGCTTAACCTTATATAATGAGTTTAGAGTCGTTTTAAAACGGAATAAAATTTCTTAAAATTTAATAAAATAATAATTATTTATTTATTTCAAAAAACTTAGTACTATGTTACAGGTCATAGTTTGGCAGTATTAAGTTCACATAAATGGATTTAGCTACTGTAACCGAACTAGGCAATGCCTGTGTTTCGGTTATCAGTGCCTTTCCCTCGAATGTTAAAACAATAATAATTGCCAACAAAGCGAATATGGTAGGTTGGTTGTGTTGTACTACTTATAATTCTAATGAATAACTATATATATTACACTACTTATGACTATATTACAATGAGTATTACAGTTAGTAATCTGTACGTAAGTGAAGTGTTTATGAGTGTATGTGGACTGGTAGGTGGTTCATGTGAAGTTTGTGTGATGTATGCGGGTTTGTGTGAGGGTGAGTATCTTAGAGTGCGAATGTGGGGATGAGTGTGTGTAAGTGTGGGTGCATGAGCGGGGTTAAATTTGAAATTATTTTATCTAATAAAAGTTCTACGTTCGAATTACTGAACAACTTCTAGTATTAAGAGTGGTTTTTTATCTACGGCTATGGATTACAGATTTGTTAGGAAATATATTAGAACATAAGAATAATATCATCTACTACTTTCTTGTTATCCTGTTTCTTATCTTTTTTTATAATTACACAATTCTTTACATTAAGTGGGAGAGCCATGATTCGGCACGTGAGGGCCGGCTCGACCGGGGTGTATCACGTGGTACCACGGCCTCACAGAAACGTTGGTTGTGTTTCGCCGAGTGAATGAGGTTACCGGAGGTGCTAACCCTTCCCTCTCTTCCCTTCTCCCATCTTCCCTCCCCCCTCTCTTCTCCCTTCCTCCCCCCTATTCCCACCTTAAAGGTCGGCATCGCGCTTGTGACTCTTGAGTTGCAGGTGCCCATGGCCGGCGGTAATCACTTACCATTAGGTGATCTGTCTGCTCGTTTAACACCTATGCCATAAAAAAAAATCCTTAATTCCACTAATTTTATTTATTCAATGCATTAACACGATGATTCAGTTCTAAATATAAACTGTCCGAGATGTGCAAACGGAATGCAAAGCTTTTTCGGAACAAAAGGGTCTTTCGTGTTTAAGCTAGGTGCAGACCTAACGAATGAACGCGAACGAAATATTATGTTATACGAATTTTGGTATTCGTCCCTGTTATTGCCACAGATTTATGCCCTACATCTTTAGAACCATTGTAGAATATGGAGAGGTTATAATGGAATAACAGCCGTTTCCGAAAAAAACGTAGGCAATATTGTTTACATCATTGTAGTTAAGATTGGATTTTTTTCGAGGTCAGTACGACCTCAAAAAAATCCTTTTGATTCATATTTATGTTACACTTGTTGTTGGAAGCTTTAAGTACTAATTCTACGATGTTCAAAGACAGCCTCGCCTTCCTAATTAATATAGCAATAGAAAAACTTAAATAGAAATTAAATTTACATCTAAATTATGCATTATGGTTTTTATTATCTTTATTACTTTCGTATTCTTTAGGTGAATTGTCTTCGCACCGTTTGGTACAATTCGCATTTGTACGTATGGTCTATACTGGGTTTTATAAAAAGGAAGTTATAAAAAACTCTCACAAATGGTTCTATAGTAGGTTAAGGGATATTGCATAATTCTTGGCAGAAGTAGTTTATATTTTTAGAGTTAGCTGTTGTAGGTAATTAAAAAAACCCATTTATTTTCCTGTCACTTTCTTTAGGTGTTTTGGGAATTTGATTCCTATTTTAGGAATGATTACAACAAAAATGATAGTACATAGAACTAATAAGAACTTACACGTTTTTGTCAAAGTAACGGTAGACAAGAAATTTTAAAGACATAATATTTACGATACTAAAGATTCTAGCTTCTAACGATCTTAGATTCAGTTTCCCGTATGCCCATATAGTAAATCAGGATATAATCTCTCTGTGTGCCAAATTTCATATAAATATGTAAAGCCGTTTCAGTGTGAAATAGTAACAAACATACATACCTACTCAAAAATATTCAGGATTATTTGCCGTGATAAAAGTAACTTTATAACTGGACTGTGTTATCACGACCTTTAAGATCTAGAATCATAACGTATGTCATATATACTTGATTCTTAATAATCGTCTAATACATTTTCATAAATATTTTTCCATTTTGAGGTCAACCCTATCCAAACTTTACAAAAGTCAGCGGTTTTTTTTAGTTGACCATATATTTTAGCTTAAGAAAACTGAGTATTATACTTAAATATCAATTCAAAAATATATGTATACCTATCTACCGATCTATGTTATCTGTCTTCAACTCAAAAGAAAAAAAAAACGATTTGAAATATCGTACCGAACCACACCATCACATATGACTGAATAATGTCTTCCCATGCTATTTATTGTACAGGTTTAAATGGCCGCCATGAATGTGTTATAAACAGCAACCTTATAAGATAGTCATCACCGCTCACACTTTTTATTCAATTTTGTTATGGACTCCTCTATTTTTATATATTAATGGATATACAGACGTGTCTTTATGACGGTGTGAAAGCAATTATTTCTAAATGTTAATATGATACAAGATAGTATCAGTACGTTATTCATCATTTCTGGTATGAACTAAATTATGTTGCGTTATTTTTAGAGGTATTAAATGAATGATTATAGTGATCTAGCTCAGACCGTTGGCTATTTAAGTGTACTAGATATATCGCGTGGTGGTCTAATTTCGACCATGGTTTTTTCATTGGCCAGTATAACTTGAATTGTCATTATATAGTCTTACTTACCATGACAGGTTAACGCATATACTGGATACGTGTAATTTCATGAAGCCGTTTTCACGTAATTTTTAAAGTTGTAAGACATATTGTTAAAAAATTTTAGCTTTCTGCTCTTCTTCTATATATAAACTGTAAATATTCCAAAATTCACGTTACTACCTTCGTGAAATTTTCTTAAAAAGGGGTACAAAGAATTTTCTTCACATATTAATATAATGTGTAAAAAACAGTCTCACAACCACTGATATAAACATTATAAACCATGAAAATCACTAACCAACAGTAACTGCCAAGTTGTTCGTACCTCTATCCGCACTAAAGTGAAGTTCTCCATTTACTCCCTTTTATAACCCCACTATTCATTAATATTTATCAATCGACGTTATAGTTTGTCCCTATTTTTAATAAAATAAATAAAAGTTTTTGATGTAGCGACAACAAATGGTTGAACCGGACATGGCGGGTATTTTGACTTCGCCCGTCTAAACAATTATATTATTTATAATGTATAAGAATATGGAATCATGTGCATTTCAAATCGTTAAAGAGTTTTCAAATCGGTATGTACAGTGGTTTCGGAGATCACCCTCGACGTATACATATAAACTCACTATACTCCATTCTTATTTTATAATTTAAGTACAATTAATAACCTTTTAATGACTTAGTTATAATTTATTTCTAAAAACATTGTTTTATTTCACAAAGGTAACAAAATCAAAAGTAAAGCAATGATTAAATGTCTTACAAATCATCAATTGCCAAATTTCAACGCTAACGTGTTTAATTGGTCAATAGGCTAAGCAATTTAATCAATTTAACAAATCATTTACCCAATTTAAATAACTTTACAAGGTATCCGCCTCAGCCCCGCGGTTTTATATTAGCGATTTGCATAACTTGGCTCAATGTAATCCAGCTAATCATGGTGTCATTTTGTCATTTTCTTGCATTAATAAATTTAGGATTTAGGAGTAGATTCAAGATGTTTGTCATAATAACTAGATACATGCTAATCTAGACTGAATAACACGGACAGAATTGATAAAATATATTATTCTCTCTCTTCTGTCTTCAATAAAATTCAGATCTACATAAAAAACAGATATAAAAAAATAGGCAGTCATGGGACTGCCGACAGAAGTGAAAACTTAAACGAAACGACGAACTTAAAACGTCACATTAGCAGGTTGGTGACATTAATTAATAAGGAGCTGACAGAACTCAACGTTTAGATTAGCGCCCTCTAGTGAATCTATATATGTATTAGTAGCGTGACGGTCACGAGTTCAGTGCTTTTTCCCCATAACAAAAGTGCCCAAGGTGCAAGAAGTTTTCACTTCAAAAATGATTTTGTTTCCGTTTTTAACACGTTCTTAATAGCATCACTTGTAACTATGTAAACGAGTACTGAAAGTCAATTTTAACTTACTTCTAATTGTTGTATCGAAATGAAACTTTTTATGTATATGTAGTTTGGATGAATATACTATAATTTGCTATTTTGGAGTTGATCTGATGATGGAACCCGAATGAAAATCTTCAGTGGCTACTTGTAAACCTCTCGAGTTTTGTTTTGACGAGTACAACAGATTGGGCTTGGTAACGTGATCAGACAATGAAGTCAGGAGATGAATAGTGGAGCTATTTTTTATTATTATTTCATTTAGTTATCACTACATATAAAACAAAGTCCCCCGCCGCGTCTGTTTATCTGGTCGCGTTTTCACTAACACTATTAGACATATTCATGAGGAAGGTTTTGGTGTATAATTTGATTAAAATATGTTGATGATTGTTGAAGATGCCTCTGCTACCCGTGCGAAGCCGGGGCGAGTTGCTAGTACTTTATAATTGTTTTTAAACTTCACGACACTGGCGAATAAAAAACTGTTAATGAAACAAATAATACACGAACAAGATTCATTGATACAACAAATTATTCACCAACTCGCGACTTCTCGTATTACCTATATGTATTCAGTTTTTTTTTAAATGTAATTTAACTCTGTTTTGATGATTCATCAAAGTGTATGATGTGAGTACCTATGTGTAAATACTCAATGTCAAAATACAAGCTTACAAGTTTGTTTATATACAATTTACTACCGGTTAGGAAGCAGACAACTAATATTATTGATCCTTGGGCCCAAGCCAAGATCTTGCCGCGCTATTGCTACACCAACAACATAATGAAGTATAATTATATCTAACCTTAGTACTTTTATACTTTAACTAGCACCCCTCTCCCCCGGCTTCGCACGGGTAGCAGATACATCTTCAACAATCATCAAGATATTTCAATCAATTTACACAACATCTTCACAAATTGTACACCTAAACCTTCCTCATGAATCACTCTGTCTATTAGTGAAAACCGCATGAAAATCCGTTCTCTAGTTTTTGAGTTTATCGCGAACAGACAGATAGACGCGGCGGGGGACTTTGTTTAAGAATATGTAGTGATTGTTAAACTTTTGTATTCGTTTGCCTCTTGGCACCTTATTTTATTCTGAAAGGGGGAAATTCTAAAGACGGTAGATAAGCCGCAGCAGATACACGATACAAATATTTTACATTACAAAAATAAAATATTTTTTATAATTTATTTTCGCTACGGTTTTATGTAAATTACATACCGCCTAAAGGTCACGCCGACAGCCAGCTCAAAATTTGGTTATAACATTCCAAACACTAATCATAAATACTTTTAAAGGACACTATATTTTTATTATTAAAAAAAAAACATTCATATTAAATAAAAAGAGATACTTTATCGTAACATTACAATAACATAACAAAAAATATAGGCATTCGTATAACGTACTATGCCTTTTTAACCCCCGACGTAAAAACGACGGGGTGTTATAAGTTTGACGTGTCTGTGTGTGTGTGTGTGTGTGTGTGTGTGTGTGTCTGTCTGTCTGTCTGTCTGTGGCATCGTAGCTCCCGAACGGATGAACCGATTTTGATTCTGTTTTTTTTGTTTGAAAGGTTCTCGGGATCTTGTCGGGAGTGTTCTTAGCTATGTTTGATGAAAATCGGTCCAAGATGGCCGCCGCCACAAAATGGCGGATTATATATTTTTTCACAACTCCCTCAATATGGGTATCAAATGAAAGGGCTTGATTAGTAGAATATTATAGACTATGATAAATTTGTGTTCTTGTACTGCCAGTAATTTCCAATTCTATACTATTTACTTGCCTCTAAGGAAGCAAGTACGTATACTTTTGAGTTGATGGAAAGTTAAATAGCCAGCCTATCAACAAAACATCACACGTTGATGCTGACTCTGACATAATAGAAGTAGTCACAAGAGGAGACCAAATATCCCATACTACCTGTATGGGATATTTGATCTCCTCCTGTTCCGTGCGAAACGTTTAAAGAAGAAAGACGAAGATATTATTAACCGACTTCAAAAAAGAAGGAGGTTCTGAATTCGACTGAATGTTTTTTTTATGTTTGTTACCTCAGAACTTTCGACTGGGTGAGCCGATTTTGATGATTCTTTTTTTATTTGAAAGCTAGTGCTTCCCGTGTGGTCCCATTTGGTCCAGTTCTGACAATGGCATCCATGAGAAAACCAAATATAAGACTTTTATGGAATAGTTTTTTTTGTGGAAGTCGGTTTTTTTTTTTTGAAAGAATTGTTTAAATCTTTAATTTGTTACTTAGTCACTTGAGAAAACTTGGTACTCTTTGTAATACGTAATAACAGAAAGAAAAGATTTGTCTGTATGTGGTTGTTAAGAGTGAGTCTTTCATCATCAGGTAGCTACTTTATTTCCAGAAGTAACGTTAGCTATATATTTTTTCCATAGTAGATGTCTACTATGGAAAAAATATATAGCTAACGTAACGTAAGTATGTACTTACGTTAGGAAGAAACGGGTGTCATGTACTCCCATCTCAAAGGCTGGCAACGCACTTGTGACTCTTGAGTTGTAGGTGCCCATGAGCGACGGTAGTTACTTACCATCAGGTGACCCGTCTACTCGTTTGCCCCCCTATAACATAAAAAAATCCCCTCCAACACAAAAATAGGCCCTCCGACCTGGCTAGGCGGATATAAGTTAATATTTAGTTCGGTTTGTTTCCACTAGATGGCGCTGTAGTATAAACATACTATAGATAGTTACTGTAGATTGTAAAATATCCCCATAAAGTAAACGGTCGAAGCCGCGAGCACAGCTAGTGTTATTCCGTAACTGCTTATTACTAACATATATCTATAACGAAACGTAATAGAATAACGCTCAAAAAAGGATGTTATGCCATATGACTATCTTGTACATAACACCCGGACTTCCAAGCTGTTAATTTATGTACAAACGTAACGATAATAGTTTTTAATAACTATACTTACTTTACATAATGTTCTATGGTAGAAGAAGTTGGAAAACTACTAACTTCAACTTTTATTTATCTATAACTTCTAATAACTGTTAATATGTCTGTGTCTTTATCTAGTAGATAGTGTATGAAGCACAATACATTCAAGATTTGAATGGTACGCGTTACACGCATACATGAATGAAAAGCATGAACGCTTTTGTTAACTATACATAAATTAAGTTCCCAAATTGTCTGTATTTAAATAACTGGTATTAAAATAAAGCCTCAAACAAATATACAACCAAAATAGTGCTCATGTCCTGCTCGGGGTCAGTGGGTACTTCCGTGGCAGAACCGCTTTGCCCATTATGCAATTAATATTAGTATATATTAGTGTATGAATAAATATATATCTAGGTAGAAAGTTTAATGCGATATTTTTGTAGGAGTACGATATATCGAAGGGTATCGTATTAAATACCGATATATCATATCAGTGCTGTGTCGAAGTCGCATCGCGTCGTATTGGGCATCCTTAGATAGAATATTATTTATAATGATTTACAAACTTCGATGGAACACCAAAATTACACCTGTCAAACGTGTCTGACTTTATGAAGAGGTAAACAAAATAAAACAAATATAGTTAGTTAGTAAGTAAATATGGAAAAAACTTGTTTTAAAAGGCTGATGTTAAAGGATTTTTGCTTTGCTTGACTCCAAGAGGATACTAACAATCAACAAAAACAGTATCTCAAGTCATGCGAGCCCTTATTGGCACCGCTAAAACCTCCGTTTAGAGCATAACAAAGCAAGGCCTACATGTTCATTATTATACATATTGCTGTAAGTGCCTCCCTGTGACTCAGCCTGGCTTATTATCAAACAACTTAATAAAGGTTGTTTTGAGGATACAGCCCTCTTTTAGAGACTAACAGATTCGTTTAGCAAAAAGGGGCTTTTATGTGCCTATATTCTGTTTATTTATTTTTTAAATAAAGCACAATTTGTAAGTTATTTGTAGTGATGAATCAAATTGATCTATACGTGGGAGAGTCATGCTTCGGCACGTATGGGTCGGCTTACAGAAAACCGGCCGTGAAACAATGCTTTCATTGCTTTTCGCCGCGTGAGTGAGGTTCCTGGAGGCCCTGACCCTGCCCCCTCCCTCTTCCCGTCCTTACCCTCTCCTCCCCTCTAATCCCCCTCTCCCGTCTTCCCGCTCCTCCCCTATTCCCTCCTTAAAGGGCGGCAACGGCACTTGTGACTCTTGAGTTACAGGTGCCTATGGGCGGCGGTAGTCATTTACCATCAGGTGATCCGTCTACTCGTTTGCCCCCTATAACATAAAAAAAAAAAAAAATTGACAAAATTTTACATATAATTGGTATAATTTATATTATAAACTAGTAGCCTGAGTACTACTTAGGCTACGTTTATTTTTAAAAAAGGAATTAGGGTTTCGCGTAAAATATATAAAGATGTACAGGCGAGCGAACCGCGCGGGAACTGCTAGCTAGTTTAAGGAGTACTTTATAACACCAGCTATCTGTCAGTGGTCCAGTCTAGGAAACAAACAGACAGACAAAAATTAAAAAAAACTGATCTTTAGGCATAGGTATCGTGCAAATAACTGTATGAGCTGAAAAATAAACTATTATTTGGACATTACAAACAGACACTTCAATTTTATTTACATATTTGTATTGATGATGATCATAGTTTAGAAAAACTAAAATAACGCGCTTTAATGGCGACCGAATTGAAAAGTAAAAAAGATTTCTACTGAACCTCTCCATCATTAGAATTTCTGTTCTGTTGTCAAAACAAATCATATGAGACAAAGTTTCATTTTGATATGACAATTAGAAGTAGGTTAAAAATTACTTCCAGGTTTCTGTTTAGTTAGTTTCAAGTTAAAAACGTGTTAAAAATGAAAAATGCTGGATGCAACATTTGCGACTAGTTAGATGGATTTTTCTTTGTTTTAAAATAAACCTTACATTATGAACTAGATTTTCAGAGAAACATAATTTAGAGAGATTTTCTGAAAGATTAAAATATCTGGGAATAATTCAAATTCCGTTTTTCTATGTAGTGAAAACGAATAGATACAAACAATTTATTAAAAAATCACAGGACAACGTCTGTCGGGTCAGGAATATTAATGTTTTCTACACTTTAAATTGAATTTAAATATATATATAAAAGAGCAAAAAAGGAAAACAGGTCCCAGAATTTTTTAATTTCTTTTTTTAAATCTTTTTTGTTGCTCCTTAAATTCTTACTTACTAAGGTAAAAAATAAACACGTTATTTGGCACCTTAGTATCTAGTATGGAAAACAATTTGATCCGCTAGTTTAGTGATAAACTGTTACTCCTTGAATTCTCTCATCCCACGTTGACCGACAGTTACTCCTAATTTTTAAGATTCGTGACTAAAAACGACGAATTACAATATCACAGTTATTTGATATTTTCTGTAATAAACTGTACATCAAATCGGGGTCAAGCGTTACAACAAATGGTACAAATATAAAATCAAACCATAACAAAATTGAAGTGGAATTAAATTCTCTCGTAATAAAATGGTCATTGTGTTCTTTAATAAATACAATCGACGTTTGTTTCAAAATGTAGGTTATTAGGAGCACACAGGAGGGAGAGGAAGAAGAGAACCTCCGAGACTATTCTGTCACTTCTATCCCCTCTATGGATATACAGGGAGACGCATAGAAGTATTACAAGTTGTGATGTAACAGTGACATACCTTTACGTACACTTTTACAATCGAGTCTCCGAGCCAATCTTTTGCAATTTCATCTCTCCCAGCATCAGTGATCTGTGACTTACGATACATACCGGGTAAATAGGCGTGAGTGTATGTATGATACACTCACGCCTATTTACCCGGTGATTAGTGCACCTCTGCCTAGCACTTGGTAGGCAGAAGTGCACCAAACAAACCCAATAAAATTTTTGCCAACTTCGACCCACTAACGTAATAGAGGAAAGCTTTTGTCGTCAAACGGGCACTTTGAAACTGAAAGAATGAAAAATTTGGAGTATATTAATAAGGGAGAGTTAGTTGAGAAGGAAAGGGGTTCCTTATAGGGATGAATTGGGAAGTGAGTAATAGTTCAAACAGGTCAGGTCAAGTCACGCAAACTGGCTGTTATCGGGACGTCCGACCCTTTTAACATTTAACTTAAGATCTAACTTGTGATCTCATAACTTGTTCCTCTTGTCCAGTTAGTTTTTAATGACCTGATATTTTCATAGACTGGATATGATTGACAAAAAAGTCAACTGCACGCTCTTGCCTCGTCGTTTTTCGGTAGCGAATGTTATACATTGCCCAGCGTGAAAACATAACTTAAATATCTTTTATTAATTATCTTCGTAAATAAGGTGAGGAACTAGGAAGTCACCTCGTTTACAGAGATGATTGAGTTAGATTTTTTTTTAATTTTTTATTTTATAGGGGCAAACGAGCAGACGGGTCACCTGATGGTAAATGACTACCGCCGCCCATGGGCACCTGCAACTTTAGAGTCACAAGTGCGTTGCCAGCCTTTAAGGTGGGAGTAGGGGAAGGATGGAAGAGGGAGAAGGGAGGGGGGAGAAGGTCGAGCCGGCCCAAACGTACCGAAGCATGGCTCTCCCACGAGGAAAATATGTGTTAAATTAAATGACTAGTATGTCACATCATTTCGGATTTTATCAGAATCATGTATTTAAAGTATCAGGTCCTTATTACTCTTTTAGCTGATACTTTAACACATAATTCTGATAACGACACCGTACATTTACGATTTATAATCAACCGTAACCGGCGAGCGAGGTCTGATGAATGTGGAAAAAGCGCGAGTTGTATGTCTGGAATATAACTAGAGAATATGTATGTATGTATCTTCGTATCCAACTTGTCGTATATACGTGGGTTGCTATTTTATAAACAGTCTTAAAAGCACTAACGTAATTCAATCAAATTTCTGAATTACCTACTGCCTAGTTAATCATTAATATTTTACGAAAAGAAATATAACTCATTCTTCCGATGGCGTAATCATACAGCCTTTCACAATAAAGTTTTCTTCCGTATCCGTGTGAATTATATTGAAATATATATTTAATGTACCATCAATTTAACTGGTTCCTATTTCGCTGGCACTGTGTGAAACTATTCGACATTTCAATCTATATCTCAATACAATAGATTGTTATTTGTAATATTAAAAGATTAATATTTTCATTGGTCTTCATTAGTCAAGGAAGTTATTGAGAAGTTACTCGCTCTACATAGCCTAAGGGTCGATTTAACAGTTATAAAATGGAATTTAATTTTGTTTAAAAAACAAAAGATTGTTTTCTGAAACTAATAGAATGAGAGTAGCAATACATGAGCTATATAATTGTTTAATTTTATTTCAAAAAATAGTAAGAACATACTGTATAGAACATTGGTGGCTCTGACGAACATGATACGGAACTGTTATTAAATTTAGACGATTTTCGAATAAAGTCAGTTGTGTACATATTTAGTATACTTACAAAGACATAATACCTAAGACAAAGATTATTTATGTAAGTACTACTTCTATATCCGTATATAACATACAAAAATGCCCATAATTTATAATGGTACATTGTCACTAGGTAGGTACATTTTATGAAACAGACTCCCCCCGCGTCTGTCTGTCTGTTCGCGGTAAACTCAATAACTACCGAACCGATTTTCATACGGTTTTCAGCAATAAAGGCAGTGATTCATGAGGAATGTGTGTATTTAGGTTTTTAGTAAAATGACTGAAATATGACGATGATTGTTGAAGATGTCGGAAAAAATCAATATATGTACCTACCCGTACTACTCAGTAATCTGTGTGAGCGGGTTGCTAGTTAAATATATAAAAAGAATAAAGTTCTAGTAGATCTAAAGAGTACCTAACGTAAATATTACGTCACTATGACGTTACCTACAAATTCATCCATTCAACAAAGGAACAGGCAATTACAAAACATTTAGGTTTTAATTGCACTATCGTCGCATATTTCATCGTAAACCAGAATAATTTACCTACTTAACTTTAAATGTAAACAAATTTCACAGGATTGTGAAAATATGTGGCATAAAGCAATCATTCGTCACACATGAAGCGATGCCCAATGAACTAATTAGTGTAAGCAGAGACCGCGACTTACGACACGACTTTCTTTCTCTCTAATTAAGCGTTCATTCTTTCCTAAGGCCATCACTAATTTGCATTTACCTCAACAACGTTTAAGGATGTCCTACCAAGCCTTAAAAGAAGCCTAAGTAAAAAAGACGGAAGTCTTTTTGCTTCGATTGCAAACTTGCTAAAAAAAGCTTCAAATCGCCGGTTTGCTTCAGCCTGAACATCTCCATACTACTTAGTACTTTAATTATTTAGAAAAAGAAACACTAAGGTTACGGTCAATAACCAAAAAACATTCACACAAAGATAAGTTACATAACTATATATATTTAAGTATCTATAATGCGTTCGTTGGTTAAAGGACATACATTCTGTTCACGTCCGGAAATTAAACTAATAAATAGATGAAGGTGAACCAGAATAAAACTTTCCTGCGTTACCGTGGCCGTAACGCAACACTTAAGGGCAAGAATACTAGTACATTCTATAGAATATTGTTTTTAATGTAATTTAAATGTCTTAACATTCAATTGGTGGAATCGTAATGCTCTATCATTGCGAAATAAATTTTTGAAATTGAATGTGTAATAGATTCTACATGGAATGGACGTTTGAATGTTTAGATTGATAAATAGTATATAAAAATAGTAACTCTTGCTTAACATTAAATGAATAAATATTGAGGAAATTTAATCTTACTATAAGTTATATTCTTCTCATCGCATTGCAGCGTGTTAACTGTCACTAAAAGCGAAAGCATTTTAAACACGCTGTTATTAACTTCACTTGTAACTTTTTAATTACATATTGGCCTAAAAAGTAGCCTTTATGTTAATCCAGGTCTCCAGCTATCTACATACCAAGTTTCATCGCAATCGGTTTAGTGGTTTTGGCGTGAAAGAGTAACAAACATCCATCCATCCATCCAAACTTTCACATTTATAATACTAGCAGCGCCCCGCGGTTTCACCCGCGTAAGTCCCTATCCCGATGAAATTTCGGGATAAAAGGTAGCCTATATGTTAATCCAGGTCTCCAGCTATCTACATACCAAGTTTCATCGCAATCGGTTTAGTGGTTTTTGCGTGAAAGAGTAACAAACATCCATCCATCCATCCATCCAAACTTTCACATTTATAATATTAGTGGGATGTTAATCCAGGTCTCCAGCTATCTACATACCAAGTTTAAGTTTTTATAAAGTTCTTATAAATTTAATTATAAAGTGAAATGAAACTTTGCATGCATATGTAGTATAGTTTGGATGAAAAATAATGACAATATTAGATGTCTACGAATACTAGATGGAGCCAGGTGGATATTGAAACTCACTCGAGTTTGGATTCATAAGATTTGTTTCATGAAGTCAAACAGACTGAGCTAGGTAACCGTGGTCTATGATGAAGCCAGGAGGTGGATAGTTAGAAAGGTTCGTCATTAAAGCAAGATCAAACAAAATCAATCCTGATCAATTTCCAAATAAAGTTACGCATTTGTTGTAATGTAAACTGCGTGTAACTGAAGGTCGCAGTTGAAGTTTATAGTTATTCTTAACTAGCAGCGCCCCGCGGTTTCACCCGCGTAAGTCCAGATCCCGTGGGAATATCGGGATAAAAAGTAGCCTATATGTTAATGCAGGTCTTCAGCTATCTACATACCAAGTTTCATAGCAATCGGTTCAGTAGCTTTGGCGTGAAAGAGTAACAAACACCTATACAAACATACTCACAAACTTTCACGTTTAAAATATTAGTAGGATAATTATATATTTTAACATAAGCGGTGGTTACCTATAAGTAATTGTTAGATTGTTAATTGATTTTTCTGTAGAATGTGTATATTACAAGTCTCAATGTAAACATTTGTTGGCAAACCTAAATAAAAAAAAGCAAGTGTCCAGTTTTACTAAACTATAATTATTTAAAACTAGCTGCGCCCCGCGGTTTCACCCGCGTAAGTCCCGATCCCGTGGGAATATTTGGATAAAAAGTAGCCTATGTGCCATATGTCCATACATACTTACAAAGTTACACGTTTAATATTAGTAGGATAAAAAGGCCTTAGAAAAGGAACGTCCAACGTTTGCTGGTAAATGGGGTTGCCAGAGTATACCACTGGTATTGCCATTGCGTTTGTTTACAGGCACCGGGAACAGCCTTGAAAGCTTAAAAACTTTACATGAGCATGTACCTTAATCAGAGGTCAGAGGTTTGGTTGTTAGAGATCATGGGTCAAACAAAACGTGTGGCAACTCGTAGTCTTAAAAAACTCGTGACCTCATTACCTCCCTCGTTAGACTCCCATTTGGTAAGCTTATTATCATTTGAAGGTTCTCTTATATATGTAGGAAATTTAACCATCCGTAAGCAAAACGAATTGTTTCTTGATTTTAGGAACGCGGCATTAATCAATTAAACGTAATTATCTATATGTTATTTATGCACGTAATATTTTTGAATGTCGAATGCAATGACGTAGGAGCTTAATTCTTTCTTCAAGAATATTATGTACCTACTCTTCTCTAGAGGCTACAGAGAGGAAATAGCTCATTGATGATTACATCATGGTTGATAATATAACTAAAATTATTTGACATTCAGTCTTCAAGTGTTGATTTATGAATTGAAAACTTCTTTAGGGACGTTGGCACTTTTGGTGTGGGAAAAAAGCACTGAACTCGCGTGACCATTACGCTCGTTCGTGACACGAAAGATATTGAAAAATCCTTTTGGAACTATCAGCAGCTTGCCAAATGGACTGTAGAGCTTTCTTTTTTAATTTTTCTAATATTTAGATGGCTAGTACAACGGTTGTGAATCCTACTATCCTACTAATATTATAAACGTGAACGTTTGTGAGGATGTGTGGAAATATGAATGTTTATTTTTTGTTTCACGCAAAAACTACTTAACCGATTGTGATGAAACTTGGTATGTAGATAGCTGGAGACCTGGACATGGACTTTTATCTTGATATTCCCACGGCATCGGGACTTACGCGGGTGAAACCGCGGGGCGCACCCAGTGGTTAATACATATATGTTATATGTGTTAATCACTAGCTGCGCCCCGCGGTTAGATTGACATTATTGTCTTACAAATGTAATGCAATTATTATCCTAAGTTTAGAAATAGAATTATCATTAAGCGATGACATTTGGGTCGTACACTTCATTCTTCATCTCACATTTGACATTTAGAATATTGCAGGCATCGTCACTACATGCCATTCAACAATAAATGTCATTTGGGAAGTTGATTGACTGGTCAATTTCTGATCTACACTTTTTACATCCTTGGGATCTAGTTCTTTATTACCGGATGGTCATGTTGTAGCTATGCACTAATTAATACCAGTAACTATTTTCTTATCTGTGCTAATACTACAAATAGAACGTGCAAAAATTGTGAAACGGTTAAAGTGGTCGGCCTTACCACTACGCCGCGCCGCGCCGAACGTTGGGGATTCGTTTCCCACACGCGACAATAATTTTTGTGATCTACATATATTTGTCGCGAGTCTGGGTGTTCTTTGAGTCTGTTGTTTGAATGATTGTTAAGACCCCAACAGAGGGATCATTCCTAGAACTGGAGTTACATATTTTAAACCTAACCTAAATCTATATTGTTGCTTATCACGCATACTGTTAATAAATCCTAATCATTAAGAATGTATGTATAGTAATGGTAACCCAATGGCCACCATGCGTTCGTCAGCACTGAGATGAGTTAATCAGTAAGGTACATATTACGCTTTAAGGGGATTACCTCGCTCAATTCCTAAAAACACCATATGTTTAAAGAAGATTGTAGATGAATCCCTTTGTTGCGTCCCCTGCGTTTTCCATATAAAAAATATATAGTATACTTAAGGTCATCACATATATATTGTATTGTTTAAAATTTTAATAATCTTTCCCAAATTTTGTTAAAAAATATCAGTAAACAGGTCCTTTTTCAACCTAAATTGTAATTTTTCTCAGCAATGGCTAAATAGTTCGACATGAATTTTGTACCAAATAATATGTAATGACGTATTTCACAATTTGTATTGTTTTTTTTATTCCAATATCTTTTAATATTTTAAATAATAACTAAAAACCCGAAACTTCACCAGTACCCCGCTGGAGCACCCCCGCAAAGGCCTGTGACGCATAGTCCAAACGCGATACATCAGTGTCTCAGTGACTCTTGTGGCGGGTGGGCTATACGCGCTTTATTTTTTCCAAATTAAATCTAAAAGTTCTCGTGTTGTATGATTTTTAAATGAAATCATATTGCAAATAGTACAAAAATAAATATAGCTTAAAATAAGAATAAATATTAAGATTGTAAATATATGTAAAGTAGTTTCTAATTTCGTTTTGTTTTAGGAACCTGTCATAGAATAAGCTTGATTTAGATTATGCCTAAATACAAGGATAAATGTAAGGTGAAGCAAGGCCGGGGCAATCTGTTCAACTAAACTAGGTATTCACCTTTTATTCAATGAAATTCATTGAATAAAATGTGAAAAGGGCAGTTTAGTTCAACTTGATCTCGGTTCCCACCATTGGTCAAATCCAGCCTTAGCTAGCTGAGAATTTCGTTTGAGGGAGTATTGAGACCTAAATGACTGATGATGTCACCTACCTGACGGTAGACTCCGAAGGTGGGTATAGGATCTCAGTGATGGTACTACGTAGAACCATCGTATTTGGACTCATTTGAAAAGGATCATGGAGACCTTGGTGCCTCTTGATGTCAACTACCTGATGGTGGACTCCGAAGGTGGGTATATTATCTCAGTGTCAACACTACGTAGAACCATCGTGTTTGGACACATTTGAAAATTCTCGTGGAGACCTTGGTGACTGATGATGTCACCTACCTGATGGTTGACTCCGAAGGTGGGTATAGCATCTCAGTGACGGTACTACGTAGAACCATCGTGTTTGGTCTCATTTGAAAGGTCTCATGGAGACCTTGGTGACTGATGATGTCGCCTACCTGATGGTGGACTCCGAAGGTGGGTATAGGATCTCAGTGATGGTACTACGTAGAACCATCGTGTTTGGACTCATTTGAAAAGGCTCATGGAGACCTTCGTGCCTCTTGATGTCACCTACCTGATGGTGGACTCCGAAGGTGGGTATATTATCTCAGTGTCAACACTACGTAGAACCATCGTGGTTGAACTCATTTGAAAAGTCTCATGGAGACCTACGTGACTGATGATGTCACCTACCTGATGGTTGACTCCGAAGGTGGGCATATGATCTCAGTGACGGCACTACGTAGAACCATCGTGTTTGGTCTCATTTAAAGGGTCTCATGGAGACCTTGGTGACTGATGATGTCGCCTACCTGATGGTGGACTCCGAAGGTGGGTATAGGATCTCAGTGATGGCACTACGTAGAACCTTTGTATTTGGACTCATTTGAAAGGGCTCATGGAGATTAAGTTGACTGTGAAAATGACGTCTTCATTTTGAGAAAAAATACCTAGTAACAGAAAAACTAAAGTATCTCACTTTTGTTTTTCTGTGATGTGTTGCTTATTACCATGTATAGTAAAAATAGTACCTTAGCATACTGAAGTTAGTATTTTAAAGTAATTAAGAAACCCGAATTACGAAATCAGGAACTTCAGGCGTCAACAGAAACATATGATCTGTCTAGTATGATAGTTGATGGGGGGCAGAGCAAATTATGCCAGTATGTAATTTATTCTGTTAGCTTCCACTGCTGTATTTTTAGATATATTATTTTTTAGAAATACAATAAATGATTACGATTTTTTATCAATATCTATTCACGATAAAACAAAAAAAAATTAAACATTGTTTTTTGGTTGGTACTCCAATAAAAAAATAATGTCTAAAAAATTTAAAAAAAAATGAAAATTGAATTTTTTTTTAAGCAATTACTACTATAACTTTTTCTTATAAATTTAAATCGGAAAAAGTTAACAACCAGGACGGGACTTGAACCCGCGACAATCTAGGTAGCTCAGTTGGCAGAGTATTCCTCTTTAGATTTTAGCACTCAGAAACTTTTTGAGGACATCAAGCTGTACACTTACATAACCCGTGCCTGTGCCTGTGCACCTGTGCTCAATTAGAGAGAGTACAAGACTACAAAAACTAGAGGAACAAAATGTTAATTAATTTTATCAGAGAGCGAATGAAATAGGCAAAAACGATAACAACTCTGCGACACATCTGTGTCCTTGCTTAATCTGCAGTTCTTATTTTTGTAGTATGGTCGTTTGTCTCTAGGCGGCGCCAAAGTAACAAATACTATTACAGAGATCAAATCTTCAAGGTCATTGAGCAAGCAAGGCAATACCCTTAAGAAATCTTAAGACTAAAATACTTAAGAAAAACCCAATTAAAATTTACTTTAAGTAATTACAAAATCTATTCCTTGAGTCAGTTTTCTTAGACTCTATTCATATCCTTCGCGAATAATCTCGTGTAATTCCTATCTGGGGTATACCCGAGTCCCTTGTATTGAAATAGATCCATTTGTGACGGAACACTGTGGTTTTAGTCGCTTCGATTCCGACATACCACTTCACCGCCAGCCCCGGTCAAGCGATGAACAGTGGGGGTTTCCACACGATAAAAATAGTCCTTCACGACTAAAGTTAAATTGCAAGGCCACTGTTATTTTTCTATTTAATACAAACCTGACATCCTAATGTCCTCAACGAACAACAATTTACTAACTTTAAATGAATAATTTGAATGGTCAGTCAGCCTGTGTCCACGGCCAGTGCACCTATTCGCTTCATGCGAATAGAACGAAGTGCATGGTAGGGGCATGGGGTCCCATCTCTAACAAAAGAAAAATGGTTCAAACAAATATCAATAGATGGCGTTACGGGTATCGATTTGTTATTGAAGTTTATGGAAAATCAATATTAGGTCCTGATAAAAGTATTTTCTAATTTCATAAAATGCCCTAAACACGGGAAAATTGAATAAAAGCTTCTTGAATCCAGTTTTCTTATTTTGACAAAATTCAAAAATGTCGTCGGTCCTCTGGCGGCAATTTCTGGTACTACGTTGAAGTAACACTATAACAAAACCGTACCTATCGGTTTTGTTATTGAGTTTGTAGGTATTGACTATTGATAGTTGGCCAAATTTTAATGAAACTGTATTGTTGCGTTATGTTTTTGCATTTTCTATTGTAGGTAAATTATTAATTCGAATTTCAAAGATACTATAAAAAATTTAGAATAAATTTTTCTCATTGTGTTTTACATATTTTTTCATATTGTCAGGACAATTAATAGTGAACAGCGAAACGTATGGTATGTGTCAACTTTGTTATGTAGGCAGGTTAGGTATTTAAGTAACAGACATTATGATTTGGCAAAGTAATTACTTACTTAACTAAGTACTTACACGTACTATCTATTTACACATTGCTAATAGAAATCTTTCACCTCAGACCTCACTCGATTGCAGGGCTGCCAGATTGTATAATTGGATACAAAATTTGTATAATTCGGTAATCATAAGTATGCTTAGGGCTGCCATCCGTCCGGGTTTCCCCGGATTTGTCCTAGTTTAGAGGGAGTCCGGGGAGCGTCCGGGCGGGGTTTCCAAAAAGTGTCCGGGTAAAACCCGGACACTCTGTGCCAAGGAACAATTACAATTGTTAGATGAATCTTTAACAAGATAAAAATTTAAATGGAATCGGCGGTTTTTTTAAGGTGTCCGGAAAAGAATCTCGATTTCACCCATGTGTCCGGATTTTTTTAAGTTTTTGTCCGGCGTCGGTAATTTAAGTAATGGCAGGCCTAAGTATGCTGTTTGTTTAGTAGATGCATTGTATAATCGGATACAATGTCATTACTGATGTTATTGTGTAATAAGTACGAACATACACATAGAGATACCTAAAACAAATCATGTCTGTGATAACCTGTTAAGTAATTATACGTTAAGAGCTATAACACATAATTGCATTTTACAAAATTAGGTATTTACGCACGACATCGACTAGGTTGGACTCGCGAGTTCCTGACACTGTTACCGCAGTGACTAAGCAATCATGATCCTTTTTCTACTATTAAATTATTTGTTTTACTTCCTGTCTTAAAATATTATTAATAATGCGTAATGTTCCAGCCACTAGCTATGCGCCTGCCGCTTTGCTTGTATAGATTATGATAGTATGAAGTTTCTTATTTTTAAAAACATTAAGTAGGTATTTTGAATATATATAAATAAATATAATAAAAAACTATATAAATATTTCAATTTAAAAATACCTATTGGTAATTAATCCAATACGTATTTTTGAATTGTCAACGTTTTGAGTCAGTCAGAATAAGTCAGTCGTGAAGATAGTCTGTTCCAGTACGCAGATCCTATGGAGGAGAACAGGCAAGAAACTCCAAAGACACTCTCTTTCAACATGTTTTTTTACAATTTCCTGTTCATCATCGTCAATCTTTTCGCTAATCCTCACTGTGTGAAGGTTGTGTGTTACCAGGGCCAGTTGTCGTTTAAAGGGTTGTTAGCCGAACGTTTGATCAGATACAGTAACCGCTACCTTAGCCAGGAATAGCAGGGCTGCCTGAGACTCGGGCCCTGATCATTCTGTTTGCTTTCATTGCGGGTTTTTTACCAATACACGCCACGCTTGGTAGGCGGGCGCAGTGTTCGGGTATGGGGTTTTGTGGTTTCGCGGTAGACGCTGCACACCTTATAGTTTTTTGTCCCTAGCCAAATCTTACGGCACCCACAGTAAGTTTCTTAGCCGCGCCTTGCAACTCTACGGCAGTTATTGCTTGTCAAAAAATTTATTTAAAAAGAAATCAAGAGAGAAAGAGAAAAAAGAGATTCTTTCTTACGAGACTGTTTTCGGGTTCCCTATGTCGTCGTATCGTGAAACATTCCTATAAACTTCTAAGTACGAAAATTAATATGTTGTTTTTTGAAGTGAAAACTTCTTTAGCGGCGTAGTGCACTTTTGGGGATGGTTAAAAATTTTAAACTCGCGTCAGGACACGTGACCTGATCGAAAATTCGTAAGACGGAGCCGAGTTTCTTATATTTAAAAAAAATAACATTCGAAATTCAAATATTTATGAGCGGCCAGGAGCGCAGAACTTCCAGTGTACCCTGTGTATACATTTAGATATGTTATTACCTACTTTTTATTTTTAACCTAATTATATATATACAGATGTGTATGTATATGCAAATACATTGTGAAGTTGTTTTCACTTCTGACATACAGTCCTACTACTGACAGTTTTTTTTATAATCATATTTCGTTTCCTTTATTATACTCGTATATCGATTGCTACAAAATAACATAAGATAATGATATTATAATTTTATTTAAGGCAGGTGTACCTTGCTTCATTTGCTTTTATTAATGTAGATGTATGTAATGTCTTTCTAAAACATTTGTACACGGAGCGTTTTCGACTCATACAAATATACAAATCAGAGTCATCATTATTAAAAAACTAGCAACCCGCCCCGGCTTCGCACGGGTACAAACTATACACCTAAACCTTCCTCATGAATCACTCTGTCTATTAGTGAAAGCCGCATGAAAATCCGTAATTTTTCAGTTTATGGCGAACAGACAGACAGACGCGGCGGGGGACTTTGTTTTATAATATGTAGTGATATGTAGTGAAGATTTTTATAATATGATTTTTTTTTTCATCATTAGCTCAGCTACATGATATGATGATGATTCTAAACGCACAAACCTCATAAAGTAATGAAAAGTAAACAGAAACACTATTCGTTCCTACAATTTTCGAGGGTTTCTCTCAATTTTATCAGGATCCCATTAACAGATCCTGACTTCCTTGACATGGGACCACCCTTGAGGTACCCTATCTAACAAAAAAGAATAATCAAAAACAGTTCAGCCCGCCACCAGCCGCTCTGCCCCCGCTTTTTAAATCTCTAATATCTGGAAAGGGCAATTTTGATGTACATGAAATGCATACCTAATGTATTTAATTGGATAAGGAATAATACGGTATTGTTTAAAATGGTTGATAAATAACCCATATTTTTTTTGTAATATGTAAAAGATAAAAATGGTTACTGTGGGTTATCCTTAGGAGATACACATATACCATCGCGGACTTTTTTATTGATCTTTTTAAGATATACAATTCTGTAGTACATTAATGTGATCTATCTCGTAAGGTTTAGCCAGCGTTTGCAATGTAAGCGCACAAAAATATGTTTGTTACGACATGACATTACAAATCTTTGAAATTCTCGACTTTTCTCTACACTAATATACATGTATACTACATATAAACCTTCCTCTTGAATCACTCTATCCATTGGTTAAAACCGCATGAAAATCCGTTCAGTAGTTTTTCCGTTTATCGTGAACAGACAGACAGACAGACAGACAGTCGCGGCGGGGGACTTTGTTTTATAATATGTAATGATAAAGAAATCTATATATCACACCACAAGTTAACTAAACACACTTGGACGCACAGCGTGCCAAACAAATATGTTTGCATACTATACATACTTAATGCATACAATTGAAACTCTTTCGAACTTACCTATTAGATACATATATCGTTACAAACATACAGACATAATTATTTATACATAACTTAAATTTGCATTTGTTTTCAAATGTATGGCGAGATTGATGTGATGCTTAATAAATATTTTTTATATATTTATTTATTTCAAAAACTTAACTATGTTACAGATAATAGTTTAGCAGCTTGGCTATTATCGTTGTAATTCGAACTGTCATTATAATAATAGTCTATACTATTCATACACTCGAAATACATAATCTAAATTGAGCCAAGATAAGCTCTACATCCTACAAAATAATTGTTCAATATATAGAAAATAACCAAAACATACTTCCGTGATCAAAAATAGGCAGACGTAGTATACGGTTCACGTTCTGTTGTTTGGCGTTCAAAAAATCGGCACAGGTCTTACCTCTACAAGCGCTGAGTTCTGGGCAGTTTGACTTTGTCTATAAAATTAAGACAAAATTAAGATAAGTGAGGCCGCTATGATCTAAGCTAATAACTGTTGGTGTGGTGGTGTCGGTGTTTTCAATAAGTTTAAGTGCACGGTACGTGTTCGGTACACGTGACGTGATTGAGTGACGTAACATCGTACATTGTACAATACTGATTTTGTGTATAAAAGTACGAGATTTTGAATTGATTAATTTGATATTTGAAAATAAGTTGTCCTTACTGGCAGCCCGGCTTGCTCGTGATCGTCGCGTGTCGCAGCGTCAATGCTGCAATGGTAGGTAGGTAGATTATCTACTTACTGCTAAGAGTGTTCGCAACGATGTCAAACGAGTTATCCGCATTGATTTTCTTCAAACAATATTCTAATCTAAGGTTTAAGGCAAACAAATATATTAGTTTGACGAAACTATTATCATATCTGTGGTTTGACTATTATTTTTACTAATATTTTTGTACATTGATGGGAATATAGTTATTATGAGGTTGTACTAGAGCATAATTTGGCATGGGATACAAATATTACACAACGATGATCGAAGTGAAATTGACCTTGAATGGCGAGATGTTGCACGTACTTAGATCTGGTCGTATGTAATAATAAACATATTCGCGCAATATAAATAATGCTTACCGGCTGTAATAAATAATAGGCCGTTTGATTATTTATAAGTAATAACTTATTTTATCGGTTATCTAATATAACGAACACTCCTACCTGCTGATTACATACTAATTATCGCCATCTATTGGTTGCGTGTTTATTAGTAGGTAAATATTTTTTTCCATTCATCGCTAGGTGGCTCTAGCTATCTATCGCACTGCTAGCGGCATCCAGCGCCTTTGTAGGCTAAAAAATAGTAGCCCGCGGAATTGCCCGAGTTAGGAGGGTCACATTTCGTTGTATGGGATGAGGTATCTGTACTAGTATAGTATTATGTTATCTGTGGTAGGGGTATATAAAGCGATCGCAGCGCTTGCCGTGGCAGAAATCTGCAACAATTCGGGATAGTCTATCATATCAGTCAAACAAAATACTTTGAGATTTCCTACAATTTGTTTGTAATTTGAAATGGGTCATAATTGCTGATGTGTTATGAACTGCAAAAATTTGTTTAAAGTATCTTATCTACCGTAAAATACTATATTAAGTGTGCTACATAGGTAATGTAGCACATTTAATAACTATTATTAATAACATAATGTACAACGTAATGTAGCCTACATTACGTTTAAAGCATTATGAGAGTACTTAATTTTAAATTTGTTTTATAGGGTGTTAATGTCACCGATGTTGGACGAATGATGTGGACTCCTATCAAATCAAATTTATTTATTTGCAGAAAGTCGGTACAAAAAGATACATGTTTAAATATTTTAACACATGCGACTTTAGTCAATACTATTGACATGCAAATTATCATTATAATTATTGATACAAATAATCATAATAAAATTATTAACAATTCAATAATGTTCAATATGTCTAAACTGATATTTATAATAATGTCAAAGTTTTAATACAATTTAATGATGTCAAGCTTTAATTGATTTTAATAATGTGAAGTTTTAATTGTATTCGTGGAATAACTATTAAATAACTGTGACCATTATTTCGTAGCTCTTCAACATTTCTTACATGTTGAGGTAAAACTAATTTATTTCCTTTGAACAGAGTTTGAGGTTGAAAACTTATGTTGTGTTTTATACATTCAAAACCGGTTTTTATAATTATATCCATTTCTCTATATACTGTTTCTAACAAATTCCTTTAAAACACTTTTTCTCGTTTTTCTATGTACCTTTAATTACTTTATTTATTAGAAAATAATAAAACATTTGTATGTCATTATTTGACATAATCCCGAATAGTTGCGAATGCTAAGTGGCGCTACTGTCGTGAACGATCCCAATACATAAACCGGTTTTTGACTTATCCTAAGATTATTTGGTCTTATTCGGTTAAATTGGGTCTTATCCGGTGCAGTACGGTCGATAACGAAAGTGAATGAGTGCGTTCAATAACATATCAACTTATTACAAAAAGGCCTTTAATAATGTCGATTTTATACTAGAACAGCATTTCAATTATCCGAAAATCCCGCACCAATTGTCATTTTAACAATTCATTTAAGAAAAATGTGTCTTTTAGATTACGTAGTGAGTAATTTTATGAAATACCTATCAAAGCTCCTATTCTGACAAACATTTTATTCATAAATACGTAGACCTTCCTTCGGGGTGGGCAAATACAACAGTTTGGCACTTTCTTCTGTCCCTACATAGTTACATATTTCATGAGCTTCCTATACTGATCAGCTCTTTTATCAGAATATCACCAATTCTGCGTGATTGAACCATACCAGCGGCAGCGTTCCCACTAACGCTGGCTTTATATACTTGTTTTGCCATTCATTCTTCACTCATTCTTTCTACATGCCCAAACCGTCTTAGTCTTTACAATTTTCGTCCCTACATCCTCATATATGTATATAAATATTCATATGTTGCCGTGGTAATCGAGACAGCAGTAAGATGCGTCTTCCTGACTTACTGCTATCTCGATTACCTCGGCAGTGTGCGCACAATGTACACCAACATATAAATCTCAACTTACATTCGTATTCGCACAGTTGATTAAATTGTGTCTGTGTCCACAACATGCAATTATACATGTAAATTAATTCTGATCAGCGGGGACCAGTGGCTAAATGTTGTACATATGTATTATTTAAATATATGTATTCATTAGTTGTAAATGCTGTAGGTTCTCCACAAATAACAGACATTCATCATCATCGTCATCACTTCAGCCATAGGACGGCCCCACTGCTGACGTCTACGAAAAACAAAAACGGTCATCTGAAAACAAAAGCTCATAATGTCATCTCTTTCTATCAATTTTAATTGAATACCTCAACTTACTAAGTAGTATTGTGTTCTTTAATTATGTATTGTATTCTTAAGTGCAGCCAACTATGAATATGCCTAAAATTGGAAAAAAAAAATGTGTGTGTACTTATGTACGCACGTAAGAAGTTATTCTTTTATCGCAATTAATAAAGTTTATTTAAATATCATAATAAATAATACATACCGTCAACTAACCTCAAATTCTACAAACGTACTCAAAGTAATATATAAAAACCATTATTATCACTTATAATCACAGTAAATTATCATAAATAATACATACCGTCAACTAACCTCAAATTCTATAAACGTACTTAAAGTAATATGTAAAAACCATTTTTATCACTATCGTGAAGTTGGTTACTTTTTGAAAAACTAAAATGTTCACTAGCTAACTTCAGGGTGTCGGTTTTTCGTGACGGTGTGCGCGCGCATCGCAACAATTTACTCTGATCATTTTTCCATAACACGCCAAAATAAGTATAACTTCAATAATATCGTTAATATTTATATGTAAATACGAGTATGTATTAACTTTATTATTGTCAAACATTCAGAATCTATAAGTTCATTACAGTTTGCCATTGCCAAGCGATTTTTTTTTTTATTTTGTTTTCGTACCGTCCAGAGAGCTTTATTGCTACCAATAATTTAATGAATTACCATAGAATTGCCACCTCTAGGTGGTTTACTCTTTATAAAAAGCCGTACTTCTAGAAAATACTATTCTAAGTTAATTCGTATACCTATCTATTGTCAACAGCTTACAGCCCTGATATTCCAAACACAAACACATGTTCACACCTCACGATTCGGATCAATTCACACCTAACTCAGAATTGGTTGATGTTGATGTCAAGTCGAAAATCTTAAAACTTTCAACTGCTGTTAACTAGAGTTATCTTATAGTTAATACAACTCTTAGCATTTAACACAAAATGTTATTATATTACCAATCCTGCGTTCGCCAAGATGACACCATCTGTCTCGACTCATTCGTCAGGACGCAATTATCAACCAAGCTGTTCAGTTTTCTCCTCATAAACACCTGCATTTTAAAATTTATTTTGTACTAGCAGCGCCCTGCGGTTTCACCCGCGTAAGTCCCGATCCCGTGGGAAAATCGGGATAACAAGTAGCCTATATGTTAATCCAGGTCTCCAGCTATCTACATACTAAGTTTCATTGCAATCGGTTCAGTAGTTTTTGCGTGAAAGAGTAACAAACATCCATCCATCTATCCATCCAAACTTTCACATTTATAATATTAGTGGGATTATAACCGCTCCATTATCCTTATCTACACACTACAGCCAATCAAATTATTGCACATATTTCGTATCATTAACGTAAAAACTCTATCATTAAACATTGCATGAAATTGCATTGAACTGCATTAGCCACTACTACTGACACAGATTTGGCCATACCCCGATTATGTCTATCAAGCAATTTGCCGTTGGCATTCCTTGGTATTACGGATTCCTGAGCACACGCAACGTGCTTGGAATCGAACCCTGAACCAGGTCGACCGTTATAACATGTGTCCGTCAGGTGTGCCGGTACACGCATGACCCTAGGTTTTGTTCCCACGCGTCAAATGAATGAATTCTGACTGCGTTTTTTATGTTTAGAGATATAGATAAATTTGGGTGAAACGTGTTGTAATTCCTAATACTTTTACTAACCTCTATGTTGGTAATAGTTATATTTCTTTACAAATTCATATCTTGCTTTTTACTGAAGCTAGAGTTAGATACGTGTTATGAAAAAAATACAGAGGTATACACACAAACTTAGGACCTTCTTCTTTCCACGGTAGCCAGATACGCTTTCCTTCTGCCCTTAAGTTCGAGTTTTTACACCTCCCATGAGTTTCGGTTGATTTTAACCAGTCCTTTTGTAATATCAAAATATAATCAGTGTTTGTTTTCTAGGACGATACCGACTGATTTCCATACACAATTTTTTCTCAAACACTTGATTTGTTATTCGTTTAGAACTCATTCTGTCTACGTTCAAATATGTATTATGAATTAAAAAATATTAACAGTTAATAAGTTTTATCAGCATTCTTGTGAAATACCAACGTTCTACCGCATCATGCAGTCATAAAAATAATGATATCACGATTTCAGTTCGCAAATTTTTTTACACATAACTATGTTATAAAATTGAATTAGCACTTGTACTGCCAGTAATTTCCAATTCTATACTATTTACTTGCCTCTAAGGAAGCAAGTACGTATACTTTTCAGTTGATGGAAAGTTAAATAGCCAGCCTATCAACAAAACATCACACGTTGATACTGACCCTGACATAGTAGAAGTAGTATATATTTTGTCTCCTCCTGTTCCGTATGAAACGTTTAAAGAGGAAAGATGAAGTTATTATTAAGATTAGTGATCAAAAAATATATTTTAATGTAAAAGGTTATGAATATGTCTTCAGCTTTTAAAACCTATAAATAATAAACCCATGTTCTCGCAAAAAATTAAAATATTTAGAAATTACCAGTTTTCGTTTATTATTACTTATTTCATTTAAATATTTAGGTAGCAATCTTAGCATTTAGTGCCAAGCGTGCCAAGCATTAGGTACATCATATCTACCAACCATCGCAGCGCTACCAAAGTAGTGTAAACATCACTACATATTATAAAACAAAGTCCCCCGCCGCGTCTGTCTGTCTGTCTGTCTGTTCGCGATAAACTGAAAATCTACTGAAAGGATTTTCATGTGGTTTTCACTAATAGGCAGAGTGATCCATGAGGAAGGTTTAGGTATATATATAATTTGTACCCGTGCGAAGCCGGGGTGGGTTGCTAGTATAAAATAAAAACTATTGGTACTATTCACCCTGTGGATCTCACCCCTAAATGCCTAAGGAAGAAGACAATTTTGGCCACACACATTCCATTGAAATTATTTTACATTTTTACGCAACATTATATTCATGCATGTAAATATTTTCATAAGGTTATTCACTAATTTTGGATGACAAAGAAGGAGAGAGAGAAAGAGAGAAAGGGAGACAGACAAGTGCAAGACGAAAGTTGTATTTTTCGAAAGTATGCTGTTTTTATTATTTCCGATTTTACACCGTATTATGCGATAAAATATCACGAACAGAAATACCTAATTGCAGTTGGTAATAATTGCAGCGAAAGTTATTATTATCGGTTATTTATTGATATACCTAGTGAAGTAATATTTTTACGGGGCTCGGTCTGTCTAAGGCTGCTTACATAACTGTAAATTTAAAAAAATATATATTGATATTTCGAACGTCTAACTCTATGCGATCCAAACAAAATAAAGAAATGTCATTCGTACTTGGCAGTGTAGATTCTATTCTAAATTAACAAATAAGACATTTATATTTTTATGAGACATCTTCGACAATCATCATCATATTTCAACCAATTTACACAAAACCTTAACAAATTATATACCTAAACCTCCCTCATGATTCGCTCTAACTATTAGTGAAAACCGCTTGAAAATCCGTTCAGTACTTTTTGAGGTTATCGCAAACAGACAGACACGGCGGGGAACTTTGTTTTATAATATGTAGTGATTAGACTGAATATGGATAATATAATATGTAATATTTAAAATAGCCTGCACATTGCTTTAAGTTACTTACATAATTGTTTTAACAACTTTGGCTTGAAAACATTATTTGTTTTGAATTGCATAACTTATTATGCAATAATCAACTATTGTACATATAATTTAATATTTAAAATTCACGCATAATAAATAAGTGTTTATTGCAACTCAAGACCTCTTTAATTTTTTTCTTTCGTGTGCCGGATATTCTTGCTTTTGTAAGCAAAAAATCCTGCAAAGTGCGACTTGGTCTCGCGTTCCGTACTATCGTGGCAAGATAGGTATAACAAAAACGCCGAAAAAAATGGCGTTTCTTATATGGGGACTAGCTGTAATTTTTAATGTAACGGTACATGAGATACAGCTTACAGCTCGCTGACAGACAGACGGAATACGTTAGTTAAAATACGTTCGCACTTATGAGGGAGGGGGTCTGAGGAAACGTAACGTTCACAGCTCATCAAACAATTTGGCAATAATTTTGTTTTTATTTTTTATTACGGAACATTTGAAAAATCCTCGGACTTCTGATGAAAAATATATTTATTTTAAAAAAAAAAAATATTTCTCTCATCACAATTTTTTTCTTAAAACTATTATTAATTGCAAGAGTACACAGATGCATTTAGTTGTTCTTTATTATAGATCTTTATTAATTTATTAAAGTTTTATACTATTAACTATTAATGTCATGCCAAGGGGGTCGCAGAAAATGTGACAAAATATGAAATTTAGGGGGGTCTAACGAGGTAAAATTTAGCGTGACGTATTTTATGAACGGTTCCTTAGCAATAGGCTTCCGTTGGCACCATTTAGGTACGGAACCCTAAACATGAAGTGGCAAGATGGCTATTCCATTCATATAATAGTTTATGTTACTGTCTTTGTAATTTGCTTATTTTAGTACTAGTTCTACGACAAACTGTTTATGTTCATGCATGCGCAGTTCCGTAACTCACATCAGCTGAGCGCTTTGTCGGTCGTTCACCTCACTACGCCAAATGTATTACAAAAAAAGCCTGGTCTTTGTTAATTCACTTTTTATATAAAGGCTTACAAGTATTTCATACAAAGAAAAAAATAGTTTTGACGTGACAACGTCTTATAAATTGGTTTGCCGGGTGACACTTCAAGAAACTGCGTTACGCTCCGCTCACGTTATGCGCTCACAATGTGAGCGAGTGAGAGGCACGCGTCCCTTCCACTCGGGCATGGTTATTATTTTACCACTCAAAGTCGTTGTCACGTAAAACTTTCGCCCGTATACCGACTTTACAGGCAACCAATTTTTTTAACTTATTTCGTATTCAGAACACACTTCGTTATGTTTGTATACGGATTCCGTTTTTAAAAGAACATACTTGGTATTTTTTTAACTCAAACTATTTATGGTGGATCATATACAATAGGTGTTTTTTTTTAGATCAGCTATGTCATGACTCATGCCATTTGGCATACATTGTTTAAAAATAAAACTACCTATTATTAGGTAGTTTTATTTTTACTACAACACTACTACTTTTAACACCAAAGATATTCAAGAAAACTATAAGTAAATATATATACTATTAGCTACAAGGTCACGCGTTGCTGTCGCTAGGTAATTTGCAATAAAAAGAATTTAAAAAAAAACTTTCCTATCTCTCAAGTTGAACCAAACTGCACACATTTAGCAACATTTAATTATTAGAAAATAGATACATTAGTTTATGGGTTATTTATCAAACTATTTTAAACAATACAGTATTATTCCTTATCCAATTAAATACATTAAACACGCTGTGCATTTCATGTAGATCAAAATCGCAGCATATTATTAAAATGAATATCTTAGAAGATATCAGAGATTTAAAAAGCGGGGGTAGAGCGGCTGGCGGGCCGGACCGATTTTGATTATTCTTTTTTGTTAGATAGGGTATCTCAAGGGTAGTCCCATGTCAAGGAAGTCAGGATCTGATGATGTGATCCTGATAAAATTGAAAGAAACCCTCGAAAATTGTAGGAACGAATAGTGTTTCTGTTTACTTTTCATTACTTTATGAGGTTTTTGAATTTAGAATCATCATCATATGATATAGCTGAGCTAATGATGAAAAAAAATACTACTACATATTATAAAACAAAGTCCCCCGCCGCGTCTGTCTGTCTGTTCGCGATAAACTGAAAAACTACTGAACGGATTTTCATGCGGTTTTCACTAATAGACAGAGTGATTCATGAGGAAGGCTTAGGTGTATAATTTGTACCCGTGCGAAGCCAGGGCTAGTAGATATACAAAAATTAGTACCAATAACTAATTTACGTACACAGAAATATATTGATAAGCTACAGTAGTAAATTATTTATCAATTACTCATTTGAAAAAATAAAAACATGACTATGTACTCGTATGACATCACAGTCATCGACTCGACTCTAGCGCTATAGAAACAACTAGGCTGCATCAACAATTTTTATTGGTACAGCTGTTTTAATTGTTAAAATTTTTTTTTGTGAAAAGTCCCGTCAGCATTTTCAGATACACCGCCTTCAGCCATTGATCCATGAGAACATGATTATCATTTGATAACCAAATGTAATCCTAATAGGGACTGTCAAGACAAATCATTGTCTTTTAGTAAACGTCATAATGGTTGGTTCGGTACATTATTAACCGACTTCAAAAAAGGAGGAGGAATTCTGCATTTTATTATTTTTTTAATTTTTATGTTTGTTACCTCAGAACTTCCGACTGGGTGAACCGATTTTGATGATTCTTTTTTTATTTGAAAGCTGGTGCTTCCCGTGTGGTCCCATTTCAATTTGGTCCAATTCTGACAATGGCATCCATGAGAAAACCATATGAGTCTTTTATGGAATAGTTTTTTTTTTTAAGTCGGTTTTTTTTTAAAGAATTTTTATATGAAAAAGGTATAACGTCACGCCTTACTGTTGTCAAATCATTGACTTGATTGTAATTTGACCAATTTAAAAACGTTAAAACAAAACTGGACTACATTTTTCACAGTATTTTATGGCCCGACTTTGCGAAATGATTTATTTTGAGCCATTAGCGTAACGTACCATCTGAGGCCCATGGCTAATTCATCGGACGTGTGAGTCTTACAGTACACTTGGCCGTTGTTTCCTTACGGATGTGTTAAAATCACTACATATTATAAAACAAAGTCCTCCGCCACGTCTGTCTGTCTGTCTGTTCGCTATAAACTGAAAAACTACTGAAGGGGTTTTCAGGCGGTTTTCACTAATAGACAGAGTGATTCATGAGGAAGGTTTAGATATATAATTTGTTAAGATTTTGTGTAAATTGATTGAAATATGTTGATGATTGTTGAAGACGTCTCTGATACCCGTGCGAAGCCGGGGTGGGTTGCTAATATAAAATAATTCATTTAAATACGAGTTATTTAAATTCCGTTTTATTAGGTCATATTATATTTTATTAAATACAAAATTAATATTTTTAAATACCTATATTTTGTAATTAGTGCCTCCTGTGTTCAAGGCCTTTGAACCCCAGGGGCCCGTCGCAGTTTGCCCGCTCTGCCACCCTATTGTTACGCCACTGTTTTGAGCATAGCCATTTATCAATTATGTGTCTTTAAGAAAGTAAGGTGAAAAATTAGAAACCGGTTACTATAAAGCGACATGCGACAAAAGTTCACACATTTCATGTGATCCACGCGCCAAAAGATGCTTGTCGCACTACCTATAACTTTGTCTGTTGTTTGTTTTTTTAATTATTTCATAATACGGTCAGTCTTTTTTATTCTTAAGCCCCTATGAAATTGTTATTGTATTTAAAAAAAAATACAACACAATATGTACTTAGAATGTTAAAAACTAAATATTTAATGGTAAAAGAGCGCCATCTAGTGTCACTCGTGTAAAGGTTCTTACTCTTTAGTATCACTATGGGTTCATTATTTAAATAGGGAGGAAGTAATCAGTGATCACGAACATGGCCCGTCTGTTTTGATGAAAGTAGTTACTCTTTATGATAGTCAAAGTCCCATAGCTGTGATCATCTCATTCTTATCTTTGATCATGACTTTGTTCGTTATCTGAGATGATAATAATATAATATTTATATTTCAATGTTACAAAAAGAATACCTGCTTTTTATTCTCATCTGGATATGAAATAACCATATTAAAACTAAACGCGACGGATCTTAGTTGCATTTAGTACTTTCTATAACCCAAAAGTTTTTAGTTTTGATATGTGTACAAATCTCGAAACGTTAAAATCATTTATATGAAAGAGGTGTATTTAAGAAGCCATTACGAATATTATACTTTTTAGAAGCATAATAATAATGAAAATATATTTTTTTATAATTTGAATGTATTTAAAAATGTAATTTACATGTATATTTAAGTGAATAAAGAGAATAATAATAAATGCCAAGACCCTCCATAACCGCGAGGTGTGCAACCTTAGAGATTACTTCCTCTCCGTTGACCTGGATGTGTATCGGGATGTGGTGGCAGTTGACAACGGACTCACTCCGCTTGCTCTAGCAAAAGGGAACTGGCGCAAACCAGCAGTACTTGGTATTAGAGATCGCAAGGAGATGTGGAAGAGCAAGGAGTTGCATGGACGTTTTTATCGGGCCTTAAATGGGCCCGATGTAGATTTATTAGTTATTATCAGTATCCTGGCTACGGTTCGGTGACCTCTTCGGAGAAACTGAAGGTTTTATCCGTGTAATTACGGACGAAGTTGTCATGACGACTAACTATCGGAGATATATTCTGAAGGACGGCACAATTGACATTTGTCGGGCTTGTCATCGTCCCGGAGAAACCCTTAGGCATATACGAGTAATTTCTGGTTACGGCGAGAACTTGCATAGACATAACCAAGTGGCCAGGATAGTCCGTCAGCAAATTGCTCTTAAATATAACCTTGTGGCTGTCGAGTTACCATAGTACAGGTATGTGCCCGACCCAGTTCTCGAAAATGGTCGTGCAACATTGTACTGGGATCTATCATCACTGACAGGACTATTGTTGCCAATAAGCCTGATATAGTGGTGATAGACCGATTAGAGCGCCGAGCTTGTACCGGTAGCTTGGTTCCTGTAGCGGATACCGGTGGGACACCATTTTTTATATTTTTAAATATATTTGTATTTTTTTTAATGTATTTAAAAATGTAATTTATATGTATATTAAATAAATAAAGAGAATAACAATAATAAATAATAATTTTCAGTACCTAACATTATTACGCAGCACAGTGCCCAAACTAAACATAGGTAGTAGATATGGGTTCAAGATACACTTACCCAATACCCAGAATGTCACCCATTACATTGTTAGGCGCCCATTACACGGTAGGTTTTGGTGTCAGTTTTACCACAATCAAAACTGTGATTGAATAAGCTATCGTCTAATGTAGTGATTGACGGTTGCATGATGAGATTTAAATATCGATATTATTTCATCAATCCCCAACGAACACCCGTCAATCATGACTTTTGGTAATGATTGCCGTTTGCATTAGCGTCTAATGGACGCGTAACAATTGGAAATAATTACAATACAACTTAAAATATTCTGGGTTGTCATCATAACCATTTTCCTTACTCACATATAGCCATGCTGAACGTAGTACATAAATAAGAATGTCTTAAGTACAAAAGTGTTCAATAATGCATTTACACACATACCAAGTTAATCCGCAATTATAACTACTTTAACGCCTAAGTAATAAGGTACCTTTTGCTGTAGGGAAGTTCGCACATAGGTCCTACTATGTGCACGGGTATGACTAGTTGTATCAAAATACAACATTACATCATCTTATGTGAGGCAACCAGAGAAAGTTCTATTGAGAGGATCAACCTCTTACCATGAGATCATGTCTGCTTATTATTATAATTTTATGCGTAAAATTATATGCGATAGTAAATAACTGTCTTTAGTGTAGGTGGTAAAACAATGAACTCAAATAAAATAGGATAGTCATTGTTGACATGAATGCTATTAACTTTTTTATTCATGACTAGCTGTTCCGTGCGCGGTTGCGCTCGCGTGTACATATTTATATATTTTGCGCGGAACCCTAATTCTTTTTCAAAAATAAAACACACACACACACAATAAAACAACAGCTATCTGCCTGTGAAAGTCCTGTGAAAATACAAACAAACCAGATGGACCGACAGAAATTGTAAAAATTTATTTTTTGGTATTGGTGCCGTCTAAACATTCGGATGCATTTAGTAAAATGCTGTTATTGTGACATTACAAAGAGACACTTCAGTTTTATTTATTTTATTCATCCCACTATCCCACTAATATTATAAATGTGAAAGTTTGGATGGATGGATGGATAGATGGATGGATGTTTGTTACTCTTTCATGCAAAAACCACTGAACCGATTGCGATGAAACTTGGTATGTAGATAGCTGGAGACCTGGATTAACGAATAGGCTACTTTTTATCCCGATATTCCCACGGGATCGGAACTTACGCGGGTGAAACCGCGAGGCGCTGCTAGTACATTTATAAGTAGCTTATTCATATAGTATTGTGGTAGCTCGCGTTTACGAGGCCTTAACGTTGGAGAAGTCAGTTTTCAAATATGAGATTTTTACCTGCCTATATTCTGTGCTAAAAGACCTCAGACTTCATCTCCGAGAAAATAACAATATCATTTATACGGTACAAGCAAAAGAATTTTCAATATAAGAAAAGACGAGTTCAATATTGTGTGTGTAAATATACATAGATCTTCTCGACTCAAGTAATTCGCTTCCGAATAAGTCTTGTTTAACCCTGAGATCTCGAAATTTGCAATTATAACTGACAAAATCTAAAGACAAAATGCCGTACGCATACTCATTTGACAATTTTTTATAATCTTCTCTAAGTTATTTTCATATTTCTTAAACTATTCCTACTATACTATACATGATGATAAATGTACACTTTATTTCCATGACGTACCTACTTCTTTGCCTTCTTACAACATTACCAATTTATATTATCGGTATAGAACTGTTATTTAAGTGTAAACACACAAAATAAATTACAGTTCTACCTATGACATTAAAGCAAAACCATCAAGTTTACTTTTAAACCGATTAAATGTTTCGAGTTCGAGTGAATGGCAAGATTGCACCTGCTTGGCTTTCTTTAGTTCTTCAAGCGAACTGGTTATATATAATACGACAGTCAACAGCGCTATCTAGTGTTGATAAGTGAAACGTATTTAGATATATATGCAAACCACATGCAAACTGTCTACAATTTCATTTATTAGGTACCTACTAACTGACTGGACGGACGCCGACGTTGTTTCAATAAATTTATATATATAGTTTTCATTCTATAATTTTCGTAAAACATTTCTATTTCTTTTTGTCTAAAACCTCGTTTGTTCTATTACGATTAGGTTGGGTTACTAAAGCAAAATCCGTCCAGCCATTCACAAGTGATGCGCAGAACGGCATTGAATTTTTATTTATTAATTTTTTTTTATTGAATTATTCTTTGTTTACAGGTGACAATGGCAGCACTCACGCTTTATACCTCGAAACGATAGTCGAGGAAACGAGTGATGATTTGCGTTCCGAACGTTCTTCTGCTGCAACATGGCTCTCGGATTCAGATGCAGATTCGGTCATACATGTGCCCGGTGCTGCAGGTATAAAACCTTCACCTTCACCCCACCGTTATGTCTATATCCTACTACGGGGTTACAATGACAATAAGCGTTGTCAATCTTTCCATACATTATATTTACCGCTGAATTTATAGGGAAGACAACTATATATTGTAAATCTAAACTAGAAAATTATACTAGGGAAACGGTGAGTCAAAAGGAGTCGGTCAACACCATTCAAATTCTATAACAACACTTTGTAGTTTCATCTGACTAAAGGCTTGATAAAATCTGTAGACAGGGAGAAAATCAGAAATATAAAAACCTCTGTTATAACCATCAAGGGGTCATGAAACTTTTGTTTTAAATTAATTTACTTTCCTATATTGCCATCTAGTGAGTAATAGCGGTACTTAAACAGAAAGTTGCAAGAACATTGAAGTTCCTGCATAATAATATAGATGGCAGTGTAACA
This sequence comes from Euplagia quadripunctaria, assembly GCA_963859945.1. Classification (NCBI taxonomy): domain Eukaryota; kingdom Metazoa; phylum Arthropoda; class Insecta; order Lepidoptera; family Erebidae; genus Euplagia; species Euplagia quadripunctaria. The sequence continues at coordinate 5,561,584 of OY982560.1, read as the reverse complement.
ACATAACAAAGTGCGTTACGACTTATTTATTTATAGACTGCACAGATTGTGACGGTGGTTTTTATTGTATGGTTATCTCATAAACTCTATCCGAGTCTATAGTTGTGGGTTCAATTCCCATATAATTGTTCTAAATCTCCCATTAATTGTATTTTTGTATGTAAAGTCCCCTTGGATACAAGAAGTTTTCTCCAGTGTTGGAGTTGTCTTCAAAAAATCCTCTAAGAAAAATTATAATCCTTCCATTGTCACCGGGCTGATTTTGGCAACTGTGTTAAAGTTTATTCTACTGATCTCTTGGACAGTGTCCAACTAATATATGTATAGAAGTAAGCGTTCCCATTTCATGTCACTGTCATTGTCGTCGTCTAAACGACGCGACGTACTGCGCGAACAGTGAATTTTCAAGAATTCCTGACGGGTTTTCTTTCACCAGGATCAGAGTGCGACAGCGAGTCAGAGCGCGAGTGGGCCTGCCCGGCGAAGAGGCGACGGCGCGAGCGTGCCTCCTCGCCTACCAGCACGGGCTCGCTCTCGCGCTCCTCAAGCCTGGCACAGTTTGAGTCACTGGAGCGTTCCTGTGCCGCACCCGCCTCGCCTAGCCTATCGCCAGACTCGTTGGAGTCGCCACCGCCGTCACCTCCGCCCGCACGTGCACCCGCGCCACGCACCCACCTGTCTGCCGAGAACCTCAGTGAGGATAGCGGCTACTGCGAGCGGTCCCGACGTCCGCCCCCATCCGCACCGTACCGCCCGCCCAAAATAGCGCATCGGTCCGACGCCGCCGGCAGCGCGCCCTGTCTCGTCGGCTCACCCAGTGCCGAGCGGCGCCCGCCCCGCGCAGCGCGCGCTCTCTCACTCCCCGCCGAGCTCGACGTGTGCGCCGAGCCGAGACGTCACGTCGGACATCGCGCGCGTTTCCGGCAAACCTTCGAAGTGTCTGACAATCTCACCGTAAGCGTGGCTGACCTCACAGCCCTCGACTACCGTGGCGGGCCGCGGCGGCCTCGCCTTCCGCCTCCACCGCCACCGCCACCGCGCGCTCACCGTCATGTGCCTCCGCCGCCACCCCCGCCGGTTGAAATTGTCATCCGGCAAGCCACCACCGAATCCCCCACGCGAGAACCCAGTGCCAGCAGCGATTCTACCACAGAGTCGGAGCGCGCGTTTGCTCGTGAAATGGAGGCGACGGCGCGCCGTCT